>MNCI01004792.1:365750-647802 GCA_015680685.1 Gnetum montanum
AAGAAGAGCTCGATGTGGTGCATTTCCAGCGATCTGCAAATAAATAAAGGGACTTCCAGGGTCAGTTAGTTTCCTGGGAAGGTGGCCTACCTTGATCCAATCAGTTACGGTATGTCTTAGCATAACCGTATGCGTTACACTCCTTTAGACTGAATGGTTCTCTGAGGTGTTAGATGATGGAGGAATGTACATGGCCTCACCCACTTGTTGTTGCGAGAGTTTGTCCGGGCTATTAGTTCTGAAAAAAGGGGTCTTCTTTGTACAGTTGTCACTAGAACTAGTACCCGGTTCGATATTTATAGCTCTCGCAGTGTGACATTGCTGTGGTTGAGGAGGAAGTTCCCCTTGCATTGTTGGAGCAGGAGGTGTTATGGGAACTACTTGAGGAAGAGGTGCGGGTGGAGTTAGAGGATGGATGGAATGTGAGATGTCTCCCGGAGGAGAAGGAGTCCTTCTGAAGTACTCCTGCGCTTGGTAGTGATGTTGGGGGGTAGTGTGACTCATAGAGTCACCTGGAGAAACTGGCTGCTGCACATAATAACCGTAAGGATCAGGTTGCCCCCATGACTGTGGGTATTTCCACTACTGGTGTTGTCTAATGGGCTATGGAGGCATTCCACTTGGATAATATGTCAAGGGTTGGTGGAACTACCTTGGGTTACCTTGTGGGTAAGGTAACCTTCGGGGTGTTTGTCATTGATTAAGTCTTGGATTTAGCACATACACGCCAGACTCCTACAGATGTGAGATAATAGGACAACATCCCTTAGGATGGTCATAGTAGCAAACCTCACATCCACTATCATTTTCTGAATCATAATTTACAGCCACATCGGAGTTAGTGACTTTTCCCTTACCCTTGTTATGTGCAGGGCTTAAATCTCTCCACTTTTTCTTTCCTTTGTCACTACCTTGCTCAACCTTAGACTCTTCTACAATTTTCAAGACTATTTCTATTCGTGAGTCTAAGGAATCCCACATTTGGTCTACCTTAGCCGATACCTCGATTGTTAACTTTTGGATCGGCAAGGTTTTCCGGTACACCAAATCTTCGAGTGGTGACTCATCCTCCTCATCACAGAATTTCACTCCCTTCTTGTGGAGGGAGGGATCGTGGTTGTATTCTTCCACACTTTCTCTCTTCCGTAGCTCACCCTCTTCTTACACTACTTGTTCCAACAAGCTTTCAACTTCATGGGCTCTAAGTTGTGAGAGTCTCCTTTGGGCATAAGACCCAAGAGTTCTTCTCGTTTCATTTCTTAGCCCATCCATGATGTGGTGAAGTTGATCCCTCCTAGCATACCCATGGCCCGGGCAATGATGTAACAATGTGTAGTAGGGGGCCATGGCAGCATCCAAGGGTTCATGAGTACCTTGTTTCTAGCCTTGGATCTGCTTACGAAAGTTGGACACTCTGGAGTACATTTGATATTTGTTGTTGAATAATTTGAGCATCGTACTCCACCTCCTGATGGTTTCCGGTTCTAAGGACCAGTACCAGCTCTCTACTTCTTTGGTGAGTGTCCTGGGGAACAACTTAAGCTTCTGCCATTCATTATCAATGTTCTGCAAGGCACAGGCATCGTGGAATGCCTATAAATGATGTTGAGGATCAGCGTTGTATCTCCCTTCAAAACGTGGGATATTATTTATGTCCAAACGCTTGATCTGACTATCCTTTAAATGCCTTGTGGCGATCCTAACTGCCTCTCTAATGTCTAGCATTCTTTGGGTTGCGAGTAGGGGCTCGTCATGATCATCTCTTTCATGATGTCTATGATGTCTACGTGGTGGTTCCCTACTTTCCCTACGTCCTTGCCCCTATCCTAACTCCTCTCGACCTTCCTGTCAAGGTCTTTCATCTCTTTTACTTTTATTCTCCCCGTTATGCTCCCGATGGCTGTGGCTAGATGTGGAAGGAGAGTGTGAATGGTGAGATGAAGGAGAAGAGGAAGGGGATCCATCACCATGGCGATGTTTCTTACCTTCTCTTCGGCTGCTTTGGCCCCGATCATTGTAACGATCCAAATATCTGTCATTAGTGTGAGTAGTTGTTCCTGCCGTGAACAGTTGGTGCTCATGAGGATCAGAGCCTATAGCATGTACAGTTGATCGAAGGCCCTGATGCTTAACCTCTTTACTGAAGTGAGGAGGAGGAACATCATTTTCTAAGAAACCCATTGTGAGGGGTTCCTCATCTCCTATTTCACTAATGACATGGGGGACCTTGCCCTTCAACAATGAATGTTGGCTCGCCTGCCTTGCGTCCCGAATATGTTGGGCATTTGTGGGATGATAATCCCTTATGTCGTAATCATCTAGAACGTATTTCGCAATCAATTCTTGCATGCCAATCTGTGGTAAGGCACGGAAAAGCATGTTAGGGGCAGATCTATCTGGGGGTAACACAATGTTACCTTGTAGATCTCTCCATCGTAGTTGTTCATCTTGAAGGAAAATAAAAGTAAAGTCAGGGACATACTCATCAGGATGAGTATATGTGACCTTGGATTGTTTAGGACCTGGCTGATCTGGGTTATGCGTATGATGCTGACCATCGCCTGTGTTGTCCTTAGGTGAGTTGAATTCATGGGAAGAAGCCATTTCTAATGGTGTGATGTTTACCGTTATTTATGTTCTTAATTAACTGATTAACCCTAAGCTTCGTTTAAAGCTCACAACGATGTGAGTGATATCCCTTATGTTCAACTGACATGAAAACACTTAGTCCTCGACAATGGTGCCAATGATGAGTGGCGAGGTACCCCTACACTCAACCATACGAATACGAGCGTGCACGCGTGATCCAGTCAAACTCTATAGACTAAATGCCTTACGCCACAAGAAACACTTGGGGTTAATTGTTCGTTGTCTTCCCAGGCTTGCTTGTATGTGTCATGGTGTATGGTTAAGCAAGTCTAAGGTATGTGATTTTTTTGGTATTTTTCAGTTTATCTCCTAAGCTATGAGGGAAAGGGTTGAGAAACTAACTAACTCTAACTAATGTCCTAAGTCTAAATTAACTAGCGTTAGCATCCGTTCCCACTTACCAGACACACCCTGAACCATGCAACTGTGGCTACCAAACGCTAATCGTTACTGGGATCACCACACGTAACGCAAGTGCTCGAAGTGGTCGTACTGAGGCACCTATTTAGCGTAAGTGTGATAAGTAGCCGATTCCTTGGCCAGCCGTACACACCCGTGGGTGCTCGTAACCAAGTCGTACTTATCATACGTTCTAGCCTAGCGATGAGCAGCCGATTCCTTAACTAGTTGTACACATTGGACTACTACTGGGATTACCAAGCGCAGATCCTGGAATACGCTATTGGGTTACCAAGCAGTCACAATGCTCATAGTTAAGTCACACTCACGCGTTGCGACGAGCAGCTAATTCCTTGATTAGTCGTACACATCCGTAGATGCTCGTAACCAAGTCGTACTCATGCGTACTAGGAAAGAAATAAATAATAATAAAATAAAACCATGTACTGCAAGGTTTATCCAATCAAGTTCATCTTTATTGTTGTACAAAACTTGTGTTCAGGTTACAAAGTTGCTCGAATAAAGAGCCGTTCACTCTAGGGCTCCTACTGCAGGCACATGGGAAAAATTCTAACTTTGGAGTGTTCAAACTGCCAGAGCTTCGCTACTTCTAACCAGGATTTGGAAATGAAGGGAGTGCTGCCTCTTACTTATAGATATGGCAGCGGACCGCGATATTGCATACATGATATCGCAGGAAAAGATGCGATATCACCGCGGCCGCGATATCGCGTACGCGTTATCGCGGCACTGTGCATGTCACGTCTCATCAATGAGCAACAATACCTTTTTCTCCTTTAAAATTTTGACAAATATGACATTCCAAAATTAATATATTTACATCATTTTTCATACCTAGTTAGAAGTATCATTTTGTAATAAATTCATAGGTCTTTGTCTTACCCATATGTCCATCCATTTCACAAGTATTCTTCTCATGCAAAATATTTGACCTAAAATCACAAATTGGCACACATACCTTATCATTCTTGAAGAAAAGTTCATGCTATAGATGATAGTCTCTCCACCTATCCATTATACTAAGTAATGGAGTGTTAAGATCCATTTAAATATCATCAAAATGATCATCATCTAAATAAAAAAATGTAAACACCTTAAGTCCCTCTACTTTTGCACATGAATGATTCACCAAATTAATTCTAAAAAGCACATCTACTACCATATTAATTACTTCTATGCTTTAGTAAAAAGTAATTTTCTTGGAGCTATTCTACATACTTGATATACTTGATGCTTAATTTCTTTTCTGAATTTAAGAATTGTAATTCCTTATGAATAGTTAGAAGAAAAAATTTACTTTCCAATAAGTAATGTCTATAATGTTTAATAGCTTGAAGTATAGCACACAGTTTCTCATCATAGACATTATACTTATATCTTTATTCATTTAGGTTCTCCAGGAAACATTTAATAGGTATATCTTCTTATTTACATGATTTTTGGGAAATTCCCAAATTTTTTCTTTACATTTTATTTCATATTTTAATTCACATATAGGTTAGAAGTTTATGTATTCAAAGAAGGCTAAAGAAAATCCAAGAAAAATAGGTAGAAAATATTAGAATAGCTTATTTTATGTAAAAAGAAAATAAAAATAGAATAAAATTTTATCCCACATGAAGAGGAGTGACAAGATCTATCCACTCATGCTATAAATGAAGGCCATGAGCCTCATTAAAATAGAAAATGAAGCAATAAGAATCTTAAGATGAATGAATTGAAGCTTTTCTTTCTTCTCTCTTACTATATTTTATATTCATTTAAGTGGCTATGAATGTGTTAAGATAGGTGCTTAATTTCCTCACATTCTTGCATCCAACTATCTCACATTAATGTCTCCCATCAAGAACTTTGGAGGTCCTCACATTTTTTGTCACATTTGTCTCACAAATTTCTTGCATTCTCACAAATCCTTTCTCATCAAGATTGAAGATGGAGGTCCTCTTATTCATCCAATGAGATGCTAAATTTTAATTTAATATTATGCTTTATGTTGCATGTTCTTTCCTCAATTATTATCATGCATGGTTTTGATCAAAATGTTTGATGAAATACATGTAGGCTTAAGAGCCTCATAATTCATGATTTGTACTTTTCTCTTTACCAAGTAGATAGGAATTTGTGAAGATTTTTTTGCAAGATCGATGAGGTAATTATAGTTAGTATTTATTTCTTAGAATGTTGACATCCAAATTCATGTTTAAGCCTTATGCTATTGATGTATTAATATTTCTAATTTGGCCTCTAATCTTAAGAATGTTTAATATTCTGTTTATCCCAAGATATGTAAAGTATATCTAGACATTTTATTGATGTTTTCATGCCCATGTAATGTCTAATTTAATGTCATATTACCTATCCATATTTTATGAATCCATGTTTTCTTAATTTAAGTATAGAATTCTTTAAATCTACCTTGCATGGCAATGTTATTTACACTCTAATGTAGATACAATTCATCCTTATCTAGTTGGACATGAATGCATTTAAATTTGTCAAGGATTGAGTTGATATGTAGAACATTTTGTTGCAAATTTTAACATATCAGTTTGATATCACCCTAGTCATTTTCAAGACTGATAAAATTTTAGAAACCTATCACTAGATACTAATCTAGTAACATCTAGTGATTAAGAAGATATTGATCTAGTGAATTAAGATCTAGTAAATGTGTTAATCTCATAAAAGTAGTAAAAGCTATATGAAGTTTTAAAAATTATTTTCCACTCATCACCATGTCTAATCCCTATTATATGGTAATCACTCTTCAAATAAATCCTAGAAAAGACTTTAGCATTTCTAAGAACATCAAGAATTTCATCCATAATAGAAATAGAAAAATGGTACTTAATGGTTATTTTATTAAAAACCCTAGGACCAATATGCATCCTCATATTATTGATGACTTTCTTAGAAACTAATAATGCTAGTACTATACATGGGGATATTAACTCCTTAATGAAATCATTTGAGACTAATTTACTAACCTACCTTTGAAGCTCCTCACCCTAATGTGGAGTCATCTAGTAGCTCTCTCATTTGTTATCAATTTTATGCTAAATAGACCTCATAGAAGGAATCCCTTCTAATGTGCCCCTAAATACATTTGTAAATTATTATGATAAAGTTTACCCACTATTGTAATTTCACTTGCTTACTTATTTTCACATGTTGTAATTTTTGACATAATGATGAAATCATGCCCAAATTATTCATGAACTTGAACATCTTCTTGCTCACTTAACAAAATCAAAGATGCATTAGTAGAAATATTTTTCATAAATTATTGTAAAGACATGAAAATAAATTTATGAATTTCATCTATCTTAGGTACAAACAAAATATTTTTACCCCCACCAAAAGTATCATTGTTGTCAAAATTCCAATGTCTACTAAGAATTACATCAACATAATCAATTATAAGAATTTCATAAGATCCCATGTCATGATAGGAACCAATTCTAAAATAAAAAATGCATTCTCTTATACTTATTGATAATGATATTTGGAAAGCCAATTAACTTTCTAGGGCCTTGTATGAAAAACTTTGGATAAATCTAATCACTTGGTAATCTTAGTGGAGATCACATTTTCATAACTTTCATCATTCATAAGAATTTGAATCCATTCCCCATTAGATAAACATATAGCTCTAATTCTAAAAAGAAATTTCCTATTAGCATCATCAACATTGATATTTCCCATGAAAGTACAAGAATTATCTTTAGTAATATCTCCAATCATATGTGCATTAGAGTTACCTTTGCATATAAAGGTTGAAGAATTTATCTCTATGATTTGAAGTTTCTTCCTCTTGGAGGCTTTTGGATTCTTACATTTTCATTTTTTAGGACCCCTATTTCTCCATAATTAAAACATTAAATCTTACTAGAACCTTTTCTTTTGCATGAGTCCTTTTTAAAAGACTTGATAGAATCCTCTTGTCGCTTATTTTATGTATCTTCATTAGCATTCTATTCCTTGGATTTATTTTCATGTTTGAAAGGTTTAAAATCTCTACATATGGAAGAATTTATTAAAATAATTTTTTCATATTCATCTAGCTTCTTCTCAACTTTGAGAGATCACTCAAATGCCTCATCCAAAGTTTGGGCTTCATTAAATACAAGCTATTGCTAATGAAACACCATAAAATTTTAGGACCCTCATGCTCCAGAAAGGTCTTGGAATTTAGGCAAAGGACTTCCACAAGTGTAGTGTCATGAAAATTCAGCAGGGAAATGTAGACACTAAGGTGGGATCATCCAGTCTGGCAACTTTTCTATCTCCAGGGTTGATAGGCCCGATCGACTCTCTAGCCTACCCAACTAGACAATTGACTCGGCTAATAGTCTAACCAAAAACTATGCTAGGAGTTGCTGAAAGTGCTCGGGATGAGCAAAATAGGCAAGTTTTCTAGTGAAGGAGTTTGCTACGCTATGTAGCGTAGCAAGCTTTGAAAGATAGCTGCTCAAGCGACTAAGTGCTAAATGAACGAATGATTGCAAAACAAGTCATCAATGTAGGATGCTACGCTATATAGAGTAGCATAGCGTAGAAAAATAAAAGTAGAAAGGCCGATCTTGAAAAATGATCCCAACAAGAAAATGACACTTTAACAAGACTTTGGCCTCCAAAAATTTCCTGCCGTAGTTAGTTCTTAGACCTCGAGCAAAGTTTCTTGCTAGAAATTGGTGAATTAAACAAGGAATCAGGATACACTAGCCGCTACGCTGTGCTATGCTACATAGCATAGGATAGCATAGCAATGATGCAAAAGTAGAAAATGTTTCAAACATGAGTGCCACGAGTACAAAAGCTATCTTGCATGAAAGAAAAAAGTTGCAATTGTTAGCATGACTAAGCATCAAACAAATGTTTTTAGCCTCAGCATAAGTTCCAGTCAGAACCAATGGCTACGTTGTGCTATGCTACAATACGCTAGATGCTACACTGTGCTATGCTACATAGAGTAGCAACAATTCAAAAGCAGCAAATGTTTCAGACATGAGTGCCACGAGTCCAAAAGCTCTCCCACATGAAAGAAAAAATTTTTAGTTGTTAGCATGAGTAAGCCTCAGACAAATGTTTTCATCCTTAGCACAAGTTCTAGTCAAAACTAGTGGCTACGCTATGCTACGCTACATAGCATAGCAGAGCCTAGCAAGCAGTCACTTACGCTACACCAATGAACTTCATAGCATGAGTAACACAACATTGGTACGTAAGCATGAAGACTTTTTCAGGTAGTTCTAGAAATTGTTGACAATAATATTCCTCATTCTGGCATATCCTTGGCGGAATCAGCAATTTCACAACATTTTTCACACCCCCTGGTTAGCTCCCCCCAAAACATTGTTCCTAGCTTAACCTTACTCGTAAGAGTAGGGAAGACATAGTCCTGGAGCGTAAGCTCCATTGTTTGCATTGTTAGCACACTAATCTTGGCACATGTAGTCCCGGAGGTATATTCACAGCGTAGCCAAATTCATATCCAGCATCATACACCTACATGGTATAAGCATGTTAGTATCTTGTGGGGTCTGGGACACACGGCATCTAGGCCCCATTTCTCACTTGCTCCTAGTCCTATAAATACCCTGGCAAACAATGCTCAAAGGGTTGGATTTTTCATTCAAAGAGTTGGCATTTTTTGCATTGACAAGAGCGGTTGGCTTGTTGATGTTTTTGGCATTGGCTGGTTGGCTTCTTGATTGGCTTCTCAGCAAACAAGGTTGGCATCTTGCTGTAGTTGGCTTTTAAGTTAGCATCTAGAAAGCATAGTTGGCATTTTCCTTGAGCATTCTAGTTACCCTTGAGCTCTTTGTGTGTCTCCGGTGTTGCATAACCTATCATATACCTTTCAAACAAGGCAAAGAATCAAATCTATAATCTTGGGGTAGTGCATTTTCTCACCAAAGTTTGTTTCACTATTTCTTTACTATTATCATTGGTTTGAACTATTTTTTCTATCTCATATTTATTGATCATCGATTCATCTCACGTATCTTTCTTCCAAAACAAATGTTTATGTAATGTTACGATACACTGACTAAGTCCCTATTTGATCAACCAGACCGTTCAGGGCACCCCACTTCCATTTTCCCTAGCATGGCCCTTGCATAGATCTAGGGTTAAACTATTCACCTGACAACCTCTTGGTGTTCCAGACACCAATGTTTTCAGTTGGTATAATTTTTGGTGCTAGAAGGAGGGCCTTTGGTGCCTTTTCCATGTCCTACGAGTAGTCCTGCATGCTCTCTATACCCCATCACATACTAGCATAAACATGATACCCTTTTGTGATTGTTTATGCATCGTGTGGTGTAGATTGGTCATGATGATGGTTCCTTTGCAATCCAACAAGACGAAAAGCCTCCGATCCCTTCTTGATTTCCATGTTTTCTAGTTTAAAATTTTCCCTTTTTTCACTATGCAAGATGATTCTAACAATGACCATTATTTCCACCTCAAACCTTAAGGCTCCTTTCTTAGCTTAGAGAACCATGGGTGCTGAGTAGCCACCTAGCTCAATGATGGTGCTGTGCCAATCCCTTAGGATTTGACACTTGTCACCCGAGTTCTTGGCACAAGACACTGAGGATTACGACTTCATCTACACAAAGATCTAGGTAGATTTGCCCTTGGATCACCAAGAACTCAAGCACAAGCGTAGTTTCAAGATCCTTTATTAGAGTGGGAGGGAGTTTGTCCCTAACCATGATGTTTCCATCCCCCTTACGGAGATGTATCAGTGGATCTTCGATCAGCTACTACGAGTCACTAGGCCTAGGGAGTAGGACATGCTATCCCATTGTGATGAAGTGTTCCAAGATAGACGGGAAGATCTAGACTCCAAGTCTAAGGGGGATGGCCAAACTTACCCTGTAACCATCCCTTATGCCATGGCCTTCAAGTCAAACCCCTTTTTCGCGACGACTCCCTTTACGATCATTACAAATCTACCTCAATCTACGCTTTCATCAGCAATGGGCATCCATCCTACACCCTCAGCATATTAGTAGGCACTTCCCTCAGTTTCATATGTAGGCACTCTCCCCCCTCATTCTGTCCTATCCTTGTACTAGGTGCCAGTTACACCCATGTTTCCCTACATACACACCGTGTCTACTTCATAGATGCTCGGAGCCTCCACTCCTATCTCATCATTTGCATTTGTTCCATCACCAGTGGTAGGTCCATCCCTAACCATGTGGTGGACCCTAGCCACTTCACTCCCTACCTCATATCCCCACCAGATGTCATAGCACCCTTGTCACCAAACATACCAAGTCCTATAGGTATCGCAACCAAGTGCAGGACTGTGGCCCATTCCATCGGTTATTCAAATGAACAACCCTACAGCACCACCAGTAGCCACTCCTCTAATAGCACTACCCACTCGATGGTGGACTGTACTAGTAGTATCCTTCACAAGGGTAGCCCCAATGGCCCCCCCTATGAGCCAAGCTACTACCCTTGCTATGCCAAAAATGATGGTTTCCCTCACAACCCCAAAACTGTCCACATCGTCTCCAGGTCTGGATCAAGCATTTCAACTTATCTAGACCCTTATTGAAGAGGTTAGATGCCTCAAAGCCACCAGTTTTGATATGGTGCAAATCATGGATTTCTACCATGACGACCCCATCAGCCTGGTGGTTCCCATGCTTACATTACCCCCTGGGATGCCGCTCCCCCATTTTACAAAATACAACGGGGAGGGTAACCCGAATGCACATATGGTCACATTCAGATCTAAATCTTTGTTGCTGCAATAATGGCCACACACCATCATTCGTGTCTTTTCTATGTCTCTGATAGGCAAAGCTTTAGACTAGTACCATGCACTCCCACGTGCCTCCATCTCAACATTGGGGGAGCTGCTAACTCAATTTGTGACCTGCTTCAAGTATTACTTGAAGCCTAAAGTAATACTAGATCAATTAATGGGAGTTAAGCAAGACCCACTAGAGTGGGTGCAAAGGTTTATATAGGGCTAGAGTGCCACCTTGAACGAGATTTGTGAGCCTAACACGGAGGCCCACTTGCTGGCCATCTTCAAGGGGGAATTGAATGATTTCATCAAATCCAAGTTGTATTACCTAGCCCCGTGCTCTCTTAGTCAAGATTTTGCATAGACAAAAAGAATTCAAGACATGGTCGAAGCCAGTAGGGATCTGGCGTATGTTTCATATAAAAATGCACATACTAAAAAAGACAAAGAGAAGGGCAAGGCTGCAATGGCCATGGTGGCTACTGTGGCCAACGAGGCCAAGCCCAACAACAAAAATAACAAGAAAGTAGTCACAACACCAACTAACCCCACGCCTAGCCCAAGCAACACTGCCCAACCCTCCACATTGACACCTGAGGCACCCACCCTACCTAAACTGAACTTCGAGCGTAAAGATCACTCCAAGTACACCCTGCTACTTGTCAAGCCTTTAGAACTTCTGAAGAAATTGCTAGGGGTGGGGTACATTCAACATAAATGGATGTCAGAGGAGGTGACCAAACAGCATTAGCCATATTGCGAACTCCTTAAGAACCCCTCCGTAGCTATGCCCAACGAGCCCCCAGTTCCTAAGAACTTCAGGCTGGAGCAATTTTGTGACTGCCATCAACTTTGTGGTCATGACACTAATTACTGTCTAACCTTAAAAGATGACATTCAATGGATGATTGATCAGGGTAAATTGATGCTAGACAAAATAAATCCCATTCACCCTAAAAATCAATCCATGCATGTTTACAAGAATCCCCTTAATGCTAATGATGCAGGGTACATCATTAACATGATTGGCATAGATAGTAATCTGGAACCGCCACTGTAGCTATTTGTGGTTCGTATGCCTCAACATAGTGTAGCGACACCAAAAAAGGAAAAAAAGACATCGCAGTAACCATTTTTCCTGAAGGTCCCTCCTCAAACATCCACCCCTACACTTTTTGTAATCAAAACTACACCACCACCTGCACCAACGCAACAAACACCATTCATCATCAGGGGGCCAAACCACTCAACTTCCCCCATTACACAAAACCATCATAAGATGACATCATATTCTTCTCATTCAAGGAAATGTGAAGAGCATCTAACAAGTGAAAAAACTATGGAATGTACCACCCTAGGTCCTTCCAAGCCTACTCCTTTGTCCTTTGCATTTATGCCTGCCTCGTCACCAAACGTTAACACTACTATGCATGCACGGTCATTGCCACCTCACTCAAAAGGGTCTAGCCCCAAATCCAAAACTACTCCTCCTTGGGAAATTTATGTTCTAGGAAAAATGGAGGAAGAGAAGGGTGAAAAACAATAGGAAGGTAGAAAATAGCTTCTAAGTGCTCTTACTCAAGTAAAATAGGCTCTAAAACAAAAGAACATAACGTTGAGCCTGTACGACCTGGTAATAACTTCCACAACACACTGTGAGGCTTTGGTTCACATGTTAATGTCCATACTAGTTGATGAGAACATGTTGGAAGAGGAGAAAGCAATCCATTTGGTTATGCTTCCTTCTACACCCGAAGAACCATGGCCATCCCAATTGACATTCTATGATGAGTCCATTAAGGAAGACCCTGAAAAGGGTCTGGTAACAACAGCACCCCTATTCATCATAATTCAGGTTCTCCAACATAAGATCTGAAAAGTGCATGTTGATGATGGGGCTGCTATGAATGTCATCCCATTCCCCATAGTGGAAAAATTGGGTTTGGTAGACCAAATCAAACCCATGACAACATCATGTCTGAAGTCATTCAATGGGGCACCGGTAGTGGTGAAAGGCACCATCTACATTGATTTTGTGGTAGGGGACCATTTCCCCACAAGTGCGACATTTATCATGGTGGAAGAGATGCTCGGGTTTAACCTGATCTTGGGGAGATCGTGGTTAGCCCAACTCAGGGCCATCTCTTCACCCATACATCAAGAAATCCATCTACCTTATGTAGGCAAGGAGGTGGTGATCCATGGTGATGAGGTGAAAACCTAGGAAATAAATAACATAGATATGGAGTAGGGTTCAGAGGTCATAACCTCTGAGAATGAGACACCTATTTCTGCCAACACTAACTATTTGACAAAAGAGCCAGCCCAAGATGCCGCATCAGAAAACAAAACTACATGGGTTGAGTTTCCTTTTCAAGTGGTAGACGATGATGTAGAAGAATACCATAATAAAGCCTCTTTTCCTTATGTGTCGCAAAACCCACAATGGGTTAGATAGTAATTGCAATGATGATCATTACTCGTGTAGCGTAACAGCTCTACTGCTCTTTGCCAAATTAAAGATTTTTATACATCTATCCCTTGTTTGCTTCACATTTACTCGTTTCCACTAGGTGTCTAACTTATTCTTTAAACCATTCACATGTTCTTCATTTACATTATGCCACGGCCCACTAAGGCCTAAAACTGGCAAAATTTTCCTTTACCATCATCGCTATGGCCCGAAATGGCCTAAAACTAGGAATGACCCGAAATGGCCTAAAATTAGCAATGGCTCAAAATTTCCTAAAACTAGCAATAGCCTAAAAGGCCTTAAAACTACTAATGGCCTGAAATGGCCCTAAAATATTGGTATAGCCTAGAATGGCCTAAAACTAGTGATAGCCCGAAATGGCCTTAAACTATCGTTATGGCTCGAAATGGCCTTAAACTATCGTTACGGCTCGAAATGGCCTAAAACTAAAATGAGATGCTCTTAACGAATTCAACTCACAAATAAAAAGAAACTAAAATGAAATAAAAATAAGTATAACATATAACAAATAAGAAAAATTAATCTTTTTTTATTTCATTTTTTCTTTCTCAAATGTTTGCAATATTCTTTGAATTCAAATACAATGGTCAGCTATTACGCTACGACCCTTTGCCCCCTCCATCGTTCCCTGCTTCATTAGGCCCTATCTTCTCATTTGAATTCTGCACCATAGGAAAAAATAAAATAGTTAGCTAAAGTCAAAATTCAAATAAAGCAAGCTATCACTACGCCAAGAAGATTGACTCACTCGAGATGGCCCCGCATCTATCTTGGGAGGTATTCAATCCATGCTTGCCATGAGGCATTGTAAGACCTCCTCTTCCATGATGTCAGCCCAATTCCTATCACCTAGATCAACACTTTTTGCAACTTTCTACTTCTTTATGGATGTCCATCTTGGGGGTCCTAGAGAAAAGGCAGCAATGATGGTCTCACCCGCAGGAAAGGTCACTTCCCTTTCGGGGAACTCACTCATTGTCACCTATTGCATGAACTTGTCATAAGCTCCAGAAGCACCAATAACATCAAGGAAAAAATCATGAGTATGTAACTTGACTGAGGCATCCTTGTATTGGTTATGATAGGTGGCACATTCTAACTTATACATATGCTTATGATTTTTCTATGTCTGCCCCCATTCGTAAACCTTGGCATTGTAATCTTTCCAATCCTAGTTCTTCTAGGTTAATAGGTCCATTTGGATGTGCTTCTCAATTATCTCATGGGTGGCCTCATTGTTGCATCGTACAACCATCTAGTACCTCGCATAGTCAATGACAACCATGTGCCAACTTCCATCATTGGTGTCTCGGGCCAATAGGAATTCATTCCTGGAACGGAGATCTCCCACCTCAGAGGTCAGGTTGGCCTTATCCTTCTCAAGCCTCTGGACCCATTTCCATAGGTGTTCATTCACATGCCTACATTCCCACAAGGAACACACTAAGTACAAAGCACATTGGCTTGTTTCATCGTATACGCGATGAGGTACTTTGATCACCTCTGACAGAAATGTAGGCACAACGTCAACTTTAATAGCCTACTTAGGTTCACACTTGAGATGAGAAGCTGCCAACCAAAAAAAATATTATTAGTCATAGAGGCGTAGTGAATGCAATAACAATGTAGATTCTAGTGTAGTATCTTAGCTTACCCACTTCTGGGTCGACCTACCTTACACGGTCGATCATGTCATTGACCACCCCTTCCATGAAAGTAAATTTATCAGGGCTTTTGGTCCATGGTAGCAAGCGGATTGAGGACAGGCTGGGGGTGTCAACAATGGTATCAGTTGCATGATAAAACGTGTTAGTTAAAATGGAGAGGACCATAATAGGGCTGATGAATGACATAAATGAAAATGTAAAGCTTCTACCTATCAAACCCTTAGGGATGATAGTGGAGGGGTCACCGATTGACACATTGTCAAATATGTGATCACACTCACTAGCATCCAAATGGAGCCCCTCTCCTTCTAGCTGACCCAATAAGATAGTAGCATCCTCGACACTCATGTGCCCCTTTGACATTAAGCTACTCTCTGCAAAATGATCATTAGCTGGGACCTCATCCTAGTTGCTAGGAGCCTCTTCGTTATTGTCTGGGCCCCTTTCTTCATCGACAGGGGCCTCCTCCTCATCCTCCTCTACATTAGCGGAGACCTCCTCTTGACCAATCGAGCCCATTTCATTTGTAGTAGGGGCCCCTTCCTCATCAGTAGGGGCCTTCTCCTCCATAGCTTGGACCTTCCCATTTTTACTGGTCACCCCTATTGTAGGGGCCACCACCTCTTCTTCCTCCATTGATAAAGCATAGTCATAGTTAGTAAAGTGTATTAACCTAAAGTAGATGCTACATTGCACTATGCTACCTAGCATAACACAACGTAGAAAACATTAACCAAAAAATAAAAGAAAGAAAAAAAAGT
Source organism: Gnetum montanum (assembly GCA_015680685.1). NCBI lineage: Eukaryota > Viridiplantae > Streptophyta > Gnetopsida > Gnetales > Gnetaceae > Gnetum > Gnetum montanum. The sequence goes on from MNCI01004792.1 coordinate 381,519, forward strand.
GAATACTTACTAATTGGGGGCTACACTCTACGAAGCTTGAACTGTAGCTTCTTCCCTCTCTCTTCGTTAGCACAGGGGGTCTCGTCGGTAGGAGGGGACCTCTTGCATTGTAGCTTGGTCATCACTGTCTTTGCAATGAGGCATTCCCCCCTTTTCACACTACCAATGGTGATGGGGGATACCTCTCCCATGCTATCCTTGGCTAGAAAGTTGCATGCCACCCAATCCCTGGTCATCATCGAGAACTATTCCCCAATAGCTTCTTGGGGTTCTTGAGATCGCGTGGTACGAAAGACTTGGAAGATCCATGGTTTGGAGATCTGGCTACGATCTTGTAGTACCTAGATCCCATTCTCGTGGACTACCAAGAATTCCACAAAATTTCATAAGAAGGCTATGAAAAAGGAATCATGCACATTGTAACAAGATTCAAGCTTCCTATGAAGCTTGACCATTTCAGCCTAAATGCCTTTGCAAAGGTGCTTGGCCCAATTGTAACAGGTCCCTTCTTCCATGACATCCCTCATTATCTGAGCTTCCTCAATCCCAATGATTTTTCCTTGGGACAATAGCTTGGGGAAGGCACAAGCACGGAAGATAGGGTAAACCATTTTGGCCATCCATAGCTTGGCTTTCTCCATATAAATCCCCTTTCAGTCCTTGGATGCCCCTAGCCACTCCTCGATGTCCTCTTGATTGTGTGCATCTCTCTTGGATTTTTCTCCCATGGGAAGACCATTAGAGGGGATGCCAAAAAGGTCCATGAACAATTGATCATTGACATCAAGCATCACGTGCACATCATGAACACGTGTGCAGAAGCTGTCTGACATTTCAGAGAAGGAGTTAGATAGGGAAAGCATCTTAGTAGGCGCAACACTCAGGTTAGCCAAAAAAAGCAAGTCCATAAGCCCAACCTCTTGAAGGTTATGGACCAACATGGTTGGGGCCCCATTGCAGAGCCAACATTGGATCTCCTTCACCTCCCTGTACTTAAAGAAGAGGTTGGTCTCGTTGCACCTGGAGGTAATCACAGTCACCTCCTGGGCTTTCTTCACTATTAAAATGGTCCAAGAAAAAAAATAAAAAGCAAAAAAAAAATAAGAAGATGGTTAGCAAAATGTAAGCATTACTCAAGCATTTAGCAGTGAACATACACTTTAGCATACCAAATTGGAATGACATAGGAAATGGTGGGAGATCCACCAAAACATCTTTGATAGTGAGCAGCCTGAGGGATGCCCATTCCCTATCCAACCAACCAGCTTCTTTACACTTCCCATAAAATTGAAAATATGGGGTTTGATAGGTTTTGAATTCACCTCCAAACTAGCCTATCACACCAGTGTGCACATTCCCAGTGGAGGAAAACTCCCACAAGGCCATTTGTGCCAACACCAAGGCATCTGTGTCACCGTGAAGACCACTCTTGTTAATAAAAAACCTAGTAACAATAAAAAAATGATCAACATGTATACTGTTAATAACTGTGTCTAGCGTAGCATGGATTACATGATGAAATACCTTCGTAGAACTCATTTGTTAGCATAGTAAAGGGTTCCAGATGGGTTGTGAAACACGGTTCCCGTATGGCAGGCAATGAACAATGTATTGTATAAGTGGTAACACTTATACTCAAGCATCTCCCAAATCCAACTTAAGAATCTATGGCCTTTTGGACCCTGGTTAGAACCTTTTTCCTACTCACCCCCGATTGACCCATCAGTCAAAAATTTCAGAATACCCCGGTTTTCCCTAGGTAACAGGGTTTCTATGATTGCGGCTACTATCTCTGCCGACAAGTGTGACTAAATGATCACACTAAAGTGTTGGAGGAGGAACTGTAGGAAGTCCCATGCACCCTCCCAGAACTAGACCGCCTACTGCTCCACATGTGCATGGGGGGGAGGAACATGAACCACCGGTTCACTTAGGCAGCACATGACTCCTACAATTTCTAGGACAATCAAAATGGATTTCAAGATAGCCCTGCACTAATGAAGAACCAAATGTTAGCACTATGTAGAAGCAAAGTTTACATCTAGCGTAGCATAACCCTCTCATTACATATAGCGTAGTATGGCATTCCCATTGCATGTAGCATAGCAGGATTTCTCAATCGCAAAAAAAAAAAAATAACTAGTGTAAACAAACAACGATAAAGTAAGCTTCATAGCATGGCATGGCCATCAAAACTTACACAATGCAAACAACACACTAAAGAAAATGAACAAGAATAGGTAGATGTGCAATGCAATGTAATCAATGCATTACTACAACAAGTGTGGCAATATGGCAAGTTTAACAAATTTAGCAACCCAGCGGTATTACAGCCTTAATAGCGTAACAAAATGACAAACCTACTAAACCTTGCAACGTACTAGCATACCGTAGTAAAAGGCATTACAAAATGTAAACAAGTATGAGTTTTAATGCTACATCCATCCTAACCATAGTTCGGCTATACAAAATAACTCACATTGTACTGCGTTAAACATGTGTCTCATTTGTCAAATCGCTACACTACACTCTTGAAGGCGGCACGCTACACTAGCCATAGACTAAGTTGCCTGAGCTTGCCCAAACCCCCGAAACAAGGTAGTTGCAACAATGGTGGCCAGGGTAATCCTACATGCGTTTGTAGCATAACATCCATACAACCTCTATGGCCAACTAGCAATGGCAGTAGCATAGTGGCCAAAACGGTGATCAAAATGATGGAAAAAGATGAAAATTTCAACAATAGCATTTGCAGAAGTCTAAACAACAAAGGCAACGTAATAACTTACTAAGCAGATGAAGTCTCCTCTGGCACTGTGATGTGTGCTTGAGTCAGGTGCCCAAAAGTGTCCTTAACTTCATCCACTTTAGTGAGCCCTCAGTGCTTACGTTCACCTTTGGGTGCCATCGCTTCAACCGCAAATACTATCGGCTGCTACGCTATGCTATTTCGATTTCTCTTGGCACGATCGGACTATGCTGTGGATGTGGGCTCTGTGCTATGACAATGAAAATGATAATTTTACTAGGTTTAAACCCCTATTTATAGTTGACATGGTGAAAAAGAACTTGCCATTTTAGCACCTCGAGTAATGTGGGATGCCCCATATAGCATAGTACTGGCGTGCCATAAATCTGCGATAGCGTAACATTCCTATTTGCGAATAGGTGGGCCCAAACAAAAATTTTGCCTCACCCTAAATTAGAAACCTACTCATACCAAGCTTGCACACCACGGTCCGCAAAGACCTTAAACTAGCAACTTCATTTGAAAACCTATGCACCATGGTCTGCAAAGACCTTAAACTAGTAACATTCTACGAAACCTACCTATTAAATGGTCTAAAAATACCATAAACTAGTAACCTTTGAAACCTATTAATGGTCCACCATGACCTTAAAATGATAGAATTAGAGTCAATTGCACGTTCAAATCTACTCACGGTCTGCCAAGACCTTAAATTGGTAATCTGCAAATTTGGCCGAATGTTTGACAATCATTGCATGTTTCATCGTTGCTTTGTGAATATTTACTATTATGTGCCATAGCTTCAACTAGGTATCACTTGAGTAGGCTTCTTATTGTGGAAGGTTGAACAAGATGGCCATGTAGCATGATTTACCCTCACTTTTAACTTTAACGGGTCCTGATGGCAAGCTTGCAAGATACCCGAACTTAGAGTCGATAGACTGTGATTCATCAACTGATAACAATGTAGTGTCCCTAGAAATGTACCTAGATTGGCCTAAACACTTTGTCCAAGCCTTAGACTTAGAGGCCAAGGATGTGACTGAGGACCCTCTTATTGAAGCACCGATAACAACATCCAGGGGGAAATAAAAATGCTAAAACTAAGTTCCCTCCTAGATCAACAAGTGCAAAAATATGTATCGAGAGTTCTTCAAGACAATGTTAAGGTATTTGCATGGTCTTACAATGACATGCCAAGTTTAGAACCATGTCTAATACAACATAACATTGTATTGGACCCACATGTCAAACCAGCCAAACAAAAAGATCGAAAGGCTAAGCCAGAAATTGCACTAGTCATACATGATGAAATCACTAAGCTATACCAAGAAGGTTTCATTCGTGCAATCAATTACTCAGAATGGGTGTCAAACATCATTGTAGTCTCTAATAAAACAAGTGGGATACGAATCTATATAGACTTCCAAGACCTGAACAAGGCAACGATCAAAGACGACTTCCCACTACCAAGTATTGACTAGATTATCGACACTACGGTTGGTCCTCCTTTACTATCCTTCATGGATGGGTTCTCAGGTTACAATCAAATTTGCATAAATCCAAAGCATCAGTTGACAACTACATTCATGACCCCTTGGCGTACCTTTTGTTACACCATGATGCCCTTTGGTCTAAATAATGCCGTAGCAACCTACTAATGAGCCATGACCTACATATTTAGTGACTACCTCCTAGAGAGACTAAATGATTACATGGATGACATAGCGGTCAAGTTTAAGATAGCATTTGATCATCCCACTGATCTAGATGTAGTCCTGAAGAATTCTCACAAGCATGACCTGCACCTTAATCAAAAGAAGTGTGTTTTCGGCATAAAAATTGGATGCATGCTAGGGTTTGTAGTATCGGAGGCTGGGATACAAGTGGACCTTGATAAAGTTAAGGACATCATTAACCTAGAATCCCCTACTAACCTTAGAGAATTGTGCGAGTTGCAAGGTAGAATATAGTTCATCAGAATGTTTATAGCAAGGTTGATTGACAAGTTACACTCCATGTAATAGTTACTAAAGAAGGGGGTTAACTTCGAATGGACAACATAGTGCCAGCAAGCTTTCGATGACTTGAAGAAAGGGTTTTTACACCTCCCAACTGGTTACCCACCACAAAGGGATAAGCCTTTCTACATCTACCTTGCTACTTCAAACACGTCTATCGTGGTGCTTTTATGCCAAAAAAGAGAAGACATCTCTGAAACCCTAGTACATTACTTGAGCCATGCATTAATAGCATATGAAGCCAAATATAACAAAGTGGAAAGGAATTGTCTCGCTTTAGTATTTGCACTAAAAAAGTGGAGACACTACCTATTCCACAGTCAAGTGAACATCATATGCAAAAACAACATACTTCAGACTATCACGAACAACTTGTATGAAAGTAGCAGGATAGCCTAATGGAAGGAAATAATAGTGGAATTCTACTTACATTATGTAGCCCAATCGTCAATGAAAGGATAAGAAATAGCTACGCATCTTGCAACCTCGCCCGTTGATGATTAGGCAATCATAGAACCCAAATTCCTTGATGAACATATTAGCAGTGTCAACCTTGTACCCTCACATTTTGAGGCCACTTTGCACTTCGATGGTGCCTCAACCATGTGAGGTGGTAGTGCTGCCACCATCATTACATTCCCCTTTGGGGACATGCAACCCTTTGCTTACCATTTCACATTCCTTTGCATGAAAAATGTAGCTAAGTATGACGGACTTCTCAGAGGCCTCTTAGCAACCTAGCAATTAAAAATTCAACATTTGGTAGTTTGAGGTGACTCTTAGCTTGTCGTCAATCAAATCACTGAGGTCTATGCTTATAAAGCTTTGCATTTACAGCCTTACTGTGATTTGGCCGAAAAATTATTGCAACAGTTCACCACAATAGACATCCAGCATGTGCCACTCAATGAGAACATGATAGTCGATGCCTTAGCTATGCTAGCATTAAACGTGACATCACATCTGTTCGCAACTCTACCTGCTTCGATAATAGAGTGCACAAACCCTATCACCTAAGCAATACACATGATCTCTGTGAGTGCAACCAACACCCAAGAGGGGTACGCTAACATGAAAGTGTACCTACAACATGGTGAACCCCCACACGACTTGACATCCATCCAAAGGAATGCAATTTAAAAGTGAGCATGGTAGTATGTCCTAGTAGGAGATAATACCTTGTGTAAATTCTCCTTTCATGGAATAGTGTTAACTTGCATAGGTGGGGAGGAGGCACAAAAAATAGTTAGCAAATTCCATGAGGAACTATGTGGAGGACACATAGCTCCGAAGTCCATAGGTGGGTATTATTGGCCTTGCATGGAACACAATTATTTTTCTAAAGTCAAGACATGTGACATGTGCCAATGCCACACAAATCACATGTACATGTCACCTATTGAGTTGCATCCCACGTAGATCACATAGCCATTCCAGTGATGGGGACTAGATATCATAGGACCCATAACACCTAAGTCTTCTATAGGGCATAGCTTGATCATTACTACCACTGAGTACTTTACAAAGTGGGCAAAAGCTATCCCCCTTAGGAAAACTACATCTCAGCAAGTTTGCCACTTCATCCTGGACAACATTGTAATAAGGTTTGGTCTTCCCATAACTATTGTGACAGATAACGGGCCATATTTTAGTAGTGTGGAAACTAGAACCTTTTGTAGAAACATTGGCATCAAGCAGTATTCTTCATCGTCATATTACCTATAGGCTAACAGTCAAGCAGAAGCAACAAAAAAAATCCATCATCAACTTGCTTAAAAGAATGCTTAGCAACAGCAAGAGGCAATGGCGCAAGCAAATCCTCTATGTGCTCTGGGCCTACTGTACAATGTGTAGGATGGCTACAGGTAAGATCCCTTACAGCCTAGTGTATGGATCTAAAGTAGTATTTCCTCTTGAATTGTAGGTACCATCATTGCGGATGATCCTTTTAAGTATCGTAAATGAAGCCTAGAATAATGAGTTAAGGATCATCGATCTTAACTCCCTAGAGGAGGAGCATGCACAAACATTGGGTCACATAAAATGGTATCAAGAAAATTAGCAACAAAATCATCATGTAGACCTACATTGACAATCAATTAAAAAGGGGGACCTAGTCCTCAAAGCTATGCGTGAACATGTGGACAAGTTTTTGGCAAATTGGGACAGTCCATTCATAGTCACAAAAGCCTACAAGAATGGATCCTTCAAGCTGGAAGACATGGATGGTAGAGAGTTTGAAAATCCTATGAACCATTTATACTTGAAGTTATACTATGTTTAATGCATAGGCAAGGTAAGCATCCATAGTTCTCTATGACTATAAACTGGCATCCATAGTCCACTACCACTATAAATTGGCATCCCCAGTCTACCATGACTATAAAATGGCACATATAGTCTTCCATGACTATAAACTAGCACAGATAGTATACCATGACTATAAACTAGCATAGATAGTCCTCCATGACTATAACCTAGGACAAAACGTCCACTATGATGATAAACTAGCACATCCACCATCCACTACGACAATAAACTAGTAGATCCATTGTCCACTACGATGATAAACTAGCACATCCACTATCTGCTACGATGATAAACTAGCACATCCATCATCCTCTATGATGATAAACTAGCACAATGTTCTGCTAGGACCTTAAACTGTGTTCGCGACACAACATTCCCAACTCACATCCACCACTGCTCAAACAAGCTAGCCTGCATAGTGCCGACGCGGGGTGGGGCATTGCACTTCTAGAATGTAGTTCATGGTGAAAAAATAATACCCTTTAGAATATATGTAATGCCACTAACCTTGGCATCTTTTTGATCCTCCATATATGTTGTTTGACATCTTTCTGACCTTCTGGAGCTACTGCTATTGTGGTAGTAGCTTTTGGTGTCAACACCTACTGCTTGAGTTCCAACACTATTGTGGCCCAGCCACAAGGTCTCTATCCTCCAGCCCCTACCATCATTTGAGCTTAAGATATGTTCAGTTGTTAGGCATCACACCTTACATTTGAACTTCATGATGTTTGCCTTGGGTGGGGACTCTTGAGCACTCGCATCAATGCAACTCCTAGCTCCCTCCATGCTGGCCCCTTCAACCTGCTACTACCAGAACCACTGCTAGCCTTCCTGCTTTGGATGTTGCATGTCTCAACAATAATGCTTGCCACTTCAAAGATGTCTAAAGAAAGTAAGATCTTTTCATAAATGCATTTCATGGTTACATCTTTGGTCTGCTTTCTGTTGTGCTTGTAGGATACGAGTTGAGATGATGTTAGTTAGAGATGCATTTCACTAGGGGGACAAGACACCACATCGTTCCAAAGTGACCACTCTAACTAGCTAGGCTACTTGGAGTGCACATCCTGCCCTTCCTTTTAAGCCTTCACCATCTCATTTCTTACACCTATAGTTTGCCTTTTCACATCCCTTTCACAAGCTTTCTTAACACATGTAAAGCCCTCCCATATGCTCAACCGCAAAGTCCATGACATGTGTAATGCAACTCGCCACATGGGAAGTATATGTAGATAGGTCAAAACCCCACATGGATGTAACACAACTCATCCCGGGGAGGAAACACCTATCTTTCAACAACAAGGTTGTTTGCAAATGAACATGGCTAAACAACAAAAGAAAAGCACAAAAGCATGACAAAAAAAAGAAAAAAGAAAAAAAGAAAAAGAGCATGTGCCTAAAGAAAATGGCACACCAGCTATTTTACAATAACCCTCTCCAAGCATTTTGACGAGAGGTCAAAAGCCAACCAAAGAAAGATGATCACACATGCTAATTCCCTCACAAGCACTTCAATGAGGGACCATGCTACATTTCATCTTTCCTTTGCCAAAACCTATCCCCTCAAGTCCACCCTTCTCTCCTTTCCCCTACATAACTATCCTATTACTCCCAAGAATAGCAAATCGACATCTAAGCAACCACCAAAGAATGATGTTGGCAACTTATCCTTTGTGGTGTTTCATATTCTTTGTTGACGTCTATCGGGCAGATCCTCTAGACGTTGATAAAGAGGGGACAGTGAAACACCATAAAATTTCAAGACCCTCATGCTCCAGCAAGGTCTTGGAATTTAGGCAAAGGACTTCCAAAAGTGTAGCATCATGACAGTTCAACAGGGAAATGTAGGCACTAAGGTTGGATCTTCCAGTCTGACATGTTTTATATCTCTAGAACTGATAGGCCCAATGGACTTTCTAGCCTGCCTAGCTGGACAATTGACCTAGCTAACAATCTAACTAGAAACTATGCTAGGAGTTTCCAAAAGTGCTTGGGATGAGAAAAATAGTTTGGCAAGTTTTCTAGTGAAGGAGTTTGCTTCACTATGCTACACTATGTAGAGTAGCAAGCTTTGAAAGATAGTTGCTCAAGCGATCAAGTGCTAAATGACAGAATGATTGCAAAACAAGTCATCAACACACAATTCTATGCTATATAGCATAGCATAGCATAGAAAAAGCAAAGTAGAAAGGCCCATCTTGAAAAATGATCCCAAAAAGAAAATGACACTTTGACAAGACTTAAGCCTCTAAAAATTCCTTGCCCCACTTAGTTCTCAAACCTCAAGAAAAGTTTCTTGCTAGAAATTGGCAAATTGAACACAGAAGTAGGATACGCTAGCCGCTACGTTGTGCTATGCTACATAGCATAGCATAGCGTAGAAGTGATGCAAAAGCAGAAAATGTTTCAAACATGAGTGACATGAGTCCAAAAGATCTCCCTCATGAAAGAAAAAATTTTTAGTTGTTAGCATGACTAAGCCTCAAACAAATTTTTTCAGCCTCAGCACAAGTTCTAGTCAAAACTAATGGCTATGCTATGCTACACTACGTAGCGTAGCATACCATAGCAAGCAGCCACTTATGCTACACCAATGAACTCCATAGTTTGAGTAACACAACACTGGTACGTAAGCATTAAGATGTCTTCAGGTAGTTCTAGAACTTGTTGACAACAATCTTTCTCATTCTAGCATCTCCTTGGTGGAATCAACAATTTCACTCCATTTTGCACACCCCCTGGTTAGCTTCCCCCAAAACATTGTTCCTATGCTTAACCTTGATCTTAAGAGTATGGAAGACATAGTCTTGGAGCGTAAGCTCCATTTTTTGCATTGTTAGCACACTAATCTTGGCACATGTAGTCCTAAAGGTATAGTCACAGCGTAGCCAAATTCATATCTAGCATCATACACCTACATGGTATGGGCACGTCAGTATCTTGTGGGGTTTGTGACACATGGCATCTAGGCCCCATTTCTCCCTTTCTCTTGGTCCTATAAATACCCAAGCAAACAATTCTCAAATTGTTGGATTTTTCATTCAAAGAGTTTACATTTTTGCATTGACAAGAGTAGTTGGCTTGTTGGCTTTTTTGGCATTGGCTAGTTGGCTTCTTGATTGGCTTCTCAACAAATAGCGTTGCCTTCTTGCTACAGTTGGCTTTTAAGTTGGCCTCCAGAAAGCATAGTTGGCATTTCCCTTGAGCATTCTAGTTACCCTTAAGCTCTCAGTATGTCTCTGATGTTGCATAACCTATCGTACAGCTTTCAAACAAGGCAAAGAATCGAATCTGCGATCTTGGGGTAGTGCATTTTCTCACCTGAGTTTGTTTCACTATTTCTTTACTATTATCATTTTTTTGCACTATTTTCACTATCTCGCATTTATTGATCATTGATTCATCTCGTGTATCTTTCTTCTGAAACAAACATTTACTTAAGGTTAAGATACACTGACTAAGTCCCTGTCTAATCAACCAGACCGTTTAGGGTGCCCCGCTTCTATTTTACCTAGCATGGCCCTCGCACAGATCCAGGGTTAAACTGTTTGCCCGACAACCTCTCGGTGTTCTAGCCATAGATGTTTTCGGTTACTACAACTAATACTCTTTATTAAGTCCAATTGTGAAATTTGAAACTTATTCATACTCAAACCATTGTACCTTTTCTTAATAAAATATCTTGAAACATTTCATGTTATAATCTTTGAAATTTTTTTCTTCCTTTCTCCAATATATAGGAGCATTTGAATTGCTTCTTTTCTATTCTAGAACTTATTAAACATTTATTTCATGAAATATTACATAAGTGATTAATATTTTATGGGTGAGCAATGGTTGGCCATATAAGCATGGATTTCTATTTTCCACTAAACTTATGTCATAAAATCTAAATTTTTTAAAGCAAATAACATTATTTTTTTTATTAACATGTTCAAGTTCAAAATACTTGTTAATAGTCTTAAGCAAATAAGTAAAGAAATTAGCATCTTCTATCTCATTAAAGGTTTTGACCTCAGCATGTGGCATTATTATAGAATTTCTAAAGGCCTTGATAATAGTGATCTAAATTTCTTCTTCAATTTTTCCTTGTTATCATGAATGAAACATACTATTCCTTCAACTTGAAATACCTAACCTTTGTGGTTGATGCATAAATCTTGAACCTCTTCCTTTTCATGTTTATCCTCATCCTCAAAGTATTCTAGATCAATGAAAATATCATCTTCTAAATCAAGAATGAATGATGACCATTGGAAGAAGAAACCTAAGGCTTTACATCTTTCTTAGATCTTCTTAGAGATGATGACTTGTTTTCCTTATCTTCTTATAGCTTCTCAAGTTTCTCAAAAATTAATTTAAAAATCCCCATTCATCACTTTCATGGACTTGGTAAGAGATTAAATTTTCTTCTCCATGGATGCCTTACTGAAATTAGAATAAGATTCAAAGTACCCATAAGAAGAAATTAAAAACATAGAAATGTATGAGAATGCCTTTAATACATTTTTGAGTACCCATAAATTGTACATAATATCAAAAATTGATATGAGTAAGCCTAAGTAAAAATGATATAAAGCATACCTGAATCAAGCTAATGTGTATTATAAATGGATAAAATTATTAAAATAAAAATTAATTAACCTCAATTATAGGATAAAATAATTTTCTCAAATCCTAAGAAGAGTAGCAAAACAAAACCTAAATTTTCATTCTCATAAAATTGAAGAATGAAAATCATCCAAGTCAACACTGGAAGTGACAAGACTACATCTTCATGGCTAACTTATTCTAAGAATCAAATGTTCTAATACTAATCTAGTATACACCGTAAGCACAAGTACTTACTTCTCTTAGAAATGAACTTTAACAGAATGAAAAAAGACTAAAACATGAATAATAAAGAATAATTTTTTATTCAATTTCAAAATCAAAGTACAATTATTGAAAATACAACACAAATCAAGCATCTAGAATAAGATCCATGACAATCCTCTCTCACTTTCATAGTCCATAAGGAAAATGCTCAAGATAAGTAGGTTCAAAATGATCTAATAATTGAGACACTCTTCTCTTTTCAAGAGCTTCCAATGCTATGGTAGATAAGGCATGAATACTATAGAAGCATTCATGGTATAAATATAGTCTTAAGTGATCATTCATCTACCTCTTAGAATGTATGCCTTCTAAAATTTTAATTTTTTTAAAAAATTGCAAGTGCTTTTGAATCATAGAAACTTACATCTTCTAGATTATGAGGGGATTATGGCTTATAGTCCTTTACATTGGTAAACCATGCTAGATCTTCATGAATAGATGCTATGAGTATGTACAGCTTATAATAGCTTACATCTCGTAGATTGTAATAAGATTACAAATTCTATCTCTTAGCACTAGTAAATCATGCTAATTTTCATTTACTATTTCTCTTAGAATTGTGACCAAAATATGAGAAGATATGAAACATGAGAAGTTTACCCTAGGATATGAAACATGAGAAGTTTACCCTAGGATGATCAACTATAATAGACAATGACATATAATTTCTTCTAATTATAGACTGTTTCTGCTTTCAAATTGTAATATCCTCAAAATTACTTGCCTAATCCAATTAAACATCACCAAAGACTCCAAGAAGGAATCCAAACATAATTATTTGCCTCCTATGACTCCTAAGAATACAAAGGATGTAAAATACACCAAATAGGTAGGTTGATATGCTTATCAATAGCTTTATATCCTAAGCATATATTAATGAGGTATTAAAATTCTTTATTCAAGTCCTAGAATTAATGGAGTTTTAAGTTCTATAAAAAGTGTACTCTTATTAGTTTGTCCTAGGTCCTACTTTGAGGTCATTATTTGTTTATGTGATAAATAATTATAAGTAATGATTTAAGGAGGGTGTTTTTTCCACTTCTTTTCCATGGTTCAACAACTAGAAAATACTTGGATATGTTCTTTAGTGATCTTCTAGTATTGGAATAACATTAGTTACTTGATGGATTCAAGGAATAATGATGATCCATCATATTTCCTTCTTTTTATCTTTTCATTGTTACTCTCTTGGAGAATGATATGTGAACCTAATTCCTTGGTGTTTATGGATACATATGTGGCATGGACTAAAATTTTTTATGTGACTCATTACTAAACCTTATACAAAACATTCACTAGGATGTATTGCTCTACCAACTTTCAAGATACCTAATAGGATGTTTCCAGTGGAGCTAGTAAATCTTAAACTATATATTTAGAAGCTATTAAACAAAGGTAAAATCTGACCAAGTTCTTATCTTAGGTTGTACCATTGTTCTTTGTAAAAACGAATGATGACAGTTAGAGGTTGTGTATAGAAAATAGATAGCTTAATTAGGTCATAATTAAAAATCAATATGCTTTACCTAGGATTGATTATTTGTTTTATCACTTGAGAAAAGATAAGAGGTTCTATAAGATTAATTTGAAGTTTCATTATCATGAAGTTAAGGTGCAAGAGAAATATGTGCCTAAAAAAGCTTTCAAGATACATTATGCATATTATAAGTTCTTAGTTATGCCATTTGGACTCATTAATATACCAATAGTTTTTATAAACTTCTTGAATAGTGTATTATTTCATTACTTATATTATTTTATTATTATCATCATTAATGATAATTTTATTTACTCTAGGTATGGAAATACACATAAGCAACAATTGAGTACAATGTTTTAGAATTTGAGAGATTAGTTTTTATATGCTTGTGCTTCTAACTATACATTTTGAAAAAACATATTAAATTTCTTAGTTATATGATTTTCAAGAGTAGCTATAGTTGTGCCTTCTTCTAAGGTAATAGTGGTTGATTTAACCTATTCCAACTTCGATGAATGAAGTTAAAATTTTCTTAGATTTAGTAGGATATTACAGGAGATTTGTAAAGGATTTTTCTAAGGTTGTAACACTTTTACATCAGTTGCTTAGGAAAGACTATGTTTTCTCTTGGTTAGATGCTTATTAGAGGGCCTTTAATGAGTGGAAATAGAGGTTGATCATAATATCTATCTTCATCCTACCAATTCCTAGAAATTTTTATTATGTGTACTTGGATGCTTCAAGAGAGCATTTAGATGGTTTTCTCATATAAGATGAAAAGGTGATGGCCTATGCTTCCAAATAGCTAAAATCATATGTGACCAGATGTCCAACTGATGATCTATATATTGGTGTCATTATCTATATTCTTAAGATTTAGAGGCATTACTTGTATGGAGAATGGATTACATTTTGAACTAATCATAAGAGTTTGCAATACATTATGAATGAGCCACAACTGAACATTAGATAGAGGCAATGGATAGAGTTGTTAGTAGATTTTGATTTCATAGTGCATTATCATCCAAGAAAAATGAACAAGATTGTAGATGCACCAAGAAAGATAGCTAGGAAACTCTATAGTCTTACTATCATGTCTAGTATTACAAATGATATAACTTCATAATAGATTTCAAATCCTTAGTGCCAGGAGAATATTGTAATTATTTCTTTAATGGAGTTGATGTTCTCAATTGATAGTTTCATTTTGTTAAGGTTTAGGAATAGGATGTATGTACTATCTATATTCAAATAGAAGCTACTTGATAAAGCTTATAGTATCAAATGCACATAGGAAGCAATAAGATATATTACAACATTAAGAGATAGTACTGGTGATTTGGTATAGAGAAAGATATAGGTGAATATGTGGTTAAATGTTTGATATATTAATAGATCAAAGAAGAGAATCATAGGCCTTGTGATTATCATCATCCAATGATCATTACAGTGTGGAAATGAAAAATAATTGACATGGATTTCATCACTCATTTGCCTTGTACTAGGAGTAAGAAGGATTTCATTCTTATGATCATACATCTTATTATCAAATCTTTACACTTTATGCTACAAAAAATTAGCTATTATAGAAGATATTATCTAGTTATTCTTGTTAAATATTATTAGATTACATGAAGTTTCAACTAATATTCTATTAGAAAAAGATCCTAAATTTACTTCTATAGTTTGACAATCTTTTTAAAAGAGTCTAGATTATATGCTAAATCTCAACTCATGTATCTCTTAGATAGATAGTCAAATAGAGAGGATGAATTATATCCTAGAGGATATGCTTTAGGCATATGCGTTGGATTATAGTGATATCTAAGGTAGAGTTCTTTCATTAGTATAGTAATAGGTATTAGAGTAGCTTGAAAAAAACATTTATGAAATGTTATATGATAGACATTATAGTATATCTCTTTGTCAGAATTTCATAGAGGACAAAAAAAAAAAAGACCAAGATAAAAATCACTAATAAGCTTCAACCTAATGTCAGTTTTGTAGAAAAGCTAGTAAAAATTTTTGAGTGTATGAAAAGATGATTGAGAGGTAATGTCATCCCAGTGGTAAGAGTTATCTATAAAAGATACAAAGTTTAAGAAGCAGCATGGGAAGTGAAGAAAATTTTGTATATTACATACCCTAAGATCTTCTAAGAAGAATATTCTTAAGAAGAGGAAAATGTAATACCCCTCCTCTAGATATCCCTTAACTTATGGTATTATTTTAGTTTAAACTTGTTATACCCATTTTTTTAGTTTAACTTTGACTGAGGAAAAAGTGGTTTCAACATTGTTATATCTAGGTTCAAGCATCAAAGTTCTTAAAATGGCATCATAGGATACATTCATAGCTCTTAGAGGGCTTTAGAAACCATTCTAACAAATGAATATTAATTTTGGAAACTTTAGAAAATTTAAGAAACAAAACTATTTCTAAGTTCTAAAGGTAATGTTACTGCATTAGCATCATTCCTAGATCATTGTCCTCATGTCATCTTTATCAAATGTACTTTAAAGCCTATTTTTTAACTCTATAGGATCCAAAATGACTCATGTACATTAATCTAAGCATGAAAGAAATTATTTTATAGCATTTTGAACAAGTTTATCAAGCACTAAGAAAAAAAATTATAAATCTAGGTGATGTTGATGCTAGCACTATAATTAACATCACCATTGGCATCAGTTACAAAAACACCATTTTTAGAGTAGTTTGGGCTTCCAAAAGCTTCTAATTATGGATCATAATCATCTCCAAGAGAATGGACATTACTCTAGGTAGTTTTGATAGCATTTAGAGGCTTAAAATAAGGTTTTTTGACTAAGTGATACTTTAGTGATAATAAAGCTAGTATCAACATCAACATCACTTTTCCTAGTCAATTGTTTAGCATGTATTACAAATTTTTCTTTCAATCTATAAAATTTTCTAAATATAGATATGTAACATGGACAAGCACAAGTAGCATCATCATTAGCATCACCTACCTTGAAGAAATGTTCCACATGTATCATAAGTTTTTTTCTGACATGAATATGTTTTAAATTATGTATAGGTGACACACATACATACATGTAGCATCAACATCAACATTTGTTGGTGATAAAAACATATATATTTGTATTACTTGGTGATGTTATTGTTCATATGAGCATCACCTATCTTATTCAAATCTACATCAACATCATTAATCTACACTTCAACTTCTAGATTTCAAAATGAACTCTAAGTTAGCTACACTTAACTTTGGGGTCACATTTGGAAATACTAACATTATAAGTACTATAATAAAATCAAAATTTAAGAATAGAATTTTGAGATCTAAAGTACTTTTTCTAATTTTTATAGATCTAGAGCATGAGTATTTTCCTTCTTTGCATCTCCCTTATCCTCTATAGCCATTACAGCTCTTCCTAGTAGTCCACAAGTTTAATTTGATATCGAACTCTTCAATTGAATAAGCACTCATGTTGATGTTAGCATCATCATCAGTTTGGAAATCCTCACATCACTATTCCAAAGTTAGAATTTATTAGCATCAATGGCACTAGTTTCATAATTAGAATTTTTTCAACTCTAGCATCACTTGTTGGGTAGTTAGTCATAATAACATCATTTTGACTTCAAATTAATTATGGACCATGTATAAATATTCTCTAATAATATCTTCATCCTAAAAAATTTCAATTTTATTGCTAAAATCTACCTTTTTATCACAAATTGGATTTCTATTATTAGTTTTATCTGACTTATGTTTTTTGTTAGCCCTTGTAGTTTTGGCCCTAAATAGGAGGAAAACTTCAAATATCATTAATAAATTAATTTTAAATACTATAAATGGAGTCCTAAACCATTTTCCACATATCAAGTCTCTTGTTTCTTATCACTTTATTCTTTTATTCATTTTTTCATACTTAGATTTTATTTTACATCACTAGTAGTTCATTTCTATACTTAGTTTTTATTCACATAACTTAGCTTTTATTTGCATCTACTAGGTTTTATCAATTTTATTATCTAAAATTATTATTTTTCATCTATTTAACTATTGTTCATAATTCACAAATGGTAGGATAAGACCATATTTGATTAGAAGATTGCACCCCATTGTGTCATGATCATTGACTTATTGAGAGGTATACTGATCTAAAGATGATGTCTAATCATAAGTTAGATAGTTAGCATCTTATTTATAGAGGTTCTTTTTCAATTTTGAAAAATAATAATATTACAAGAAAAATTTTAATGCTATAAGTATTACCAACAAGTTTCTCTAGTATTACAAGTGCATCAACTGGTAGCCTATAGGTTCTTTCCAGTACTTAGAAATTTTCAAACTTTTACCACTTAGTTTATTTTCTATTTTGCACTTAACATTCATTTCTAAGTGTGTGTAGGAGATACTCATTGACATCATGTCTAGCCAAGGTTTTGAATTCTCAAAAAACAATAATATTGGTAAACTGATGAAGATACTGAAGACACAAGTTCTTGTAGCAATCATAGATTAACATGATTATAAAGTCACATGCATAAAGTGAGAGCTGAAAATACCTCTTTCTAAAAGTGAATTAAGGATAATGATAACATATGAGATAGATAATGGCTTGGAACCATTATTTCTCAACCAAAAACATTCCATTAACTAAGATCTGTTTAAAGAGATCATGTTAGCAAAGTACCCCACTATTAAAGATGAAATTTAGGCACTAATTGGTGCTAATATTTAGCAAAGATATATGGACCGCCTCATGGAACCTTCCAATATCAATTGCAACAACAAGAATTATTAATTCCAAGACCAACATAATAAGAGTGGTGGCATTAGCATTCATGATGATGATAAGGATGAGAATCCTCATGCTTCATTGCATATAGAACTCTTCCCTCCACACATCACATAACCACAAAGACTAATTCTAAAGTAGGTTAATTTTATCAAATTCACTAATATATTTTCCATTCATATTCCTCAGACTATTGGTCCTATTGTACCTATCTTCACTACCTTAACTATTATTGCACCATTAAAGATTATCTTACCCCCAACCTATAGCTTATTCCCAAACAAAAATACTATTAATTCAAAATCTCATTCACAAGTCCAAGATTCCAATATGTTGTTGAATCCCTTCCAATCCTTTTTCTCCTATTCCATCATTTCAACAATTGTAGTTGTCCTTGTCATTTCTTCAATCTACCCAACATACCTCATAATATAGTATGTTACCATTAGCTTCTATGTCCACCATTTCATCTACCAAGCTAGTTTCACCTACCTACAGCCTAGTGTTGGTTAATACTTTTGTGTCATCTATCCTAAGAGTTTCTCTTGAAGTAATGTTGTTACTTCAAGACCCTTCTTCTAGGTTATAAGACAATGAGAATCAAGCTTGAAGCATGATGTTATTACATGGACAGCATCTTGTAATCTTCATTACACATCTTCTTTTTGATCCTACCCATTGATCCAATTTTCTCAAGTTTCCAAAGAAATATTATTATCTAATTTCACTAATTATAATGAAAAATCTAATCTTTCCCATCATGTTATCACCTTTTGTAATGAATTCATGCTATCAACCAACTATCCCCATACAATTTTAACAATCATTTTAAATTCATTAACAAGAAAGATATTAGAGTGGTACATGTCTCTCTTTGATGGATCTATCACTTTCCTTAAGAGGATTTTCACTACCTTTGTGGAGAGATTTAATTACAACATTACTGGGGATGGCACAGTGCAAAACCTGTTGGTCATCAATCAAGTATCTACTAAATTTATTTCCAAGTTCATCTCTCAATAAACTTTAGCAATAATGAAACTTACTCATCTCTTGCATGATGATCAACTATTGGATATCTTTAGGGGAGTAGTTAATGACTATATTAGAGGTGAGATACTCTACCCTAGGTCTCTTAGTGACCATGATTTCATCACCTCTACTAAATACATAGAATAGGTGATCATCCAATGTAATGATCTCGAATGGATAAATTTTTGCAATAAAACTAATAAGATAGAAAAAGAAAAGGCCTTGAAAAATGTAGAATAAATAGTAGCTTTAGTTAATCAAACATTACTAGAATCCTTGTTCACCACCAATAAGGTTAAGAAAATAACATCAAATAGGCACTAGCAAAGAGATCATCAAAAGATAGATCCAAGTACCAAAAGTTTCCAAAGACCTACACTTAGCTCTAAAACATGCTACCAAGAAAGAAGTACATAACCCCAAAACAAGTCTTAGAGTAATCAAAGGCTAGATTTAGACACTTGCAAACTCTAGCCATAGATCTTTCTTAACATGTATAAGAAGATCCTCCAATTCCAAAGTGGTACAATCCAACAAATTTTGCTATTATGATGAGGTTATAGGTCATGACACTCACAAGTGTAATAGACTCAAAGATGATATTTAAGCTCTTTTTGAAAAACGAAGAATAATCTTCAATACATTAATTTAACCTAACAATTAATATATGTGGACATTCTAAGATCCCCTTGAATTTCCATTTAAGAAAAATATCTACATTCTAACCCAAAGGCACTAAATCCAAAAACATGTTTAATATCTAGATGGGTCCTTCTTCAACCAATCCCCATGTATCCTTACAAACTAATCCTTATGAACCCAAATAACAATATTTTTTCATCAATCTCCCTATAGATAGTTCCTTTACTCCTAAAAAGGTACAAAGAGCTTCATTTGTCATAGGTCTCACATCATATTATGATACTTCTCTTACTTCATAAAATCCCATGAATTTCAACCATTTATTATCATCGAGGAGTAGGCTACCTTTGTCCATTTCATCTCACCTAATTGATTATCCCCTTGTTTTTCCTTATGTAGTGCCTCCTCCATCACATACCTTATCCTTCCCCACCTTCTAAAAACTAGCATTACTTCCTACTCCCACACCTCTAATTTATATCCTTACCTAACCATAAAAGTAGGAAATATCTAACATCAAAAAAGTGAAGGATCAATCCAAAAAGAAATCTTTCCCATAGTAGAAGAAAAAAGTGGTATTACATGAGCCTCAAAATACATCTACACCTACTCTAATAGCTACTTTAACTAATTTATCATTAGTTTTTCCTATAACATCTTCACCTAAGGATGTAATCTCTGAGAGCAAATGTTTACCTTAAATCATTGCAATAATGAAGCCAAAAGGGATAAATCTTATTATCTTAAACCTCATTTCCACCTCTGAGGAACATCATTTAGATTTAGAGGAGGTTATCAAGTCCATCATCATTAAATAAAACATTCAGCTTCATGCCCAAGCAATCTCATCAATGCTCAATGGTCCATTGTATAAGGTAGACTACTTGGTATCTAAAGGAGAAACTATAAAAACTCATCCCAAGACTTTTATCATGTACTAGCTATCTATATATATTACAATATAGATTAGGAATAATTTAAGGAATAATGTAATGATACCATTAGTACATGTGGATGATGGAGCTAATTTCAATGTTATCTGATGGATCATTATTAAGCATCTTAGCCTTAAAAAAGTAGGTCACACACTCCAACTTCAACTCTATTTTAATTTTTTTTAGCATAGCTAGAGTAAAAACTGTAGTATCTATTAAATTATTTTTCTCAATAGAAAAGAATATCAATTTGGAATCTACTTTTGTGATAGCTAGGAATTCCTCAAAGATAAATGCTATCTTAAAAAGGTCTTAGTTAGCTTAATATTACATAATTTTCTCACCTATATACTAGAAGATGCACTTTCCATGCAAGGATAGGGAAGTAATTATTTACGTTGATCATGAAGTTCCTACAATCTCTCACCTAGATGTGCTAGAAGGATCTATGCTAGGTTCCTAACCCATTACCATGGGGTTAAATATCTTCTATTGAAGGAACTAATGAGGCCAATGTTATCATCCCATGATTAATCAATTCTTATGAATTCATAGATCTAGGCTTCGATAAACTAGACATTATAGAATGTATTAAAAGCACTAAGGATCCTACCCATTTCCAATAAAAAAAAATTCATTTCCAACATGTTCCCTACTTTAAAAGTTATTTATCTTTACCCTATTTTTTTATGTTTTTAATCTATCTTCTATATTTTTCTTAATCAACTAAGTTTACTCATTTTATTTACTTTACATTATTTTATCTTGCATTGTTTCTTTCTTATAATTTTTTCATTTGGAACAATGTTACTTTAATTTTCTTTAACCCTTCAAAACACACTAAATCCAAAATGTAGGAAAGATAATTCAATTACTAGAAAATAATAAAACTAGTTATTTTTATTATTTCAAAAGAAGATTACAAATATAGTGGAACCAAAATCCCACAAAATAATAACACTCACACCTCAATGATATTGCAAAGCATGAGACTCTACAACCACATACATGATTGACACTAATGCAAGGCATAATCAAAGTAGATCTGTTCCATACACAGGACTAAGATCCAAACATTTAGATAGAGCTACAATGACCACTAACACACACATAATTAATCATAGAGATAAAAAAAATTTCATGCAATATTTCTTCCAACTCTCTCATGCACTCTTATGCATAACATGTAACATAAAATCAATATATATATATATATTACAAGACCAAGAAACCTAGGGAAATATTTTCCATGATTCACTTGGAGAATATTAGCTATTTCCAATCTTGATCTCATCTTCTTGGACTATTTTCCATCTTCTAAATACTATCTTAAAAATTTCCATAGTATTTTGGAATGTCTATAGGCTTGGCAAGATGTCTCTATGAAAAACACTAGACTCAAGTAAAATGTATTCTTTCTTGGTTAGACATCTCCACTTGAGACAACACTTCTCCTCCTATGGATAGATGTCTTTCCAAAGATTTATTCCACTTGAGATAGATGTATCCTCGAAGATGTATCTTTCCTAGCCAATACATCTCCTCTCTTAGTAAGACATATTCCAAGCACATGGAAAATCTTTGTCATCCTAGTTGTCAAGCAAGACATCTATCTAATGTCTAGAACATCCTTTCAATTTTCCAAAACCTTTCATCTTTGTTTTAATAGGACTAAAAATGGGTTCAGAAGAAGTATCCTTACACTAGTCTCTATCTTTAATGTTATTTTTATCTAGTATTTATTTTATCTTGTCTTACATCTTCGCTATTAAATTCAAAAATCATAGAAAAAATTAAAATATAAACTGAAAAACCCCATAAAGACATAAAACAATAAAAAGAACAAAAGCATATAAAACATAAAATCCATAAATAAAACCATTTATTATTTTAGTATAGTTTCCTATCTTCAAAATGTTAATATAAATACATCATCTAGCAAAGACATCAAGATTAGAAACATAGTCACCATTCTACCACTACCTATTCTCTATCCTCTTCCCCCAAAATCACTACCTCTTTAGTTTGTGTGGCCTTCATATCTTCTTCCTCTTTTTCTACATCATATATTAATAATTTTTTCCCAATTACTATAAGTGATTTATCTTTTAATTAATCCTAAGCCTAACTACTATGATTTTTCTTACCCTCAAGCCATTATTAGCCTAGCCACCATCATGCTAGGTACTCCATTTATGTCTAGTTGGAGGCATATTTTTATCTATAGTAACATCATTTGTTATCATGTAATAATCATGTCTCACTTCATCTTGATGAGTTTCCTTTATTGTCATCAAAAATCTTAATGCTAGAGTGTATTATCTAGCATATTTAGATTTCAATCAGTACCTAGGCCTTATGAATAGAGCATATCTTAAAAGGTATTGCATTTAAGGCACAAGAAGTAAAAACAATAAACAATAAATAATAATAATGATAGAATAATTAGAATTTATCTAACCTTTACCTCTTACACTACTTTAGCTTTATTTCATTATTTTCAAGTTCATTCTTATCTTTCATTTCATTCCATATCTCTCTTTCTCTTTATTTTCTACTATTATTCTTCTACATCTATCTCATGCATACTTCCTTTATTTCTTTTCTAATATCCACTTGTCTCATTCCACTAATATTTCTCTCATCAACATGCTATGGTAATGATATGTAAAATCAATCTACCTCTATGCTAGTGTATCTTAAGTTTGAGTGGAATAGAAAGAGAATTTATTAATATATCAGCATCAATAATCAATAGAGTGTGAGATGTATTTAAGGATTGTTGAACTTAGAAGGGGGGATGAATAAGTTCCCAAATCAAAATTCATAGCCACAAAAACCACAGCCAAAATTACATGGTTCCCCAACTTGGGTACTCCACACTCAAAGGGTAGATTTCTTGCACACCTCCAAACTTTGTTTCACTCAAAATTTGGTTTGAAGGGAACCACAGCCATTACAAGCCATAAGCTTTATTGTAGAGTGATTCATCCCTGTGAATCTATTCAACATTGGAAGGTTCTAACAAGCTTCGAA
The DNA here is from genome assembly GCA_015680685.1 of Gnetum montanum. Taxonomy (NCBI): domain Eukaryota; kingdom Viridiplantae; phylum Streptophyta; class Gnetopsida; order Gnetales; family Gnetaceae; genus Gnetum; species Gnetum montanum. The sequence continues at coordinate 405,398 of MNCI01004792.1, forward strand.
TTGGTTTCAAGGATCCTACAACCTTTACAACTTGAGCTCCACTCTAAAGTGTTGTGATGCTACACAAACACTCAATCCTGTAGGATCCTAACAAGCTCAATGATGATGCCTTCTTGTAAGAAGCACATCAACCCCAATAGGACAAAAAGAAAGATAAATAAAAATTACAAGGAAAAGATGCAACTAATTTCCTAGTCCTTGTACTTTGAGACACTATACAATAAAATCACTACAAATGATCGTATAATGAGGCACAAAAATACAATAGAATAAAGTAGACAATGATTTCTTGATGTTACACTTTCTTACTCAATGCCTAAGAGAATTAAGTCTTCTTATAGCCTTGAAGTTTCCAAAATCACCTCAAAATTTGTGCAATGGCTATCTAATGGCTAGTGGAGACATCTTCTTCAAGATTGGGATGTCTCTTTGCAACAAACTCCAATTCTAGGGAGACATCTTCTCTTGAAAGGAGGTATCTCCTATTTTTAGGAGACATCTTCTCTGGTTCTTCTACACTTTGGCCAAGACATCTTCTTCTTCTAGGAGACATCTTGTCAACTGTTGAACTTTCGTTCTCAAAGCTTTATTTCATTGATTTTTCTTCTTCCCAATTCTTAGAACATCTACATTTTTTTGTAATCTCCATTCTTACCCATGCTTCAAATTTCTTTATAATGTCCTTGACCATGATGTCCATGCTTCCTTTAGTCTTTCTCCAAGCTTCCTTAAATCCTTATCCATGTTCTTATTCTAAAAACACAACAATCACACAAACATCCTTTTTTTTTCCATTTTCTTTAAGATTTTGACATACCAAAAGGTCAAAAATCTTCCCCTTTTTGGTGATGTCCAAAACTAAAGAAATGGATTAGTAAATCATGAATAGTCATAGACTCTCAACATCTTAATATTTCCCTTGTCACCAAAAACCACATCTCAAAGCACACTCTCAAAATTTCTTCCACTTTCTGAATAGCAGTAAAAAAGAGCTGATCAAACCTGCCCCTAAACATGCATAAGAGAGAATAGATGTAATAATATTTTTGTGTTTTTGATTTTGTTTTTTATTTTTAGTATAAAAATGAAAGAAACAATGCAAAAGAAAGAGAACTTACTAGATAGGATAGGGTCATATTCCCATATCTTTATAGAGATAACTTAATCATTACTCATCAAGGGGTTTTGTAAAAGCATCACCCAGTTTATTTGTGGTCCAAATCAACTCAAGTTTTGTGTGTCCTCATTTAGTATGTTCACATATAAAGTGATGGGAAATTTCAATGCATTTTTTGCAGATATGTTGAATCATATTTTTTATCATATTTATGGCATTATTGTCACAAAAGATATGCATAGATTATGATAGGAATCCTATGTCTTTGAGAGTTTCTCTCATCCATAAAAGTTGAGCACAACAACTTCTTACTAAGATATATTTAGGTTCTATTGTAGAAAGTGTAGTAGAGGTTTTCTTTCTGGTTGTCCAAGAGCCAAGGCTTCATCCTAGAAAAAAGCAACTTCCACTTATGCTTTGACAATCATCCAAACAACCTACCCAATCTACATCACAATATCCAACAAGATCAAGAGGAGAGTCCTTTGGATAACAAAGGCCCTAGTTAGTAGTACCTTTTAAATAATGAAATATTTATTTAACTATCTTTAAATGAGATTCTTTTGGAGTAGCTTGATATCTAGTACACATTCCAAGACTTAATGCAATGTCTAGTGTACTAGCAGTTAATTAGAGTAGGCTACCTATCATGCCTTTATAAAGCCTATGATCAACAGGCCGACCTTGATCATCTTTGGTAATTTAAAACTTGCATCCATAGAAGTGTTATTTATCTTAAAAACAGCTAGATTGAATTTGTGAACAAGATCTTTGACATATTTTTTTTGACAAATGAAGGTTCCTTCTTTAGATTGATTGATTTAAAATCCAAGAAAGTTTTTGCGTTCTCCCATCTTGCTCATTTTGAAATACAAGACTGCATATGATCTAAAAATTTCTTACATAGAGTTTTATTAGTAGTACTAAAAAATACTTTCATCAACATAAATTTGAATAATAAGAAGATCACTACCTTCTCTTTTAAGAAACAAAGTGCCATTAGCCATAAGTATTTTGAAACCATTTGATATAAGATCTTAAGAGAGTCTTTCATAGCATGCTCTAGGGGCTTGTTTAAGGCCATAGAGAGCCTTCTTGAGCTTGTAAACATGATCAAGTTTAATGGGATCTGTAAAACCTGTAGGTTGATCAATGTACACTTCTTATTGTATGGTTTCATTTAGAAAGGCACTTTTCACATCTGATGAGTTGTCTTTTTTGGCTGTGTCGATGGCCTTCCTAACATAGCCTTGTCAATTGGGCTCCATAGATGAGGTCCCATCAATGCATTGTGTTTTATGTATCAAAGAGGCCTTTTCAACATAGGATCTTCTTTTTGGCTATAAATACACATCCACCAGCTGCATTTATGGAAAGTATATTTTACTAATAGTAGAGCTCTTGCAATTTTTTTATTCAGAAGCTGGAATATTTCTTCTGAGTTCTTGTAGTAGGATTCATTGAGTGTATAGATATTTATTCGAGCATTGTTGTACCTGAGAATGATAGTGTGTGTGGAAATAAAGATGAGATTTTTGATAAGCCTTACAACATTCTAGATAGATTAAATATTTTATTCATGCATAAAGATAAAATGATAAAGATCATATGCCTCAATTACACTTAACTATACCATGTGCTTTAAAACTATAATTGGGAAGATAATGAATAATATTAGGGCAAGGTTCACTACCTAGAAGGCTAGTGCACTAAAAACCATAAAGTCCATAGAATTTCACTAGATCATGTGTGAACACTTTGTGATTCGTATGGTTGGACATAGAGGTACCTCGTTGCTTATCATTGGTGCCATTACTAGGGACTTTATTTGTCGACATGTGTGCTATATAGGATTAGTGAATATTATTTATATCATTGGACGAACTCAAGGTCAACATCACTTTTACATGACATATAACTACTAAGCACACTCATAATTTTATTTGTTTTGCAAAATGTCTTCTTCTTCTCAAAAACATGAAGATGTCAAACCACTAGACCCATAGAAGTGCAAAGTAGTATATACTTATCCAAATGAGTATGTATTAAACATCACCTTCATTCTACATTAGGATGAATAGTTGTGATGGCATGATATGGAGGGCAACATCATCTTACCACCCAATTGTCTGTACCTGGGATGCTATTTCAAACTCTTAAGAAGCTTAGCATTCTAGATCTTCATGAAGAATATGTTGTGAATGGTTATGACACCCGGAAATACCATCCCACTAAAACACAATGCAAGAGAGATTGACATAAGGGGAAGCATCATGAGGTTATGAAGGGGAAACATTTCACTAACCCCTTGTTCCTTCTAGATCAAAATGAAAATGAGGATCCTCCTTTTAAAGGTTCTCAGCATGAAAATCCTCCACCCCCTGTTATTGGTAATAAAGGTGTGACCCTAAACCTATGGTCCACTATTCATAAACTACGTTCAAGAAAGAGTGACAGTCAAGGTAGGGACTCAGGAAAGTAACGCAATAGCAAGGGATCTAAGGATGGGGATTGTAATGAGAAAAAACATGGTGATAGACACTGTGGTGGTGTTGGTAGTCCACCTTTCTCTTCATCTGATTCTAAACATTCCTCTTCATCTACCGATTCTCATAGAAGCTGCCATCGAAATAATCATGATGAAGGTGATCAATAAGACAACAATGACTATCTAGGCCATCAAGAATGTAGAGGTGGTAGGAACCATCATTAACATAAACATGATGAGGAACCTCTATTGGCAACTAGAATTACGATTAACATTGTAGAGTTAGTTCAAATTCCAACCAAGCATGTGAAGGATAGTAGGATCAAGTGCTTAGACATGAATAATGTACCAAAATTTGAGGGGGGATACAATTTTGATCTATAGAATCATCTACAAGCTTTCCATGATTCTTTTGCCTTACAAAACATTAAAAATGATTAGGAAAAACTTAAGCTCTTCCCTAGGATACTTCTCAAGGAAGCTAAAAGCTGGTACTAGTCCTTGGAACTAGAATCTATTCATTGATGGAATACCATGTTAGAGCTATTTAATGAAAAATACCAAATGTACTCCAGAGTGTCTAATCTAAGAAGGCAGATTCAAGGCTAGAAATAGGAAATACATGAACCATTGGATGCCACCATGGTAAATACTATTCACTCTTACATCGATGCCCTGGCCATGGATATTCTTAGAGGGGACAACTTTGCCACATCATAGATGGGCTTAAAGAAAAAACTAGAACAACTCTTGGGTAGTATGTTCAAGGAAGACTATCTAAACTAAGAGCTCATCAAATCCAAAGGCTAATAGAGCCGGTAGCAAAAGAAGAAGATGAGTTTTGAAAAAGGAAAAGTATAGAAGAGTATAATAGGGATCCTTTCATCAGGAAATGAGAGGTCCAATTTTGTGATGAGGAGGAGCCACCACTCGATGAAGTGATAAATAGGAAAGCCTTACCTATCCAAAACTTTGTTTTTGATTTTTTGACAAAGGTTGATAAATTATGAGACACTTGGGATGAAAAATTCCAAGCTTCTATGAATATTGCTAAATAATCCAAAGAGAAAAATAGTGATTGTAACCACTAGAGGTGAAAAGAAGCTAAACATGCCTACCAGAGAGGTAAGGGCAAGGTTGTTGCTATAGGGAAAGTTATGGAAAATAACTCTAATGATGAAACTACTTGTGACATTTGTCAATACAAACATCCAAAGTTATGTTTCCCTATGGTGTCACACTTACAAGAGTCTGGGGTGTACACATTGAATCCTTGACTAGCACATAGGAAAGCACCTAGATGATTACCTAATCCTCAAGGTAATCCAAGGCAGTTCCACCAGTAATAACAAGCTTACTACCCAAGTGAAGCTCCACCACAACCATATGAATAATACCAACAATGGTACCAACCAAAATCATAGGTGATGAGTGGTGAGGTACCCCTATGCCCAACCATTCAAATCATAAGCGTTCACATGTGATCTAGTTGAATTTTGTAGACTTTATCATTTCTAGTACACTAGTCCTTTAGGAAGTGAATCTAGCCCTAAGGTCAATCATTGTCTTCCCAATTACACTTATGACATTCATTGATATGGTTAAGTGTAATTGAGACATTTGATTTTTTTATCATTTTTATGTTTATAGTTGGGTGATCAAATTGTAGATAAAAATCGATTTAATTACCTAATCTAAATTAACTAATTAACTAATCATTGAACTAATCCTAACATAAATATCCATTCTCATTTTTTGTACATATCCTAAACCCACGTATCTACTACTGGGTGACCAAGTGCTATGCTACTAGGCTTACTAAGCAATAATGCTACTAGGATTACCAAGCGAATATGTGTTACACTCATAGCAGTCATACTTATGTGTGTAATCTATTTGGCTTAATTGCTTCATTAATGTAGTAACTAGAAAATAATTAATAACTAATTGGAAACATTTAATAAGTAACTAAAAACATTAAATTCATAAATGAAATACCTAATCTATCTAGAGTGCTACAAGGTTTATCAGAAAGCTCATCTTTCTTACTGCACACACTACCATGCTCAGGTACAACAATGCTTGAATAAAGATCCGTACACTTAATGACTCCTACTGTAGGCACTTGGGGGAAAAGAATTCTAACTTTAGAATGGAGAAAATGCAAGAGCTCCATTACAACTACAATCTACTTATGCCATAAATGTAGCTACAAGCACATATTTATAGCCGACACATAACACTACATTGACAGGGCCACATTGATGCATGATATGATGCATCAACTAGGCCTCATCAATGAGGCCTAGACAATGAGGCGACATCGATGAGGTATCATTAACACAATTGATATAACATGAGTCATGATACCCCCATGACTAAATGAAGACTCTTCATCGAGTTCTTTTTACAAAATTAGAAAGGTATGGGATTATTGATTGACTTTTCTTCAAATAAAATAACTAATTGACTTGACAAAAATTCAATTTTTTGGATCAACACATTACAAAAAATGAAGGTGTTCAGGACACAAAAATTGAACACCATGAGTCAAATTTTCAAAATTGAACAACACATTCCTTGATGGTATGAAGCTTGTTGGAGAAGATCAAATGGTCCCAAGTGATGGTGGTTCCTAAGGCTCCAAGGAACCTTTATCAACTTCACACATGGGCGGTTGAGGTGGCTGTGGTTGTCCTACTACTACTGTGACTTAGGCAAGAGGTGAAAATCATCTAGTAGTGCTTTCATTTTCTTCTTTGAACTGGTGGCTACTCCATGCTATGCTACATAGCATAGCAAGCAACTACGCTACGCTAACATGGCTACGCTCCATAACATAGCACAGCGTAGCAAGTAGGTACACTATGCTAACATGGCTATGCTCCACAATGTAGCACAACATAGCAGGTAGCTATGCTACATTGGTGCACTTCAGTCCTTCTCTACATTGATGGCACACCTAATCCTAACATCTCCATTTTGAGCAACGTAATTGCAGTGCAGCAAGCTCATCAATCAGCTTTGCATGTCCATGTAGCATAGATACGTCAACATCTTATGGGTCCAGGACACATGGCATCCAAATCACATTTCTCGTGTGCTCTTGGTCCTATAAAATACCCTGATGAGCAACACTCAAAGGGCTGGCAAATTTGCAATTCAAAGGGAAAAAATAATCAATTGGCAATTTCGAGCATCATTGGAATTTTTTGTTGGAAAATTAATAAAAAAAAATTAGATAAAATACTTTGCATTCTTGTTCGGAGTCCTGTTACCCCTTTTCCATTACCTTTGTAGATTTTTACATCGTTATCTCTTGAAATCGTGTTCAAGCACATGGTTGGCTTGCTTTTGAACATCTTGGTTACTTTTGGGATCTCTGTGCTTCCCAGCATCGCGCAACTGATTATATCCACTTTGACAAAGTAAAGCTGTAGTCTTGAAGTGATGCATTTCTTAACTCCAAGTTACTTTATTCTCCTGTTTATCATTGAATTTTACATTTTTTTCATTCTTTGCATATAATATTCATTATTTTATGCTATAAACATTACTTTCAAATTACACGTTTGCAAAAGGTTTAGTGACACCGATTAAGTCCTTGTCTAATTGACCAGACCATTCAAGGCACCCCATTTCCATTTTATCCAGGATGGCCCTCACGCGGAACTGGGGTTAAGACTGTCTGACCGATGACCTTTTGGTGTTTCCAGCCACCAACATTCTCAATCTCTACAATTTTCTAACACTAGAAGGAGGGCCTTTAGTGCCCTTTTTCATGTTATACAGTAGTCCTATAAGCGTTTTGCACCCCAACACGCACTAGCGCAAACTTGACACCCTTTAGTGATTGTTTACACATCGTGTGATGTAGATCGGTCGCTTAGACGGTTCCTTCAGAACCCTGTAGGACATAAAGCCTCCAATCACCATTTGACCCTTTTGTTTTCATGGTAGTTTTGCATGCATTCTGTACCCTGACACACACTAGCATAAACTTGACACCTTTTAGTAGTTGTTTACACATTGTGTGGTATAGATCGGTCACTCTGACAGTTCCTTTGGAATTTAGCAAGACATACAACCTTTGATTACTTTCCAATCTCCTCATTTCCTCACTTGCAAACCCGTTTAGATTCGCGACAATGACTTCACCAAGCACTGTTGCTAACACCTCTAACGTCGAGGTTCCCTTCATAGGTCAAGGCATCATAGGTGCCGAAAAACCACTCAGCCTAGTGCTGGGGCCACATTGATCCCTCAGGATTCAAAATTAGGGACCTGAGGGCTTGGCCCAGCAACACGAGCCATACAACTTCCTCTATGCTAAGGTGTAGGCAAACCTACCCCTAGATGCACAAGAGTCCAAAGAGAAGCACAACTTTGAGTTCGCCTACTACAATGGGAAGAAATTTATTCCTACTCCTGGTGTTTCCATCCCTTTAATGCAAATGAACCAATGGCTTTTAGATCAGTTGATCTAGGTGACTAGGCCCAGGGAGCTGCAAGACATGGCATCTCATCATGACGAGGCTTTCCACGATGGACAGGAGGAATTGGATTCTCAATCGGAGGGGGGGAGGGGGGGGTCAAACCAACCCTGCCACCATCCCTCCTACCCCATCCTTTTGGATGAACCCGTTGTCTATTGTCGTTCCCTTCGTAATCACATCTACGCCATCGTAGCCTGCAATTACATCGGCAATGGGTAGCCATGTCATGCCCTCAGGGTATCAATGCCCCTATTCCCCTTTTTCATTCTCAGCCACTATTCCTCCACAAACTATTCATCAATCCATTCCTACATCCCATCACGTACCGATCACGGCTACCCTGCGACATACACACACAATACCTACCTTGCAGTTATGTGCAGCTTCCACCTCTATTCCTGCATTTACATCTTTTCCATCGCTAGTGGTGGGCCCAAGCCCATCCACATGGTGGACCCCATTTACTTCTCCTCCTATTTTGCAACCATCTTAGATTTCCCATTACATTGACCATTAGACCTACCAAGCCTTACAAACAATACAACCCAGTGTGGGACTATGGTCTATTTCACTAGCTGCGCAAACAACCTACCCCATAGCACAACCTATGGCTATTGCTCCAACCGCACCACATGCCAGGTGGTGGATAGCGCAAGTAGCACCGTTCATGGGGGCCACCCCAACAACACTGCCTATGGGTCATGTTGCTACCCCTACCACTCCATAGATGGGAGCTACCCCGACAGTTCCCCAACCATTTACATCATCCTCAGGTCTAGATCAAGCGTTTTAGCTTATTCAGACCCTTACTAAGGAAATAAAATACCTCAAGGCTATCGCGTCTAACAAAGTACAAGTCATGGACTTCTACTAGGACAATCCCATCAACCCTGCAGTCCCTGTACTAATGTTACCCCCAACAATGTCACTTCCCCAATTCACAAAATACAACAGAGAGGGAGATCCCAATGCACATCTTGTTACATTTAGGTCTAACTTCCTTCTTCTGCAATAATGGCTGCATACGATCATCCATGTCTTTTCCATGTCTCTGACCAAAAAATTCCTAGACTAGTACCGCTCCCTTCCATGCTCCTCCATCTCAACCCTAGAGGAGCTTCTGACCCAGTTCGTGACACGTTTCAAGTATAACTTGAGACCAGAAGTCACGTTAGATCAGTTGATGAATGTAAAACAAGATCCGCTAGAACCAATCCAGAAGTTCATCCAACGTTGGAGCACAACCCTTAATGAAATTCCCGAGCCCATTGTGGAAGCCCATTTGCTGGCCATCTTCAAGGGTGTAGTAAATGAATTTATTAAGTCTAAGTTGTATTCTCTCGCTCTACGCACTCTCAGTCAGGCTTTTTCCTAGACTAAGAGTATACAGGATGTGGCTAAGGCAAGCAAAGACTCAGCCTACATTGCATACAAGAACACCTTCACAAAGAAGGAAAAGAGTAAGGCTACAACAGCCACAGTGGCTGCTGTGGCAAACAAGGCTAAACCCAAACCTAATAACAATAGTAACAAGAACAATAATAAACCAACTGCACCTACAACTAACCCCATGCCCAAATACGGAAACACATCACAACCTTTCACACCTGCACCTGAGACATCTGCACCACCCAAACTAAAATTCAAGCATAAAGATCGCTCGAAGTATACCCGACTTCCTGTTAAGCCTTCAGATCTTCTGAAGTAATTACTGGTGGTAGGGTACATCCAACATAAGAAGATTTTAGAAGAGGAAGCCAGGAAGCATCAGCAGTACTATGAACTCCTCAGGAACCCCTCGTTGGCTTTGCCCAAAAGCCCCCAGCTCCTAAGGATTTTAAGCTAAAGCGGTTTTGTGACTACCACCAATAGTGTGGTCACGACACGGATTACTGCATGGCATTAAAGAATAACATCCAAAGGATGATCGATTAGGGAAAACTAATGCTAGATGAAAGAAATCCAATATGTCCTAAGAATCAATCCCGGCATGTCTACACTAACCTTCTCAACTCCAACAATGTCGGTTACATTATCAACACAATCGATGTTGACAGTAATCCTAGATTTCCCCAACAGCCATTTGTGGTCCATGTGCCTCAGCGTAGCGCACCAGCACTAGTGGCTAATCAAAGTCTGCAGCAACCTTTCATCTTGAGAGTCCCTCCCAGGGCATCTGCCCCTACACCACCTATTAGCAGAAATGCACCACCACCTCACACATTAACACCATTAGCTCCATTTGTTATTAGGGGGCCAAGAAATTTAACACCCCTTGCCCCACATAAGATAGCTTTACATCCTTCTCATCCTAGGAAACAAGAAATGTGCTTCACTGGTGAGATGTCAAGGAAGGGTACCACCCCAGGTACTTCCAAGCCTATGTCCTCATCCCCTGCATCTATGCCCTCATTGCTGAAAGATGATGTTACTACCCATGCATAGTCTTCACCACCTCACCCAAAAGAGGCTAAACCCAGACCTGAAAGTATCCCTCCTCGGGAAATTTTTCTTCTAGGACAAATAGAAGAGGAGAAAGATAGTAAACCGGAAAGTGGCCAAGACCTCTTGAGCACTCTCACATAGGTCAAGCAAGCTCTAAAATAGAAAAACACTACACTGAGCCTGTACGACCTAATAATGACATCTACTACACACCGTGAGGCTTTGGTCCACATGTTAATGACAATTCCTATTGACAAGAACATGCCAGCAGAAGAGAAGATGATCCACTTGGTCATGCTTCCTTTTGTGCCTACAGAACCAAAGCCATCCCAACTAACGTTTTGTGATGATTCCATTAGGGAAAACCCTGAAAAGTGTAATGTAACTACAACACCTCTTTTCATCACAATTCGGGTCGATTAACATAAGATCTGGAGGGTACACATTTGATGAGTGGTGAGGTACCCCTACACTCAACCATACGAATAAGAGCGTTACATGCACGATTTGGTTGAACTCCGTAGACTAAGTTCCTACGTGCATCATGAAACACTTAAGGTTAATCATTTTTTTTCTTCCCATACTTACTTGTATTTTTCACGGTTGTATGGTTAAGTCTGAGGTATATGATTTTTATGTCTTTTCAGTTTTTATCTCCTATGTTGACAAGGTGAATAGTGAAGAGACTAGTTAACTAAATTTACCTAACTAAGTCTTAATGAACCTAGCATCAGTATCAATTCCCAGTTACCGTTCACACCCTGAACCAATGCAACCTTGATTACCAAATGCTATTCGTTACTAAGATCACCAATCATAACGCACGTGCTCGAAGCGGTTGTACTGAATGCACTTAACTATGGGAGAAGGGTTGAGAGAGATTTAATTAATTAATAAACCATTTAAATGATAAAAAATAAATAACAATAAGTAAATTCCTATCTAGCTTAGTCCATGCACTGCAAGGTTTATCTAAGAATTTCATCTTTATTTCTATACACAAACTTGTGTTCAGGTACAATATTTGCTCAAATAAAGATCTGTTCACTTTGGAGTTCCTACTGCGGGCACATGGAAATTATTCTATCTCTAGAGAGGTAAAACTACCAGATTTTTGCTATAGTCTAGGTCTAGAATGAGAAACAAGGGAGAGTCACCTCTTATTTATAGACTTGGCGATGCACCGCGATATCGTGTACGCGATATCATGGGGGACGACGCGATATCCCGTACGCGATATCATGGGGGATGCGATATCGCAGCAGACATGATATCACGTACGTGATATCATGGCCCATGCGATATCGCATCTCATCATATCCCCATGAATTAAATATTGCGATATCGCATGGGCCATTAGTTCCTTACAAAATATTGGAACGGTATGGGATTATTGACTTAAATGAAACTAATGGCGAATGGGATGACATGTGAATGGATCATCATTACAAGACAAGACAAAACTAGTGTTCACAACAACAAGAGTGAACACTTTATACATTTGACATCAAGCCTTATTTGGTAGCTGGGAAATATAGAGAGAGAGAGAAATTTTTGTTGTTGCCAACACCAAGATTGGACCTTCCGTTGTCCATCCGTAAGCATGCCATCCATCTCGTTCTTTGCATAGCTACTTCAGCACTGATCCATTCCAAGTGTTCCCTCCAGATCCAATCCATTGTTGCATGATTTCCATCTGCACACACAACATAGTTTTTATATTAGCAAGGATAAATAAATCATAATGCAATTGATACCTTTCTTTGGTGAAAATCCCATTAGTTTAGTTGTGGTATGGCTAATACAGATGTGGAGATATCATAGTGGTAACTATCGAAGGTGTAGAGGTTAGGGGAAAATTGAAAAAATTTGGGCCTAGACCCCCATGATGAAGAGCGAACCTCCGATAGCGATAGAATGGATAAAGAAAGAGAACAAGAAAGATGGAAAAAAAGAGATAACTATAACATCAATGAAATAGATGTCAAGATGAAAATGAACAAAATAAAGTTGATTGCAAAAATGTTAAGGGAAAGAATTTAACTAGTGCACCAAATAGGAATGCCAATGGGTCCTCCCCAATGTAGGTTGATGCCCTTAATGCCCTAACAAACCCATATTCAAAGAGTTTGTAGGCTCTAGGAATGTCATTTGGAACAAGAGTTAAATTCTTAACTGCAAGAATTTACCAAAAATAAAACAATGCATCAATCAAAATATACACTAATGATACAACCGGTAATGCGGTGAACAATGGAGATAAGGATTGAAAGAAGAGAATGGAATGGAATCCTAAGAATAAGATGGTGTACAGCCCCTTGTGTAGTTAATGATTAATGTGAATTAGTAGGTTCCATTTCAAGTCTGGCCTCAAATAAACCACATCCAGTGACTTCACATCAATGTATTTGGCCAATCCATCCTCTTAAAGTAATAAGAATGCCTTCCCAAAGAGCCACCACCATTCCGACAAAATTAAGGAGGAGAGAATGGGAAGTGAGAAGGGCCTTAGTTAGAGGGAACATTTTTATTTTAGTTCCATAACCAGTGCTTGTAGCCCAAATGATTATTTCGTCTAAGGGGTGTGCTTTGAATTCTCACTTTTTTTTTGTTGTTTTATATGTTTATGCGTGAGAACCTCATCCTGAAAAGACTTTGTTATTTTTATTTTCTTAGCTTCCCAATAATTAAGTAACGTCGGAATGATAAGAAAAATCAAGAAGAAAACATCCAAGCACCCAAGAGAATGGCCAACACAAATACATCAAGTTCCCTTGAAGTCACACCCTTTTCAATCCTTGAGTCCTTCCTTACTTTGAGAAATGTCGAGTCACTGATTCGTTATAGTTCTTATTTAGAAAGGGATTATACAGTTCCAAGCCAAGAGATACCATAGAAATTTGTGGATGTATGGATGAAGTGGACTCATTGCTTGTCATATCAAAAGAACCATACCTTAGTATCAACATCATAATCTTAAAGGTAAAAACCAAACATTAGCAATCAATAGGAAAATAGTTCATACCATCATGAAGAACACTTATTAAATGAAAAAATTATAAGATGGATAACACACAAGAAATGGAAAACTATGAACGATGTTGTAAAAAAAAATAAGAAAAGTTAATATAAAACAAAAATGTGTAAAAATAAATAAAAGAACTGAGGGCTCGAAATGATTAGCATAGGTGGCCATCTCCCCCATGATTAAATGGAAAGGGAGGGATCCGAAATAATGAATGCCTATTTGAATTTCTTAGAAGTATCCAACTTCTCCCAATTGATGTTCTTGGATTAAGGGGTGGAAGTTGGCGATGCTCATATTCCAATGTATCTATGCCTTCATTGTCGGCATAAGTTGTTCCCCCAGTTCATTCCATGCATGTTGCTGGGATGCTCTCTTGATCAGCTATCAACCACTGGGTGTTCTCTTGTTATTTGGTTTCTACATATAGGCACTGTTATATCTACATCTCTGGTGCACACCAGTTACATGCAGGAAATGCTAAGCATTCCTCCATGTCATCACCCTCTGAGTCACTATATGTGATGCATGGAACTTTCTTCTTCTCGATCCTTTCATAAATGTTTACCTTAGATATTTCCAAGGAAAGATTGCGAATTCCTAGGCATGCATCTATTGTACTTAGCCATGCCCTTCCCATTATAATTGAAAAGTCCCCTTTGTTGCTGTTAACTTCTATCACCAGGAAATTAGCTAGGTATGACCAACCACACACAGTGGTAATGATGTTCTCCACCAGTCCCAAGCAAATGGTGATGAACTGGTTAGCCAGCTCTAGTTGAATATTGTTATTCTTAAGTAGAGGAAAGTTCTAGGCTTTATACATTTCTCATGAGATTAAGTTGACTCCGGAACCTCAGTCAAGAAGAGCCTTATGAGGTTTATTCCCAACGACTTGGAGGTAGATTAAGGGACTTCTAGGGTCAGATAGTTTCCTGGGAAGGTGGACCAACTTGATCTAGTTAGTAATGGTATGTGTTAACATAACCGTATGCGTTGAGCTCTGTTGTTGATTTGAAGGGAGCTCTGAAGATTTATTTTTTGGAGGAGTGATCATAGACTCAACCGCTTGTGGTTGTGAGAGCTTGTTTGGGATTTTGGTTCTAAAGAAAGGTCCTCTCTTCTTTCAGTTGTCAGAACCAGCAGCAGGTCAAAGGTTTATAGCTCTCGTAGCATTACATTGCTGCAGTTGAGTGGGGAGTTCCCCTTGCATTGTTGGAGTGGGAGGTAGTGGAACTATCGACATAAGAGTGGCAGATGGATTCGGAGGATGGTACGCGTGTGGTGTATCTTCCATAGGAGAAGGAGTCCTAAAATATTACTGAAATTGGTAGTGATGTTGTGGGGTTGCATGACCCATAGAGTCACTTGGAGAAATCGACTGCTGCATGTAGTAGCCATATGGGTCTGGTTGCTGGTAAGGGTCTTGTTGTCTAGGTGGTGGCATCACCCATGACTATGGGTATTGCCACTACTGATGTTGCTTGATAGGTTGTGGTAGAGTTCCACTTGAATAATATGTTAATGGTTGGTGGAACTACCTTGGGTTACCTTGCTGATAAGGTAACCTTCAGGGTTGTAGCGACAAAAAATGTTGATGGCTAGAAAACACCAACGAGTCACCGGTCGTTGACAGTCTTAACCCCGTTTCCACGGGAGGGCTGTGTTGGATGGAATAGAAATGGGGCACCTTGAACGGTTTGGTTGATTAGATAGGGACTTAGTTAGTGTCAATATAACCTTTTGCAACTAGATAATTTGAAGAATAAGACTGATAATCACAAAGTAATGCTTAAATGTAAAAGGGACAAAAAATAGTGTAAAATGCAGTAATAAGTAGGATACAGTAAAACACAATTAGAAAAATGCACCTCTTCAAAGCTACAACTTCTCTTTTTCAAGGTGGATACAATTAGTTGCACAGCGCTAATAAGTGCAGAGATCCCAAGAGTAACCAAGATGTGTAGAGCAAGACGGCTATGTGCTTGAACGTGGACTCAGGTGTTAACAATGCAAAGTTCTACCAAGGTGGTAGAAGAGAGAAGAACAAAATTCTAATTGAGAATGCTAACTATTTACAATGTCAAAAAGAAATCTTACAATGCTCAAGGTTATAGTGCCAACATTTTTGTTTGTCAGCCAACAAAATTCTTAGCCAACCAGATTGCCAAAAACCAAAAAAAACCAGACTCCTCGAGCGTTGCTCACTGAGGTATTTATAGGACCAAGGGTGCACAAAAGATGTGGTTTGGATGCCATGTGCCTTAGGCTTATGCCAAACTGTCTATGCTGCACGTTCCTGCATAATCGTTGGGTGAGTCTGTCATGCCGTAATTACAAGCCTACCACATTATAATTACGTTGTCAGAGTAACGGTGTGATTAGGTGGAGTGCATTAATGTAGCATAACTGCTTACTATGCTATGCTCTGCTTTGTAGCATAGCATGTTAGCATGGTGTAGCATCTTGTTATGTTGTCCTATGCTACCCAGCGTAGTCATTGGTTTGAAGAAAAAATATACATTGTTTCCTGCTGCATGCATTGAAAAACCTTTGAAGCACACTGATTGTTTATTGCATATTTTTTACGCTATGCTATGCTACACAGTGTATCATAGCGTAGAAGTCGGCCTTAGCCACAAAAATGTCACCAATCTAAAAAATCTGCCTTTTGCACTGCGAAGCTTGTGAACTTGCTAATCTCGCCCTTTGATATGCCTTCTGTCACTTTCTTAAAATTGCTACACATCGTTGCACCATGTAGCTTAGCGTAGCATATCGGCCAATGTGGCCTACTTTTGGCCAAGTTTGCCACTTTCTGACAGAAGTAGACATTGCTGAAGGACTTGAAGTCAGGTGAGGGGACTGAACATCTAGATTTTTGCTACGTTGTGCTATGCTGCATGGCATAGCATAGCGTAGCACTGTGCTTCTACAAACATCTTCTGAAGTTTACTATGCTACATAGCGTAGCATAGGGTAGCAAAACTCCTTAACTTAGAAAACTTGCTGAAGTGTTTTTCACATTTGGAGCACCACCAACAATTCCACACACTGCTCCTAAGTGCACTGTCGGTTGGATGAACTACTTAGGTGGGTAGGCTCGAGAATCCATTTAGCCTGTTGACACCTAGGGTAGAAAACCTATCAAACTAGACAGTCTGAACATGAGAGCATCCATCTCCTAAAGAACTACCGTAACGCTGCACGAATTGCAAAGACTTGGTGAAGCAAGCATGCCTTTGAATTTTTGGGTGTTTCATTAACCCCTCTTTGTTGACGTCTGGAGGATGAGCTCGAGAGATGTTGACAAAGAATACGAAACACCATGGAAGACATGATGCTAATGTTGCTACTTAGTGATCATCAGGACGTCGCTTGGCTGCACTTGAAAGTGTTGCATTGGTTTTAAAGATCAGGTTTAGCAGAGTCCCTAATTGGAATACTCATGAGGGAGTTGTTTTCATTTTCATCTTTACTTTCACTGACCTTCGACCCCTTGTAGGACAAGTGTTTCTTTCCTAGGATGAGTTGTGTTACATCCGTGTGGGGTTTTGAATTGCCTACAGATGCTTCACATGTGGTGAGCTATGTTATGCACATCATGGAATCTACACTCTGAAGTAGCCAAGCCAGTCGAGGAACTCACTTTGCGATGTCGTAGCATTTGCTATTTTGGCAAGACGTGCTTTCAGCTACATCCTGTAAGCATGAAAGAGAGCGAAATAGCCACGATGCAAAGTGAGGGAAAAGGTCTTGCTTACTGTAGATGTTTTTGAAGCTCTTGGACACCTTTGCTAGCACATGGTGTCCAAAGTAGGAAGGCCAGCAGTAGCCTTGGCAGCATCAGCATGGTGGAGCTGGCATCGAAGGAGTGGGGATTCGCTATGAGTGTAGATGCTCTGGAATCCCTGCCAAAGGCATGAATTCTTAGTTCAACTATGGGATCAACTACCACATAGCTCCCATGCATCAACAGGGAGTTGGAGGGCAACAATATTGTGGTTGGGCCACCATACTACAGGAACTCCAGTGGCAGGCACTGACCAAGGAACTACCGTCAGGGTGTTGGGCCATGGTGACAGTAGGTTTGAAGGGCTAGTGCAATGTCATATGACATCTTCAGAGGGTCAGCAAAATGCTAAGGTTGGCAACATCACGTACATTCTAGATCATTTTCCCATTGCATCGTGAACTATGTTCTGGAGCTACAATCTTCTACCCCCACCTCAGCACTGCGCACGCTCGTTCAATGTGTACTTGGTGCAGATGCACACTAGGGATGTAACGCGAACCCAGTTTAAGGTCCTAGTAGACCATGTGCTGGGTTAGGGTCCCAATAGACTATTGTGCTAGTTTGAGGTCCCAGAAAATTGTACATGCCATTTTAACATCATAGCAAACGTACCATGCAGTTTATAGTCATAGCGGACTAGATGTGCTAGTTTGACGTCGTAGCGGATGATTGTCTCCAATTTATCATCATAGTAGATGCTGCTTGTTGTTGCCAATTTAATGTCATAGCAGATGTTTCTTGTTGCATTCATGCTTCAAATGTAGTACGTCTTGAGGCACGAGTGATTCACCGGGTTGGCGAACTCATTGCCATCTATGTCTGCCAGCTTGAAGGCTCCATTATTGAGGGCTTTAGTGAGCATGTAAGGGCCTTCCCAGTTGGCTGAGAATTTGCTCACATACTCACAGGAAACCTTGAGGATGAGGGCTCCCTTTTTTACTGGCCGTTGATGCAAGTTTGCATGGTGCTTTTGCTCTTGCTTTCTCTGGTAGCACTCTATGCGGCTTAGCGTCTGCATGCGCTCCTCCTCTATTGAGTTAAGATCAATGATCCATGACCCATTATTCTGGGCTTCACTCATGACATCCGAGAGTATCATCTAGAGTGATGGTACCTACAACTCAAGAGGCAACACAGCTTCAGATCCATAAACAAGGTTGTAAAGATTCTTACTGGTCATGGTTCTGCATGTCATTCTGTAGGCCCATAGAACATAGAAGATTTGCTCATGCCACCACCTCTTGCTATTTCTAAGCATCCACTTCAGCAAGTTGATGATGGACTTATTTGTAGCCTCCTCCTATCCATTCTCCTGCAGGTAATATGAGGAGGAGAATGATTACCTAATGCTTAGATTGTTGTAGAAGGTTTGGGTTTCTGTGCTACTGAATTGTGGTCCATTATTGGTTACAATAGTCATTAGAAGCCCAAAACTTGTCATGATGTTGTCCAAGATGAAGTGGCACATCTGCTGAGATGTCTTCTTCCTTAGGGGGATAGCTTCCACCCACTTGGTAAAATACTTAGTGATGGTGATAATGAAGCTATGTCCTGCGGAGGACTTAGGTGTGATAGGTCCTATTAGGTCTAGTCGCCATCGCTAGAAAGGCCATGTGATTTTCCTTGGGTGTAGCTCCATAGGTGAAACATGTATGAGATTTGCATATCTTTGGCACCTGTCACACGTCTTGATCTTTGACAGGCAATCACGCTCCATGTGTGACCAATAGTACCCTAGGTGTCTGATTTTCGTAGCCATAGCCGTAGGTGCTATGTGTCCACCACACAGTCCCTCATGCACTTCATTAACTACCTTTTGTGCCTACTCCCCATCCATGCATGCCAACAATATCCTATCATAGGAATGTTAGCATAGGGCATCATTTTCCATGAGCGTATATTGCCGGGCATGCTTATGGATTCCATCTCTTTGGGTGGATGTCAATCCACTTGGGGGTTCATCATGTTTTAGGTAGGCTTTAATGTTGGCATACCACTCCTGGGTATCTACAACATTGATAGAGGCCATGTGTCCTACCTAATTTATAGGCTTAGTACATTCGACAATCGAAGTTGGCAAACTTGCAAACGAGTGTGGTGGAATATTTAGTGCTAGGGTGGCTAAGGCATCTGCCATGGTGTTCTCGTTGCATGGCACATGTTGCACATCTATGGTTGCAAATTTCTTAAGAAGGATATTTGCTAAGTCACAGTAGAGTTGCAGGTGCATAGCTTTGCAGGCATAGACCTCAATGATTTAATTCACAACTAGTTGTGAATCACCATGGATTGCCAAGTATTTTATGTGTAGTGTTCGGGTAGCTAAGAGGCCTCTGAGTAGCCCCTCATATTCTGCCACATTGTTGGTGTAGGAGAATGAAAAATGATAATCAAATGGGTGCATTTCCCCATAGGGGAATGTAATGACAATAGCTGCACTACCTCCTCGCGTAGTTGAGGTGCCATTGAAATGTAAATTAGCTTCTAGGTGAGATGGGATGATGTTGATAGTGCCAACATGCTCATCTAGGAATTCGAGATCTATGGTTGGGTGGTCGTCGACAGGTGAGGCCGTAAGTTGTGTTGCTATGGCTTGATCCTTAGTTGATGAATGGCTTACATAGTGTAGGTTGAACTTCATGGTTATTTCTTTCCATCGAGCTATCCAGCTACTTTCATAGAGGTTGTTAGTAATAGCCTGGGGTATTTTTCTTTTGCAAATGATGTTAATTGTATTGCGAAATAGGTAGTGCCTCCAGTTTTTTAATGCAAACACTAAGCCAAGGTAATTCCTCTCCACTTCATTGTATTTTTCCTCATGCACTATTAAGGCATGACTCAGATAATACACTGGTATCTCAGATCCGTCGTCTCATTTCTGACATAGTAGTGCTGCGATAGATGTATCAGAGGTGGCAAGGTAGATGAAGAAAGGCTTACTCCTCTATGGTGGATACATAGTTGGAAGGTGTGAGAGCTCTTCCTTCAATTCATCAGAGGCTTTTTGACACTAGGTTGTCCATTCAAAGTTAACCCCTTTCTTTAGAAGATGTTTCATGGGGTGTACCTTGTTAGTCAACTTTGCTATAAACCTTCGAATGAACTGTACCCTACCTTGCAACCCATGTAGCTCCTTAAGGTTTGTAGGAGGTGATAAGTTGACGATGGCCTTAAGTTTGTTAGGGTCCACCTGTATTCCAACCTTTGATACCACGAAGCCTAGCATGCTTCTGGTTTTTACCCCAAAGACACACTTCATAGGATTAAGGTGCAGATCGTGCATTTGAGAACACTTGAGGACTACCCCTAGATCATGTGGGTGATCAGCTACCTCCATGGACTTGACTGCTATATCATCCACATAGTCATTTAGTGTTTCTAGGATGTATTCATTGAAGATGTACGTCATGGCTCACTAGTAGGTTTCCCCAGAGTTCTTAAGCCTAAAAGGCATCATGGTATAATAAAAGGTCCCCCATGGGGTCATGAAGGTTGTTGCTAGCTGATGCTCCAAGATTATGCAAATTTGGTTGTAGCTGGAGAAGCCATTCATGAAGGATAGTAGGGCATGACCGATCATAGTGTCGATGAGTTGATTGATGCTTGGAACTGGGAAATCATCTTTGATCGTTGCTTTGTTTAGATCTCGGAAGTCTATACAGATTTGTATTCCTCCCATTTTCTTAGAAACCACGATAATGTTGGACACCCATTCCAAGTAATCAACTGTGTGGATGAAACCAGCTTGGTATAGCTTGGTGATTTCATCCCTCATGGCTAGTGCAATGTTTGGTTTGATCTTACGAGCTTTTAGCTTGGCTACCTTCATGCGCGGCTCTAGGACAATGTTGTGTTGTATCAGCTGCGGGTCTAAACCCAACAAGTCGCTATATGACCATGCGAAGACTTTGATGTTATCTTGCAGAATCTTGGCTACATTTTTGTGCATTTGTGCATCTAGGAGGGAGCTAAGTTTTAATGTTTTTACTTCCCCCTTGGACATGATCATAGGAGTCTCAACAAGAGGATCCTCAGTTACATCCCTAGCCTTCAAATCTAGGGTTTGGACTAGATGCTCGAGCCAGTCTGGGTATGTTTCTAAAGATGCTATGGAGCAAGCTGTGGTTGACCCCTAGTCAATCAGGTCGGGGTTCAATTCTCTTGTGAGCTTGCCATGTGAACTTGATAAAGCTAAATACATGGAGAGATCATGATGGATTTTCATTTTCTGCTTAACCTGTCAAGATGAGATGAAAGCCTGGTTAAGAGGCACCTATTGTTAGTAATCATATATAATAAAACTTGCAAAGCAATGACGAGATGTAACTGGCGAAGTATGATGTAAAGAATAAAATTTTTGCCAGTTTAAATTCATGGTAGACCGCTATGGCATGGAGATGTAGAGTTGTTAAAATAGGAAATGTAAAACTCTCGATGTGAGAACGTGAAACTGCTAAGAAATGCAAAACTACCGATGTGAAAACTTGAAATTGCTAGTTTAGCATCATTATGGACTGTGAATGTGTAACAGATCGAAACTTGCTAGTTTAAGGTCTTTTTGGACCTTTAAAGTTGCTGCTATGCTAGGATTGCTAGTTTAAGGTCTTTCCAGAATGATAACAAGAGTGGAACGCTATACTAAAAATGCTAGTTTAAGGTCTTTTTGGACCGATAACATTACAACTACATTGGGGTTGCTAGTTTAACGTCTTTTCGGACTCGTAACGAAAACTATATATTTTTTTTCATTTTTTGGGAAAGCAAGCAGTTAGCTTGGAGTGTGTTAAGGTTTTAATGCCAATAGTGCTATAATTTCATGGCGAGCATGCTACATTGTACGATGTACTCTGCATTAAATGGAGAGAGAGAGTGACAAGTTTTTCCTTTTCACCATTACGACCATAAATAGGGATTAAACCCTGGTAAACTTGTCATTCTTACCGTAAGAGCACAGAGCCCATATTCAGAGCACAAAGCAATTTCGGAGCACAAAGCAATCGTGCTAATAGAGAGTAAGATGGTTTTTTTGCATCACGACGAGGAAAAGTCTGCAAGAAGGACGATGGCTCTAAAGAAGGAATGTACTCACTTGGAATTTGCAAAGGTTGAGGAGGTGAAGAAAACCCTAGGATGCGTGACATAAGCATGCGTCGCGGTGCGGGAGCACATTCTGTTAACCCGGTAGGCTACTATGCTTTCTTTGCTTCCTTGTAATTCTGTTATCATTTTTCCTTGTATTTTCCATCATCACGTAGTCATTGTTCTAGCCTTTGCACCATCACTATTGTTGTTTTAGCCATAGTGGATGCATAAACGCTATTCCATCATTGCATGTAAGGTTGCCTAAACCACCATCACTACGGTTGTCATAACCATGGGGGTTTGGATAGTTTAAGTTACTTGGCTTTTGAATGGAATAGCGTAGGACCCTTAGGAGGGTTGGGCCCCGCGTGATGTGATAATGTAACACATGTTTTGTCAGGGCATATTGTTAATCACCTTGTTAGGGTTAATCACTCTGTTGCTATGCTAGGCTATTTTCGCTTTAGCTTACCACTTCATTCCTACGATGCAGGCTCTAGGTGAGGGCACAAGGCCTATAGAGGGAAGGAATGAAGAATCGGCAGAGGTCAACACAGGGGAAGGCGATGTAAAAGGAAATGATGCAGAAACGAATAGCGAAGATGATGCGAATAGAAAAAACCCATGATAGCATGGGATTTTTTTTTAAAATTTTGAATTTCTGTAAAAAATAATTTTGCAAACATTGTCCAAAAGGTAAAAGTTTTGAATAAAGAAGAGAATTTCAGAAAATAAATTGATTCTGCATTAAATTTTGCATTGTCTACGTGCTACATTTTGCTAGGATTTTGCTCTTTTGTGCTAATTTTAGGCCATTTTGGGCCATTGCTAGTTTTAGGCTATTTCAGGCCATTGCTAGTTTTAGGCCATTTCAGGACATTGCTAGTTTTAGGCCATTTTAGGACATTGCTAGTTTTAGGCTGTTTCAAGCCATTACTAGTTTTAGGCCATTTCGGGCCATTCCTAATTTTAGGCCATTTCGGGCCATTGCTAGTTTTAGGCCATTTTGGGCCATGGGAAAGTATAGTTTTAGGCCATCTCGGGCCTTTGCTAGTTTTAGGCCATTTCGTGCCTTAGCGTAACATCCCAAAGAGATGATATGTTAACAACTTGAACAACGGCTAACTAGTAACTTATGTAGACAAATAGATTGTAAATAATGGAAGATGGTAATGTGCAAAGAATGGCGACTGGGTAGGAAGTAGCAGGGTTGCTATGCTATGCATAGCTACTTCGTGACCCATCTTGGGTTGAGCGGAACATAAGGTCAAGGCGCTTTGCCAGGGCGTTCGTTTACCTCATTGTCCCCTACTTGGAAGGGCAACTCAACCCATGCACTTTCATTTTATAAACTGACCTATCAAGCCAATTCTCCCACTAGATGGTTAGTGTGTGCGTAAGTAGGTGCTTCATCCTTAGCGGTTATGACCACTGAGCCCTGCTTCATGTCTATGTTATTGATTACATGTGCTGCTACCCCATCACCATGGATCACCACCTCCCTGCCTACGTATGGTAGGTGGATTTCCTAGTGAATGGGTGAAGAGAAAAACCTAAGTTTTGCTAACCATGATCTCCCCAAGATCAAGTTAAACCTAGGCATTTTCTCAACCACGATGAACGTCGCATTTGTGGGGAACTGGTCCCTTGCGACGAAGTCTATGTGGACCACGCCCTTCACAAGGACACACACCCTGTTCAATGACCTTAGGCATGATGTTTTTGTGGGTTTGATCTAGTCGACCAAGCCCAACTTATCCACAATAGGGAATGGGATGACGTTCATGGCAGCCCCATCATCAATGTTTACCCTTCGGATCCAATGTTGGCTGACCCGAATTATGATAAAAAGGGGTGTTGTAATCACCTGGCCCCTTTCAAGATCTTCCCTAAAGGAGTCATCATAGAAAGTTAGTTGAGACGGTTCTGGCTCTGAAGGTGTGGAGGGGAGGATGACCGAGTGGATCACTTCCTCTTCCATTGGCATATCTTTGTTGACTGGAATCGCTGTCAACATGCAAATTAGAGCCTCACGGTGTGGGATAGACTTCATGATTAGGTCATACAAGCTCAGTGTAGTTTTTTTTCTTTAAAGATTGTTTGACCTGAGTGAGGGCATCCAAGAGGTCCTACCCACCCCTTGTTTAATGCTTTCCTCCTCTTCAATTTGTCCCAGTAGATGAATTTCCCGAGGAGGGGAAACTTTGAATCTAGGTTAAGATCCTTTTTGACAGAGTAGCATGGATTGTGCGGTTATAGCGACATCACTCTTTGGTGATGAGGGCGTAGACGTAGGGGGTGAAGATGTAGGCTTGGAAATACCAAGGGTAGTACTTCCTTTGAACGTCTCACCTACAAAATGCACTTCCCATTTTTTAGGACAAGAAGGTTTTTCAGCTATCTTGCACGTGGTGGGGGCTGTCGAAGGAGTCGGCCCCCTAATGATGAAAGGAGCTAACGGTGTTAATCGGTAGGGTAGCACAATTTTGCTAATAGGTGACATGGAGATGGATGCCCGTGGAGGGACTCTTAGAATGAACGGCTATTGCGAGCTTTAGCTAGCCGCTAGTTGTGCTAGTGCACTACGCTGAGGCACACAGACCACAAATGGCTGCTGGGGTGCTGCTGGGGCCTAGGTTCACTATCAATGCCGATGGTGTTAATGACATAATCAGCATTATGGGCATTAAGGGGGTCTATGTAGACATGCATAGATTGGTTCTTAGGGTGCACTATATTTCTTTCATCTAATACCAGTTTTCCTTGATCGATCAATCTCTGGATGTCATCCTGCAACACCAGATAGTAATCTGTGTTGTGACAACAATGTTGGTGATTGTCACAAAACCTGTCCAGCTTAAAACCCTTAGGAATTGGGCACTCATTGGGTAGGGCCATAGAGGGGTTCCTAAGGAGCTCATAGTAGCATTAATGTCTTCTAATTCCTTCTTCTAACATCTACTTGTGTTGGATATGCCTCACTGCCAATAGCTGCTTCAGAAGTTCTAAGGGCTTGAGAGGTAGTGGGGTGTACTTTGAGCAATCTTTACGCTCAAAGTTCGATTTGGGATGTGTAGATGTCTCAGGTGCAGGTACTGGAGGTTGCGATGCATTTCCCTGCCTAGGCATGAGGTTAGTTGTGGGTATGGCTAGTTTCTTGTTATTCTTATTACCATTGCTACTAGGTTTGGGCTTGGCCTCGGTCACCACAGCAACCACTATGGTTTTTGGGGCCTTAGCCTTGTCCTTCTTTGTGAAGGTGTTTTTGTAGGCAATGTAGGCTGGGTCTTTGCTTTCCTTGACCGCATCTTGTATACTCTTAGTCTAAGCGAAGGCTTGACTAAGAGTGTGAGGGGCGAGGTAGTAGAGTTTAGACTTGATAAATTCATTCACAGCACCCTTAAAGATGGCCAACAAGTGGGCCTCCGTGATGGGCTCACAGATTTTGTTAAGGGTTGCACTCCAATGTTAGATGAACTTCTAGACTAGTTCCAGAGGATCCTACTTCATGCTCATCAACTAGTCCATTGTGGTTTCTACCTTCAAGTTATACTTGAAGTGCATCATGAACTGGGTCAGAAGCTCCTCTAGAGTTGAAATGGATAAGCATGGTAGCGCGTGGTACGAATTTAGAGCTTTCCTGACTAGGGACATAGCAAAGACACAAATAATCATGTGCAGCCATTGTTGCAATAGGAGGGATTTAGACCTAAAGGTAATAAGATGTGTGTTGGGANTGCGTGGTACGAATCTAGAGCTTTCCTGACTAGGGACATAGCAAAGACACAAATAATCATGTGCAACCATTGTTGCAATAGGAGGGATTTAGACCTAAAGGTAATAAGATGTGTGTTGGGATCCCCCTCCTCGTTGTACTTTGTGAAGTGTGGAAGGGACATCCCTGGGGGTAACATCAACACAGGGATTGTAGGGCTGATGGGGTTGTCCTAGTAAAATTTCATGACTTGTACTATGTCAGACCCAACAACCTTAAGGTGTTTTATTTCCTCGATGAGGGTTTGGATAAGCTAGAATGCTTGATCTAGATCCTACGATGTTGTGGACGGTTGGGGAACTGCCAAGCTAGCTCCCATATGTGAAATGGTGGGGGTGGCAGCGTGACCCATTGATGGTATCATTGGGATAGCCCCTGAAAGTAGTGCTACTTGTGCCATCCAGCACTTAGTAGGTGGTGCTATTGGAGTAGCAACCATGGGTTGGGTTGCTAGATAGACCACTTTTGTCATTGACAAAACAGACCATAGCCCCGTGTTGGGTTGTACCATTTGTAGGGTTTGGTAGGTCTAAGGATGAACATAATGAGACATCTGCGACAGTTGTGGAATAGGTGAAGAAGTAAATGGGGTCCATCATGTGGATGGGCTCGGACCCACCATGGCGGATGGAACAGACATGAATGTAGGAATTGAAATGGAAGTTACGTATGACTATGAAGTAGGTATAGTATGAACATGCAACAGGGTAGCTGTGATTGGTGTGCGATGCGCTATAGGAATGGGTTGATGAATAGCTTGCGGAGGCATAGTTGCTACAAATGAAACAAGGGAATAAGGGCGTTGGTATGCCAGGAAGATGACATGGCTACCCATTGCGGTTGCAATTGTAGGTTGCGGGAGTGTATGCGTGATCACAAAGGGAGTAGTGATAGACAATGGATTGGCCTAGAAGGACTAAGTAGGAGGGACAGGAATGGGGTTGGTTTGACCTCCCTCATTAGATTTGGAATCGAGTTCCTCTTGTCCATCCTTGAAGGCATCATCCTAGTTAGACGATGTGTCCTGTTGCTCCCTAAGTTTAGCCAACTGGATTAGCTGGTCTAGAAGCCTTTGATTCCCCTGTGTCAAAGGTATGGAAGCACTGGGAGTGGGAACAAACTCCTTCCAGTCATACTAAGTGAACTTGAAGCTACGTTTGACTTCAAATTTGTGTACATCCAAAGGTAGGTTTTCCTAAACCTTTACATAGAGGAAGTTATAGTGCTATTGTTGCTAGGCCAAGCTCTCAGGTCCCCAATTTTGGATCCTGAGGGATCGACGTGTTTTCAGCGTCGGGTTGAGCGGTTGTTTGGCACCTATGATGCCTTGCACCATGATGGGAACTTCAATGTTGAAGGTATTAGCAGTGGTAGTTGTGGAAGTCATTGTTACTAAGCTAGACAGTTTTGTAAACGTGAAAAGAAAGGAAATTAGATAGCTAAATAGTTTTGTGGATGAAAAATAGAAAGAAATTGGAAAGAAATCAAAAAGGTTTTATGTCTTACCGGGCTCCTGAGGAGCCGTCAAAGCGACCAATCTGTACCACATGATGTGTAAAAAATCACAAAAGGGTGTCACGTCTATGCTAGTGCATGATAGGGTATAGAAAGCATGCAAGACTACTGTAAGATAGGCAAGTCAGCTAGCAACCATAGGCTTTATGTCCTATAGGGTTCCCAAGGAACCATTGAGGTGACTGATCTGCACCACACGACATGTAAACAACCATAGACGGGTGTCAGGTTTACGCTAATGCTTATCAGGTTGCAAAAGGCTTATAGGACTACCGTGACACATGGAAAGGGCACAAAAAGGTCCTCCTTCTAGCACTAGAAAACTGTAGTGACTGAAAACGTTAGTGGCTAGAAAACACCGACAAGTCATCGATCGTTGATAGTATTAACCCTATTTCCGTGGGAAGGCCATGCTGGATGGAATGGAAATGGGGCACCCTAAATGGTCTGGTCGATCAGACAGGGACTTAGTTAGTGGCAATATAACCTTTTCCAACCAAATAATTTGAAAAATGAGACTGATAATTGTGAAGTAATGCTTAAATGTAAAAGGGATAGAAAATAGTGTAAAATGCAATAATACATAGGAGACAGTAAAATGCAGTTAGAAAAATGCACCGCTTTGAAGCTATGACTTCACTCTATCAAGGTGGATACAATTGGTTGCATAGCACTGAGAAGTGTAGAGATCCCGAGAGTAACCAACACGTGTAGAGCAAGACGGCTATGTGCTTGAACGCAGACTCAGGTGTTAACAATTCAAAGTGCTACCAAGGTGGTAGAAGAGAGTAGAACAAAATGCCTACTGAGAGTGCTAACTATTTACAATGTCAAATAGAAAGCTTATAATGCTCAAGGTTACAGTGTCAAATTTTTTGCTTGTGAACCAACAAAATTCTTAGCTGACCAGATTTCCAAAAACCAAAAAGAAATCAGACCCCTTGAGCATTGCTCACTGGGGTATTTATAGGACCAAGGGTGCACAGAAGATGTAGTTTGAATGCCATGTGCCCTGGGCTTATGCTAACCTATCTATGCTTCACGTGCCTACATGACTGTTGGGCGAGTCTACCATGCCATAATTACAAGCTTGCCACGTTGTAATTACGCTATTAGAGCAATGGTACAATTAGGTGGAGTGCATTAATGTAGTGTAACTTCTTACTACGCTATGCTATACTTTGTAGCTTAGCATGTTTGCGCAGCGTAGAATCTTGTTATGCTATGCTATGCTATGTAGCGTAGCGTAGCATAGCTGCTGGTTTGAAGCAAAAATCTGCATTGTTTCCTGCTGCATGTATTGGAAACCTTTGAAGCACACTGATTTTTTATTGCATATTTGCTATGCTATGCTACGCTACACAATGTAGCATAGTGAGGCAGCTAACCTTAGTAGCAAAAATTTTGTCAGTATGCAAACTTTTCCTTTTGCACTGTAAAGCTTGAGAACTTGTTGATCCTACCCTTTGAGATGCCTTTTGTCATTTTCATAGAATTGCTATGACTCACTACGCCATGTAGCTTAGGATAGTATAGCATCCAACATGACCTGATTTTGGCCAAGTTCGCTACTTTCTGATGGAAGGAGACATTGCTGAAGGACTTAAAGTTAAGTGAGGGTATTGATCGTCTAGTTTTTTGCTATGCTATGCTGTGCTACATGCCATAGCATAGCATAGGACTATGATTATGCAAACATCTTCTGAAGTTTGCTATGCGATGCTATGCTACATGCAATAGCATAGCATAGCACTATGATTCTGCAAACATCTTCTGAAGTTTTCTATGCTATATAGCATAGCATAGTGTAGTAAAACTCCTTGACTTAGAAAACTTGCTGAATCATTTTGCATATTCTGAGCATCGCCAACAATTCCATGCATTGCTCTTAAGTGTGTTGTCAGCTAGACGAACTACCCATGTGGGTAGGCTAGAGAATCCGTTTAGCCTATTGACACCTAGGGTAGAAAACCTGCTGAACTGGATAGTCTGAACATTAGAGCATCCATGTCTTGAAGAACTTCCATAATGCTGCATGAATTGCAAAGACCTGATGAAGCAAGCATGCCTTCGAATTTTGGGGTGTTTTAGGGATGCTTTCTATCTATTAAGTCTTGGGTTAAGTGCATACATCCCAGACTCTTGTAGATCTGAGATTATTGGGCAACATCCCTTAGGATGGTCATATTGGCAGATCTCACATCCACCATCATTTTCTGTATCCAAATCCACAACCTCATCAGTGATAGTCATTTTTCCCTTACACTTGTCACGTGCATGGCCTAAATCTCTCCACTTTTTCTTATCCTTGTGACTACTTCATTCCTCCTTAGATTCCTCTACAATCTTTTGGACAGTTTCAATTTTACTATCTAAGGAGCTCCATATTTCATCTACCTTAGCCGATACTTCCATTGTTAGCTTTTGAAGCAGCAAGGTTTTTCTATTCACCAACTCTCCGAGAGGTGACTCATCCTCTTCATCATAGATTCTCACTCCCCTCTTTTGGAGGAAAGGATTGTGATTATATTCTTCCGTGTTTTCTCTTTTCTGTATCTCCCCTTCTTCTTTAGCTACTTACTCCAAAAATCGATGAATCTCATGGGATCTAAGTTCTAATAATCTCCCTTGGGCATAAGTCCCAAGGGTTCTCCTAGTTTCATGTCTTAGCCCATCTATGAGGTGGTGTAGTTGATCCGTTGTGCATAGCCATGGCCTGGGCAACGATGTAGAAATGCATAATATTAGCCCATGGTAGCATCCAAGGGTTCATGAGTACCCTTCTTCCATCCTTGGATCTGCTTACGCAAGTTAGACACTTTGGAGTGTGTTTGGTATTTATCATTGAAGAGTTCTAACATTGTACTCCACCTTCTAATGGTTTTTGGCTCTAAGGACAAATACCAACTTTTATCCTAGGAAACAACATTAATTTCTGCCACTCATTTTCAATATTTTGCAAGGTGCAAGCATCATGAAATTCCTGTAAATGGTTATGTGGATCAGTGTTGTATCCCCCTTCGAAGCGTGGGATATTGTTCATATCTAGTCTCTTAATCTAGCTATCTTTCTGATGCCTTGTGGGTATTCTCACTACCTCCATAATGTCTAACATACTGTAGGTCACAAGTAGGGGTTCATCATGATCATCTCTCTCATGAAGTCTATGATGCCTACATGGTTCCCTACTTTCCCTTCTTTCATGCCTTGATTCTCTCAAATGCCCTCATCCTCGCTCTCGACTCTCTCGTTGAGGTCTCTCATTATTCTTACCCTTATCCTCACTGTTATGCTCTTGATCATTGCACCCTGATGTGGAAAGAGAGGGTGAATGATGTGATGAAGGGAAAGAGAAAGGAGAACCATATCCATGATGATGTTTCTTACCTTCTCTTGGATGGCTATGGCCCCAATCATGATGATTATCAGAATACCTGTCCTTGTCATGTGTTTTTGTTCCCTTAGTGAACACCTGGTGTTCATGGGGATTAGAACCAAGGTTGTGTATCATGGAGCGTAGGTTCTGATACCCCAGGAGGGGAAACATCATTTGATGGAGAACCTATTATAATTGGTTCACCATCTCCAATTTTGCTTAGGACATGCAGGACCCCTTTGCCCTTCAACAATGTATGTTGGCTCTCCTGCCTTGAGTACCTTAGACATTGTGCTATGGTGGGATGGTAATCCATTGTGTCAAAATCACCTACAAAATATTCAGTGTATAGCTACGTCATTCCTATTTGTGCAAGAGCATGAAGGAACACGTTAGGGACTGCCCAATCTGGAGGTAACACTATGTTATCTTGCAAATCTCTCCAACACAATTGTTCATCCTAATGGAGGATAAATGTAAAATTGGGTGTATACTCATCAGGATGAGTATGTACCACCTAATACTGTTGAGGAACTAGTGGATTTTGCTTATGTGTTTGGTGTTGCCGACTATCTCTAGTGTGATCCCTAGGTGGTGAAGTGCTTTTGTTCGAAGAAGAAGACATTGTTTCTTATTCGGTGTGCTGATTAACCATTATATATTTTTTGTTTAATTAACCCTAAGGTTTCATTTAATCTCCCAATGATGTGGATAATTTCCTATGTTCTACTTAGCACACAAAAAACTTAGCCCCTGACAACGGCGCCAATGATGAGTGGTGAGGTACGCCTACACTCAACCATACGAATACAAGAGTTACACGCGTGATCTGGTCGAACACCATAGACTAAGTGCCTACACGCCTCATGGAACACTTAAGGTTCATCGTTTATTATCTTCCTAGACTTACTTGTATTTGTTATAGTTGTATGGTTAAGTAAGTCTGAGGTATATGATTTTTATGTATTTTTGATTTTTATCTCCTATGCTAAAAAGGTGAAGAGTGAAGAGACTAATTAACTAAATTTACCTAACTAAGTCTTAATTAACCTAGCATCAGTATCCATTCCCACTTACCATTCATACCTTGAACCAATGCAACCTTGGTTACCAAATGCTATTCATTACTAGGATCACCAAGCGTAATGCACATGCTCGAAGCAGTCGTACTGAATGCACTTAACAATGGAAGAAGGGTTGAGAGAGATTTAATTAACTAATAAAGCATTTAAATGATAAACAATAAATAACAATAAGTAAAGTCCTATCTAGCTTAGTCCATGCGCTGCAAGGTTTATCCAAGAAGTTTGTTTTTATTTCTGTACACAATCTTGTGTTCAGGTACAATATTTGCTCGAATAAAGATCCATTCGCTTTGGAGTTCCTACTGCGAGCACATGGAAATTATTCTATCTCTAGAGAGGTAAAAATACCAGAGTTTCACTATGGTCTAGGCCTAGAATGAGAAATAAGGGAGAGCCACCTCTTATTTATAGACTTGGTGACACACTGCAATATCATGGGGGACGATGCAATATCGCGGCCCATGCGATATCGTGTCCCATCAACGTTGATGATGGGGCTGCCATGAATGTCATCCCTTTCCCTATTTTGGACAAGCTGGGTTTGGTCGACCAGATTAGACCCACAACAATGTCATGCTTAAAGTCATTCAATGGGGCATAGGTTGTGGTAAAAGGCATGGTCCATATTGACTTCATGGCAGGGTACTAGTTCCCCACAAATGCAACGTTCATCATGGTTGAAGAGATGCCCAAATTTAACCTAATCTTGGAAAGGTCATGGTTAGCATAACTTAGGGTTGTCTCTTCGCCCATCCATCAGGAAATCCTTCTACCCTATGTAGGAAGGGAGGTGGTACTCCATGGCGATGAGGTAGCAACACAAGCTATCAACAACATGGATATGGAATAAGGCTCAAAGGTTGTAACCTCTAAGAATGAAGCATCTGTCTTTGTAGACACTAACCGTTCAACAAGAGAACTACCTCAGCATGCAGGTTCAAAAAATGAAAACTCGTGGACCGATTTTCCCTTCAAAGAAGAGGACAATGACATAGACGAAGGTCATAGCAAAGCATCCTGGCCTTACACCTCGCTCAATCCACGATGGATCAAGAAGCAATTATGCATAGCGTAGCAACTCCACTACTTCTTGCCCACTTTGCATCTTTTGTACATTTACCACCTTTTTCTTCATCCATCCTTCTATGCTAGGTACTAATTAATCATTCTCTAAATCATTAGCATATCACTCCCTTATTACACCATGGTCTAAAATGGCCTAAAACTACGCTACTACACCATGGCCTGAAATGGCCTAAAACTACGCGACTACACCATGGCCCGAAATGGCCTAAAACTATGCTACTGCACCATGGCCTGAAATGGCCTAAAAATATTCTACCACACGATGGCCCAAAATGGCCTAAAACTAGCGACGGCCCGACACAGCCTAAAACTATATTATGGCCTAAAATGGACTAAAACTAGCGATGGCCCAAAATGCCCTAAAACTAGCAATGGCCCGAAATGGCCTAAAACTATATTATGACCCGAAATGGCCTAAAACTAGTGATGGCCCGAAATTTCCTAAAACTAGAAGGGGCACAGAATGGCCTAAAACTATATTATGGGCCAAAATGGCCTAAAACTAGCGATGGCCCAAAATGACCTAAAACTAGTAGGGGCCCGGAATGGCCTAAAATTAGCCATGGCCCAAAATGACCTAAAACTAAAACATCAAAAAGAAAAAACATAACATAGCATAAAATCAATTTTCTTTCAAAATTTACTTCCTTCATTAAATGTTTTCCAATGTTTGGAAAAGTTTAACAAAAAATTCAAAATTTCAAAAACCCCATGCTGTCATGGGTTGTAATCATCCACATCATCTTTGCCTGCATCATTCACTCTAGCATCATTCCCTTCCACATCACCTTCCTCTACATTTACCTCATTTGCCTCTTCATTTTTGCACTCTATGGGCCCTACATCTTCATCTGGAACCTGCATTGTAAACGTGAAGTAGTTAGCTAGAGCAACACATGAAAGCTAGCTAGCATAAGCCTTTTCTATAGCTAAAAGTGACTAACCCAAGATGGCCTTGCATCCATTTTGAAGGGTATGTGATCCAAATCAAGCCTGAGGTAGTGCCAAACCTCCTCCCCCATTATATTTTCCCAATGCCTATCCCTTGGTTTAGCATCTACAACAACTTTCATATTTTCAATTACCATTCATCTTGATGATCCCAGAGAAAATGAGGTGGTAGCGGTCTCACCTATGGGAAGATCCACTTCCCGTTTAGGAAATTTAGTGACCTTTACCTACTCCATGAACTTGTTATAGGCCTCAGAAGTGCCAATGGCATTTACAAATGCTTTATAAGTAAACACCTCCATAGAAGCATCCCTGTATAGTTTGTGGTAGGTGGCATGTTCCAGTTTATACATGTGTTTATTTTTTTTCTGGGACTACACCCACTCGTAAACTCTAGCACTATAATCCTTCCAATCTTGGTTCTTCTAGGCCAACAAGTCCATCTGCATCTGCTATTCTATGATTTCCCAGGTGGCTTCGTTCTTGTATCATATAACTGTCCAATATCCAGCATAATCTATCATAGTCGTGCACTAATTTCCATAATTGGTATCATGGGTAATGAGGAATTCGCTCCTCAATTTGAGGTCTCCCACTTCAGCACTCAGTTCAGCCTTTTCTTTCTTAGCCTTCTAGACCTGTCTCCATAGGTCCTCATTGATGCACCTACACTCCCACAAGGAGTGAGCCAAGTGCAAAGCGTATTTTCTATCCTCATCGTATATGTGACGAGATACCTCTGCCACTTCAGGCGGGAATGTAGGCATGACACCAACCTTCAACGCCCGTGTCGGGTCCCATTTGAGTCAAGAGGCTATAACCACATAAAGAACGCATCATTCACATTAGTGTAGCAAGGTTAGCAAACTCAAGAACCCTAGCGTAGCAACACAAAGAGCCTAGCATAGCTACTTTACTTACCCATTTCAAGATCGACCTGTCTGAGACATTTCCTGTATGGCACGCTATCGGTGGCAGCAGGGGACAGATCTCCAACACTGTCTTGGCCACAAATGTTCTAGGCCACCTGATCCCTAGTTGTCATAGAGAATGACTTCCCAATAGCTTCTGGGGGATCTTGGGCTTGGGTGGTCTGGAAGATTTGGTAGAAGGCATAGTGCACATTGAAACGGGACTCCTGCTTCTTATGAAGTGCAACGATTTTAGTTTGTAGGCCCTTGCACAAATACCTAGCCTAGTTGTGAGAGCCCACTCTTCCATGACCTCTTGCATCACCCAAGCTTGCTCAATCCCAATGATTTTTCCTTGGGAGAGTAGCTGGCGAAAAGTGCAAGCACGGAAGATGAGATAAACCTCATTGGTGGCTCCCAGCCTGACCTTCTTCATGCGGATCCCCTTTCACTCTTTTTCAATCCCTAGACACTCCTCAATGTTCTCCTTCTGATGGTTCACCTCTTTCTTGGTCTTTGACCCTATGGGGAGACCATCAGCAGGGACACCGAAAATGTCCACAAACAACTAGTCATTGATTTCAAGGATCACCTGCACACCGTGTACATGTGTCCAGAAGTGGTCTGCCTTGTTGAAAATGGAGTCTACTAGGGAGAGCATCTCAGTAGTGGGGACACTTGGATTCAGTGCCAGGAACAAATACATGAGCCCAACATCTTTAAGATGCTTGATCAGAGATTTCAAGGCCACACTGCATATCCAACATTGGCTCTCATCTACCTCCCCATACTTGAAGTAGATGTTGGCCTTTCATTTCCCAGTGGTTATCATCATCACCTCCTAGGATTTCTTAACCCCTATAGCAATTTTCATAAAATCAGTTAGCAAAAAAACATGAAAATACACAAAAACACAAAAATGAAAAAAACAAGTTAGGCAAAGCATAACTAGCAAAAAGAAAATAGCAATGACACTCGAACATGTAGTAACTACTATTTAGCTTACTAGGTTTAAAAGGTGATGGGAATGGTAGAAGATTAACCAAGACATATTCAATAGTGATGATTTTAAAGGATGCCCATCCCTCATCCAACCAGCTGGACTCCTTGCATCAGTTGTAGAGTCTGGGATACTAGGTTGGATAGGTTTAGTACTCACCCCTGCACTAGGCTATCACACCTACGCACATATTCTCAGTGGAAGAAAACTCTTGTAGTGCCATCTGTCATAAGGTCAACACATCCATATCACCATGAAGCCCTTCCTCATTGATAAAAAATATAGTAACAAAAAAAACACTATTAACATTCAACTAGCATAGCAAATATTGCATAGCGCAGTAGAACATGGCTACAAAACTCACCAACCAACACTGTAGACAGTTCCTAGTTGGTTTTGAAAGCATGTTCTCATATGACATGCAATAAACAGAGTGTTGTAGAGATGATAGCAATTATACTTGGGCATCTCCCAGATCTAGGCTAAACACCTCAAATTTCTAGGGCTCTGATTGGATCCTTCTCCCTGCTCGTTGCTGATTTCCCCATCTATCAAAAATCTCAGAATATCCTTATTTGCCCCAAAAAACACTGTTAACATTCAGCTACCATAGAAAATATTTCATAGCACAGTAGAACATGGTTACAAAACTCACCCGCCAACACTGTAGATGGTTCCTGGTGGGTTTTGAAAGCACATTTCCATATGACATGCAATAAATAGAGTGTTGTAGAGATGATAGAAATTATACTCAGGCATCTCCCAGATCTAGGCCAAACACCTCAAATTTCAGGAGCATTGACTAGATCCTTCTCCTTACCCACTGCTGATTTCCCCATCCATCAAAAATCTCATAATACCCTTATTTGCCCCAGGCAATAGGGTTTCTATTATGGCGGCCGCTACCTCCTTTGCCAGGTGTGAGCAAACGATCACACTAAAGCATTGGAGGAGGAATTGCAGGAACTCCTGTGCTCCCTCTGAGAACTAGATTTCCTGCTACCCCAGATGTGCATGGGGTGGAGAAACTTTGGCCATTGGTTTTCTCATGCAGCACAGGACTCCCACGATTTCGAGGATAATCAAGATTTGTCTTAGCGTCACCCTACACAACACATTAGCAAATGTTAACATCATGTTCGAGTGAAATACACATATAGCATAGTAGAATTAGCATTTTAGCAAATAGCATACCACAATTCTCTTTATGCACATAGCATAGAAAAAATACAAAGGCAATAGCATAGCAAAATTAACTTATCATAGCAACAATGCGATTAGTGCTAACAAAGCGATTAACATTACGCTGTGATAGAACACGTGTTACACTGTCACATCACACATGACCAAACCCTCCTGAGGGTCCTACGCTATGCTATTTGCATGCCAAGTGCCTTGAATCATCCAAGCCTTATGGTAATGACAGCCATAGTGATGGTGGTCTAGGAAACTTTGCATGGAACCTTAGCATAGCTTCTATACACCCGCTACGGCCAAAATGGAAAAAGAGATGGTGTAAAGGCCAAAAAAATGACAACATGATGAAAGAAAAACACAGATAGCTAAACAAAATCATAGAAACAAAAAAAAGAAAAATAGAAACAATAACAGAGGCATGAGAAAATAGAGGAAGCATAGTAGCCTACCAGGTCAATGGTGTCGCCCTAGGGTTTCCTTCACTTTATCGACCTTAGCGAGTGCCAAGTGTTTTCATTCCTTCCTAGAAGCCATCGTCTTGCTTGTTGACTCTTTCCTCGTTACTACGTCGAATTTCCTTGCTCTATATTGGCTCAATCGCTCTGCACTCCGAATGTGGGCTTTGCGCTTCGAATGTGGGATCTATGCTTCTATGGTGAAAATGACAAGTTTACCAGGGGTTAATCCCTATTTTAGAGTCGTAATGGTAAAAAGGAAACTTGTTATTCTCTCTCCCTTTTTAATGCAGAGTATGCCATGCAGTGTAGCATGCCCGCCACGACATGCTGGCACTGCTTGCATTAAAATAGGTGGGCTTGGATGAAAAGCCTTGACATGCTTTAGACTAGCCGTTTGCCTTCACAAATATATCTCCCTTAGGGGTTCGAAAAGATCTTAAACTAGCAATCCTAATGCATAGTTCCAATCTAGTTAGCAGTCCGAAAAGATCCTAAACTAGTAGTTTTGACCCTTTTATGTGTTGGTAGTCTGCAATGACATTAAACTAATGGTTTCACATTTTTACATTAGTAGTTTTGCATTTTTACAATAGTAGTTTTCCATTCTTCATGGTACCAATTTTGCATTTTTTACATCTAGGTAGTCTGCAAGAACGTTAAACTAATACTCTAACTTGTTGATAGTCTGCAAAGATGTTAAACTAGTAGCTTTTGCATTTTTACATGAGTAGTTTTACATTAGCATCTTTTCATTTTCACTTCTAGGCGATCAGCCATGACGTTAAACTGGAAAACCTTAAGCTTTCTATCATACTTTGCATTTATCTCGATTGTTCATATTTCATTGCTACTTTGAAAATTTTCACTATGCATAGTTACTATGAATAGGTACCTCTTGACTAGACTTTCATTTCGTTTTGGTAGGTTGAGCGAGGATGGAAATCCATCATGATCTCTCTTCACATTTAGCTTTAGCAGGTCCACATGGCAAACTCACAAGACAACTAAACCCAGATGTAATAGATTGGCCATCACCTGCAGTTAGCATCATAGCATCCTTAGAAGCATCCCCAAACTAGCCTGAGCATCTAGTCCAAACCCTAGATTTAGAGACTGGGGATGTAACTGAAGACCCTCTCATCAAAACGCCTATGAACACATCTAGGGGGGAAATAAAAACATTGAAACTTAGTTCCCTCCTAGATTCGTAGATGCACAAAGATGTAGCCAAAATTCTGCAAGATAACATTGAAGTCTTTACATGGTCATACATCGACATGCTGGGTTTAGCTTCAAGGTTGACATAGCAAAACATTGTTTTAGATCCACATATGAAACCAGCTACGCAGAAGGCTCGTAAGGTTAAACTAGAGATCGCATTGGCCATACAAGATGAAATCACCAAGCTATACCATGCTAGTTTCATCCGGGCAGTTGATTACTTGGAATGGGTGTCTAACATCATTGTAGTCTCTAAGAAAACAGGAGGAATACAAATTTTTATAGACTTCTAAGATCTGAACAAAGCAATGATCAAAGACGATTTTCCACTTCTGAGTATCGATCAAATCATTGACAATATAGCTGGTCATGCTTTGTTATCCTTCATGGATGGTTTCTCCGGCTACAACCAAATTTGCATTAACCCAGAGCATTAGTTAACAACAACCTTCATGACTGCATGGGTTACCTTTTATTATACTATGATGCCTTTCGAGCTCAAGAACACCAGAGAAATCTGCTAGCAAGCCATGACTCATATATTTAGTGACTACATCTTAGAAACGCTGAACGACTACGTGGATGACATAGCAGTGACATCTAAGGAAGTTGCAGATCATCCCAACGATCTAGGTGTAGTCCTCAAGTGTTGTCAAATGCATGATTTATGCCTCAATCCTAAAAAGTGTGTCTTTGGGGTGAGAATCAGATGCATGTTAGGGTTTGTAGTATTAGAGGCTGGAATACAAGAAGACCCTAACAAAGTCAAGGCTATCGTTAACCTAGCGCCACCTAAAAATCTTAAGGAATTGCATGGGTTACAAGGTAGAGTACAGTTCATCATAAGGTTTATAGCAAAACTGACTGACAAGTTATACCCCATGAAACATCTAATGAAGAAAGGGGTTAACTTCGAATGGACATCATAGTGCCAACAAGCGTTTGATGATATGAAGAAAGACCTATTGCACCTCCCAACTATTTACCCATGACAGAGGGATAAGTCTTTCTTCATCTACCTTGCCACCTCGGATATGTCTATCGAGGCACTATTATGTCAGAAACGAGGTGATGGTTCTGAGATACAAGTGTATTACCTAATTCATGCATTGATAGCATATGAAGCGAAATACAACAAGGTGGAGAGAAATTTCCTTACCTTAGTGTTTGCATTGAAGAAGTGGAGACACTATTGGTTTCGTAGCAAAATTAACATTATTTGCAAGAGCAACATACTCTAGTCTATCACAAAAAATTTGTATGAGACTAGTAGGATAGCCCAGTGGAAAGCAATAATAGTAGAATTTGATCTACACTATGTGAGCCAATCGTCGATGAAAGGTCAAGCCATAGCAACGCAAATTACAACCTCATCCATCAATGACCAGGCGATCATAGACCCATAATTCCAAAATGAGTAGGTTAGCACTATCAATGATGTCCCATTACATCTTGAAGCTACTTTGCATTTCAACGGCACCTCGACCACATGAGGGGGTAGTGCAGCTGATTTCATTATGTTCCCCTCTTGAGAAATGCATCCTTTTACTTATCATTTTGCATTCCATTGTACAAAAAATGTGGTAGAGTACAAGGGGTTACTTAGGAGCCTCTTAGCTACCCAAGAATTAAGCATACAACACCTGGTGATTCACAGAGATTCACAACTAGTTGTGAATCAAGTCACTGAGGTCTACACCTACAAAGCTATGCACCTGCAACCCTACTACAACCTAGCAAAATAATTTCTCAAACAGTTTGCAACTACGAAAGTTCAATAGGTTCCATGCAATGAAAACACCATAGCAAATTCCTTGGCCATCATAGCATTAAATATTCCATCACACCTATTCCCAAGTCTACCAAATTTGATTACCGAGTGTATGAAGACTATCACTCTATAGGGACACGTAGCCTCTGTGCCCACTGCAGATACCCAAGAGTGGTATTCCAACACTAACACCTACCTGCAACATGGAGAGCCCCCAAGAAGATTGACATCTACCTAGAGAGATGCGATTCATATGTGATATGTGCCAATGATACAAAAATTTCATACATGTTTCACCTACAGAGCTGCATCCAACGTAGATCAGGTGGCCTTTCCAGTGATGAGGACTAGACCTCATAGGACCTATCATGCCTAAGTCCTCTATAGGGCATAGCTTCATCATCATTGCCACTAAGTATTTTACTAAGTAGATGGAAGCTATCCCCCTAAGGAAGACTACATCTCAACAAGTTTTCCACTTCATCTTGGACAACATCATGATAAGGTTTGGGCTTCTTATGACTATTTTGACCGACAATGGGCCATAGTTTAGTAATACAGAAACCCAAACCTTTTGCAGAAATCTTGGCATTAGGCAATCATTCTCCTCGCCATATTACCCATAGGAAAACAGACAAGTAGAGGCTACAAATAAGTCCATCATCAACTTGCTAAAAAAGATGCTTAACAACAGCAAGAGGCGATGGCATGAGCAAATCCTCTATGTGTTGTGGGCTTACAGGATAACATGAAGGACTATGATAGGTAAGACACCTTATAGTCTTATTTATGGATTTGAAGTAGTGTTACCTCTTGATTTACAGGTGCCATCACTCCAAATTATCCTATCGAATGTCGTGAGTGAAGCCCAGAACAATAAGTCAAGGATCATCGACCTCGACTCAATAAAGAAGGAGCATGCACAAATACTAGGTTGCATAGATCATTACCAGGATAAACAACAATAAAAACATCATGAAAATCATCATCAACAACCAATACAGAAGGGAGACCTTATTCTCAAGGCTATCCGTGAGCATATGAACAAATTCTTAGAAAATTGGGAAGGTCCATACATGGTCACAAAAGCTTTTGGGAATGGGGCCTTCAAGTTGGCAAACATGGATAGCAAAGAGTTTATAAATCCAGTGAATCACTCGTACCTCAAGCTGTACTACATTTGATGCATGAAGTAGATAAAAAAATGTCCGCTAAGATGTAAAACTGTCAAAGGTAAGCGCTCGTCTGCTATGATGTAAAACTAGCAAAGCTCATCTGCTACAACGTAAAACTAGCAAACAAATGTCTTCTATGATGTAAAATTAAAAAAACAATATGCTATGACTATAAACTAGCATAGACTGTCTATCATGATGTAAAACTGGCAAAGCATAGTCTTTTAGGACCTTAAACTAGCTCATCCACCATCCGCTATGATGATAAACTAGCACAACGGTCTACTAGGACCTTAAAATAGCTCATCCACCATCTACTATGATGATAAACTAACACAATGGTTTGTTGGGACCTTAAACTAGCACACCATGGTCTACTAGGACTTTAAAATAGGTTCGTGGGATGTCCCCAGCATGCATCTACACCAATACATAACAAGTGAGTGTGCATAGTGTTGACATGGGTTGGGATGTTGTAGTTCTAGAATGCAGTTCACAATGTTAATGAAAGATCCTCTAGAACATATGCAATGCCTCTTCTCCTGGCATCTTGCTGATCCTTCAAAGATGTCGTATGACATCTTGCTGACCTTATGGACCTATTGCCACCACGGCTCATCCCCCTAGCAGTAGCTTCCCTGGTCAACGCCTACTGCTGGAGTTCCAGAAATGTTATGGCCTAGCCACAATATTGTTAACCTCCAGCACCTGCCAGCATCCAAGCTTAAGAGACGTTTAGCTATTGGGTATTCAATCTCATAGCTAAAATTAGAATTCTTGCCTTGGGTAGGGATTCTTAAGCATCTGCATTCACAGTAACTCCTAGCCTCCTTGGTGCCAGCTCCTCCACACTGATGCTACCAAGGCCACTGCTAGCCATCCTAGTTTGGATGTCGCATGCCTCAACAACAAAGTCCAAAGCTATAACAATGTCCACAACAAGAAATTCCTTCACCTTCATTTTGCATCATGGTTATTTTTCCTAGTTTTCTTTCTATTGTGTTTGCAGGGTGCGTACCAGAGGGGCATTGGTCAGAGGTGTGCTTTGCCATGGTGTTAGGACACTACATCACTACAAGGTGGTCATCTTGATTAGCTTAGGTACTTTGGAATGCACATCTTTTCCTTCCCCTTTACTTACCTTAATCATTCCTTGCACCTACAATTCCATTATCTCACCTCTTTTACAAGCTTTTTTCTAATGCCTATCAATCCCTCCTATTTGCCCAACCACAAATTCCATGATGCATGTAACACAACTCGCCACATTGGAAGCATCAATAGGTAGCTTAAAGCCCCATGTGGATGTAACACAACTCATCCTAGGAAATAAACACCTGTCCTACAACAAGGTTTTTTTCAAATTTAAATGGAAAAATAGCAAAAGACAAAAGCGTAAGAGAGAAAAAGCTCACGCGCACAAAAAAAGGTACATAAGCTGTTTAGCAATCATCCTCTCTAAGCATTTTGACGAGAGGTGGAAGGTTAGCAAAAGCAAAGATGACAACATAAACAACTCCCTCACAACCACTCTGACTAGGGATTTTGCTAAGTTTCATCTTCACCATTTTCCTAAATCTCCTTCCTCCCCGCTTAACCCTTCCCTTTTCCATGCATAAAAAATGAAACACTCTTAAGCATAGTTAGGTGACATCTTGGTGATCACCGAAGAGAGATGTTAGCATTTTTTCTTTGGTGGTGTTTTGTATTCTTTGTTGGTGTCTCTTGGGTCCATCCTCCAGACGTCGACAAAGAGGGGCCAATGAAACACCCTAAATTTTCAAGGCATTCTTGCTTCACGAGGTCCTTGGAATTTCGGCAGCGTCATGGTAGTTTGGCAAGAAATGGATGATCTGAGTACAGGCTGTCCAGTTTGGCAAGTTTTCTATATCCAGTGTTGACAAGCCCAACAGACTCTTCGGCTTGCCCACTTGGGTAGTTCATCTAGCTGAAAATCTACTTAGAAATGATGTGTGGGGTTGTTGGCAGTGCTCAAAATGTGTGAAATAGTTTGGTAAGTTTTCTAGTCAAGAATTTTGCTACACTACACTACACTATGTAACGTAGCCAACCTTG
Source organism: Gnetum montanum (assembly GCA_015680685.1). Taxonomy (NCBI): domain Eukaryota; kingdom Viridiplantae; phylum Streptophyta; class Gnetopsida; order Gnetales; family Gnetaceae; genus Gnetum; species Gnetum montanum. Next base: position 449,444 of record MNCI01004792.1, read on the forward strand.
GGAGATAGTTGTTCAGGCAATCAACTGTGAACTATTGCAAAGCAAGGTGCTATGCTATGCTACACTATGCAGCATAGCACAGCGTAGCAAAAGTAAGATAGAAAGGCCCAACTTACTTAGTGATTTTAATTGCACTGAGAAAGCACTTTTGGCCTTCAAAAGTAGTTGCTTCGCTCAGCACCAAGTCCTTCAGCAAAACTCCCTTCACTAGAAAAGTAGCAGATTAAGCAAAAAGTAGGCTATGTTGGCGGCTACATTATGCTACGTTACGTAGCATAGCACAATGTAGCAATGATGCAAGAATGAAAAAAGGTGTCTCAGAATGCAAGATCAGAAAGTATGCAAGCTTCACGTTGCAAAGAGCAAAGATTGTAGATTTGTCAGCATGATCTTCAACTTAAGTACAAATTGCAGTTAAGGGCAGCTGCTATGCTCTGCTATGCTATGTAGCATAGCATAGTGTAGTAATCATGCAGACCTAGCCAAAACACTTCAAAGGCTTCCAACACTCGCAATTAGCTCTAACATAGATTTCTTCTTCAAACTAGTGGCTATTCCATGCTATGCTACATAGCGTAGCACAGTGTAGAAAGAAGGTATGCTATGCTAACATGGCTATGCTCCATAGCATAGCACAACGTAGCAAGTAGCTATGCTACGCTAACATGGCTATGCTCCACAGTGTATCACAGTGTAGCAGGTAGCTACGCTACATCAGTGTGCTTCACTCATTGTCTGCATTGATGGCACACCTAATCCCAACATCTTCAATTCTAATAGCATAATTGCAGTGCAGTAGGCTCATGAATCAGCTTTGTATGTCCATGCAGCATGGACACGTCAACATCCTGTGGCTCCAAGATGTGTGGTTTCCAAACTACATTTCTCGTGTGCTCTTGGTCCTATAAATACCCTGATGAGCAATGCTCAAAGGGTTGGAAAATCGGAAATTCAAAGGGAAAAAATAATCAGTTGGCAATTCTGAGCATCGTTGGCATTTGTTGTTTGAAAATCAATAAAAAAAAGCTATTAGAAAAAATAGTTTTCATTCCCATTTGGCATCATGTTACCTGTTTTCCATTTCCTTTGTAGCATTTTGCATCATTAGCTCTTGAAACCACGTTCAAGCACATGGTTGGCTTACTTTTGAACATCTTGGTTACGTTTGGAATCTTTGTGCTTCCCAGCATCATGCAACTGATTGTATCCACTTTGAAAAAGTCAAGTCATAGTCTTGAAGCGGTGGATTTCTTAACTCCAAGTTACTTTATTCTCCTATTTATCATTTCATTTTACATCATTTTCATTCTTCGCATATAATAATCATTGTTTTATGCTATAAAAATTACTTTCAAATTACACATTTGCAAAAGGTTTAGTGACACCAATTAAGTCCTTGTTTGATCAACCAAACCATTCAAGGCACCTCGTTTCTGTTTTATCTAGCATGGCCCTCGTGTAGATTTGAGGTTAACATTTTCCAACCGATGACCTCTCGGTGTTTCCAGCCGTTGATGTTTTCGGTTGCTACATGCTACATGAAACACCATAAAATTTTAGGACCCTCATGCTTCAGCAAAGTCTTGAAATTTGGACAAAGACTTCCACAAGTGTAGCGTCATGATGGTTTGGTAGGAAAGTGTATGCATTGAGGATAGATTGTCCAGTTCAACAAGTTTTCTATCTCTAGGGATTATAGGCCCGCTAGACTCTCTAGCCTACCCAATTGGAAAATTTACCCGGCTGACAGTCTACCTAGAGATCATTCTAGAAGTTGTCGAAAGTGTTCAGGATGAGAAAAATAGTTCGGCAATTTTTCTAGTGAAGAAGTCTACTACGCTATGCTATGCTGTGTAGCATAGCAAGCCTTGAAAGAACACCACTCAAGCGTCTAAATGCAAATTTTGACAAAATAATTACAAAGACAAGTTAGGATTTAGCCAACACAAGGTGCTACACTATGTAGCGTAGCACAGAGTAGCAAAGGTAGAGTAGAAAGGCCCATCTTGCCAAGTGATTCCAACAAGAAGATTGCACCTTAGTAAGACTTTGATCTCCAAAACTAGTTTCCACACTTAGCCCTTAGGCCTTGAGCAAAGTTTCTTGCTATAAAATGGTGAATTAAACAAGGAAGCATGATACACTGGTTCCTACACTATGCTATGCAACATAGCGTAGCATAGCATAGCAACAATGCAAAAATAACAGAAGTGTTCCAAACATGAATTTGGCAAGTCCAAAGGCTTCTCAACATGAAGGAAAAAAGTTACAGTTGTTTGCCTAACCAGGCCTTAGAGAAATGCTCTTCGGCTCCTACGCAAGTTTCTGTCAAGCCCAGTAGCTATGCTATGCTACGTTAAATAGCATAGCATAGTGTAGCAAGTAGCTACTTACGCTACACGAATGTGCTCAATAGCATGAGCAGTGCAACACTAGCACAGAAGCATCAAGCTATCTTCGGGTAGCTTTGGAATGTGTTGGAAACAATCTTTCTCACTCTGGCATCTCCTTGGCAAAATCAGCAATTTTACTTCATTTTGCATACCCCTAGTCAACTTTCAAAGAGTTGTTCCTATGGTTTATCCAACTTGTAAGAGAAGGGAAGATGTAGTCTTGGAGCATAGGCTCCATTTTTCTTACATTATTAGCACACTAGATTTTAGCAATGCAGTTTCGACGATATAGTCATAGGATAACAAAGTTCACATCCAACATCATACACCTACATGATACAAACATGTTAGCACCTTGTGGGGCCCAAGACACGTGGCATTTAGACAATTTTTCTCTCCTACTCCTGGCCCTATAAATACCCTAGAAAACAATGCTCAAAGGGTTGGCAAAAAAAAGGTTGGCTTTTTGGTGCAGTTGGCTTTCAGAGAGCATAGTTGGCATTTTGAGCATTCTGGTTACCTTTGAGTTCTCTATTGACTCCAAACCTCTATTTTTGAGTCAAGAATTTTGGCATTTTAGAAAACAAAGTAGCAAGAAGAAGACCTGTGACTATACTATTCAGTGTAAGCAGTGTCTCTCCAGTGCTGCATAACCTATTGTACACCTTTCGGCAAGGCAAAGGATCAAATCTGCAACCTTTGGGGCAGTGGATTCTCTCACCCAAATCTGTTTTGCTATTTTCTCACTATCATTGTGTTTTAGATTATTTTCACTACCAAGCCCCAATCATAGCTACGTTGCCTTACATGCACACTGCTTCTACTTCATACCTTCATGTATTCTTTGCTCCTATTCCATTTTCTACACCAGTTCCACCATCAGCGGTAGGCCCAGCACCAACTGCATGATGGACCCTAGCCACTTCGCTCCTTGTTTTGCAACCATCCCAGATGCCACATTACCATTACCACCAAGCATACTAAGTCTTACAAGTGTCACAACCAAGCATGGGACTATGCCCCATCCCATCATTCATGCAAATGACTAACTCTACAACACCACCAACGGCCACTGCTCCAACAACACCACCCACTAGGTGGCAGACCTCACAGGTAACACCCTTCACAAGGGCAGCCCCTATCAGAAAAGTCATTTTCCTTACTACGCCACCAACGATGGTTGCCCCTACAACCCCACAAATGTCTACATCATCTTTGGGTCTAGACCAAGCATTCCAACTAATCTAGACCCTCACTTAAGAGATTAAACATCTTAAAGCTGTTGGTTCCGACACAATGTAGGTCATGGATTTCTACCATGATGACCCCATCAGCCTAGCCATTACCATGCTCACGTTACCCCCTAGGATGCCACTCCCCCAATTCATAAAATACAATGGGAATGGTAATCCTAATGCACATTTAGTCACGTTTAGATCTGAATATTTGTTGTTGTAGCAGTGGCCACACATCATTATTTGCGTCTTTGCTATGTCTCTGATGGGAAAAGCTTTAGACTGATACTGTGCACTCCCATGCATCTCCATCTCAACACTAGAGGAGCTGCTGACCTAGTTTGTGACCCACTTCAAGTATAAGTTGAAGCCCGAAGTCACACTGGATCAGTTGATGGGTGTTAAGAAAGACCCGCTGGAGTTGGTGCAAATGTTTATACAGCGGTGGAGGACTACCTTGAATGAGATCTGTGAGCCTATCGTAGAGGCCCATTTGCTGGAAATCTTCAAGGGGGTGGTAAATGATTTCATCAAATCCAAGCTTTAATACCTAGCCACATGCTCTCTTAGTCAAGATTTCTCCTAGGTGAAGAGCATCCAAGACATGGCCGAAGCTAGTAAAGACCCAACCTATGTTGCGTACAAAAACACATATACTAAAAAAGACAAAGAGAAGGGCAAAGCTGCAACATCCATGGTGGCAGCCATGGCAAACAAGGGAAATCCCAATAGCAGCAATAACAAAAAGGTGGCCACAATGTCAACTAACACCATGCCTAGCTCAAGTAATGCTGCCCAACCCTCCACGTTAGCACCAGATGCATCAACCCATCCTAAGCCCAACTTCAAGCATAAAGATTGCTCTAAGTACACCCCTCTACCTGTCAAGTATTCAGAACTCCTGAAGCAACTGTTGGGGGTTGGGTATATTCAACATAAATGGATGTTAGAGGAGGAAACCAAATGACATCAGTGGTATTACGAACTCCTTAGGAACCCCTCCTTGGCTATGCCCAACAAGTTGCCAGTTCCTAAGAACTTTAGGCTGGAGCGATTTTTTGACTACCATCAAACTTGTGGTCACGACATGGATTACCGTCTCACACTAAAAGATGACATCCAACAGATGATTGATCAGGGGAATTTTATTCTGGATGAAAGCAACCTTGTCTACCCCGAAAATCAATCCATGCATGTCTACAAAGACCCCCTTAACACCAACCAGGTGGGGTACATTATCAACATGATTGGCATAGACAGTAACCCAAAACCACCAAAGCAGTTGTTGTGATTCGTGTGCCTCAACGTAGCATAGCAACACCAACAATGGCAAAAATTATGTTGCAATAGCCATTCGTTCTCAAGGTTCTCCCTTAGACATCCACCCATGCACCCTTCATATTCAAAACTACATCACCACCCACACTAAAACCACAAGCACCATTTATCATTAGGTGGCCAAAACACTCAGCTACCCCCATCACACATAGCTAGTCTATGATGGCATCACATCCTTCCCATTGAAAGAAATGGGAAGAGTGTTTGATGGATGAAACACCTAAGGAATGTACCATCCCAGGTTCCCCCAACCCTACACCTCGTCCTCCATGTCTATGCTCCTATGTGCACAAAATCATCATCATCCCACCCGAAAGGGTCTAGCCCCAAGGATGAAATTGCTCCTCCTCGAGAAATTCATCTTCTAGGACAAATGGAGGAAGAGAAGGGTGAAAAAAAAACAAGAAAGTGGACAAGACCTTCTAAATGCCTTTACTTACGTCAAATAGGCTCTAAAAAAAAGAATATAACCTTTAGCCTGTATGACCTGGAAATGACTTCCACTATACACCGTGAGGCCTTGGTTCACATGTTAATGTCCATACCGGTTGATGAAAACATGCTAGTAGAGGAGAAACAAATCCATGCAATCATGCTTCCTTCTACGCCCAAAGAACCATGGCCAGCTAAGTTGACATTCCATGAAGAGTCCATCATAATTCAGGTCGATCAGCACAAGATTTGAAGAGTACATGTTGATGATGGGGCAGCTACAAATGTCATCTTGTTCCCCATAGTGGACAAAATGGGTTTGGTGAATCAAATCAAATCCATGATGACCTCATGTCTGAAGTCATTTAATGGAGCACAAGTGGTGGTAAAGGGGATTGTCCACATTAACTTTGTGGCAAGGGACCAGTTCCCCACAAGTGCAACATTCATCGTTGTAGAAGAGATGGCTAGGTTTAACCTGATCTTGGGAGGTCATGGTTAGCCCAACTTAGGGCAGTCTCTTCATCCATACAACAAGAAATCCACCTACCTTATGTAGGTAGGGAGGTGGTGATCTATGGTGACGAAGTGGCCATCCAAGTAATAAACAATATCGACATGGAGCAAGGTTCAAAGGTAATAACCTCTAAGAATGAAGTGCCTATCACCACTGAAGCTACTTGTTTGGAAAATAAGTTGGCCCAAAATGCCGTCTCAGAAAATGAAACTACATGAGCTGAATTACCTTTTCAAGCGGTAGATAAAAATATAGAAGAATACCACTACAAAGCCCCTCAGCCTTACACATCACCGAACCCATGATGGGTTAGAAAGTAGCTACGAGAATGATCATTACTTAGCGTAACTACTCCAATACTTCTGACATGATTAATGCTTATCATACATTTATTCTTTATTTGGTTCACATTCATTCATTTATGCTAAGTATCTGCCTCATTCTTTAAACCATTCACGTCATGTCCATTGTTCACATCATGCCATGGCCCAGTCCACTAAGGCCTAAAACTGGCAAAAATTTTCTTTACCATCATGTGATGGCCATGGCCTAAAACTAAAATGAGATGCTCCCAAGGAGATTAACTAATAAAAAAAGGATAAGAATAAAATCAAAATAAATACAACACATAAGCCAAAATGAAATAAATCTCTTCATATTCCATTTATTTTTTCATTCAAAATATTAATCAATAATGTTTACAACATTCTTTGCAAGGATCGAAATAAAATTCTCTGCTACTACATTATGACTCTTCACCCTCTCCATCGTCCCCTACCTCATTAGGTCCTGTGTTTTCATCTGGATTTTGTACCCTAGGAAAAATGAAATAGCTAGTTAAAGCTACAACAAGGACTTGAATAAAATAAATTATCATAACACCAAAGAATGAATGACCCAAGACATCCCCATGCCTATTTTGGGGGTATCTGATCCATGCCTATCGTAAGATGTTGCAAGATCTCTTGCTTTGTAATATTGGCCTAATTCATGTTTCCTAGATCAATGCTTGCTACAACTTTCTCCTTTTCTATGGCTATCCATCTCGGTGGTCCTAGAGAAAAGGTGGTAGTGGTGGTTTCACCCACAGGAAAGGTCATTTCCCTTTCGGGAGATTCATTGACTGTCACCTATTGCATAAACCTATTGTAAGCCCTAAAATTTCCAATAATATCAAGGAATACCTCAAAAGTATGAAACCTGACAGAGGCATCCCGATATTTTTTATGGTAGGTGACACATTCTAGTTTATATATATTTTTGTGATTTTCCTGTGCCTACCCCCACTCGTAAACATTTGTACTATAGTCCTTCCAGTCTTGGTTCTTCTGGCCTAGCAAGTCCATTTGCATGCACTATTCTATTATTTTGCAAGTGGCCTCATTGTTGCATCACACAGATGTCCAATACCTTGCATAGTCGATGACAGTCGTACGCCAACTACCATCGTTAGTGTCTCTGGCCAATAGGAATTTGTTCCTAGATTGAAGATCTCCCACCTCAGTGGTCGAATTGGCCTTCTCCTTTTCAAGCCTCTGTACCCATTTCTAGAGGTCTTCATTCACATGCCTGCATTCCCACAATGAGTGTGCCAAGTACAACAAACATTGGCTTGCTTCGTCATATATGCGATGGGGTACTTTAGTCACCTCTGGTGGTAATTTGGGCACGACGTCAACCTTAACCACTTGCTTAGGGTTCCACTTAAGGAGAGAGGCTACCAACCACACATAGAATGGCATTACTCATAGTGGCATAGTGAAGAAACAACAATTTAGAGAGTATAGTGTAGCAACTTTAACTTACCCTCTTCTAGGTCGATCTACTTCAAACATTCGATCATGTTGTTGACCACCCCCTCCATGAAAGTAAATTTATTGGGGGTCTCGGTCCATGGTCGTAGGTGGATCAAAGAAGGACTGTAGGTATCAATAGTGGTGTCTGCTGCACAGTGAAACATGTTAGACACAATGGAGAGGAACCATGATAAAGCTGATGAACAACATAAATGATAGTGTAAAGCTCCTACCTAGCAAAACCTCAGGGATGATAGTAGAGGGGTCACCCATCAGCACACTATCAAATATGAGGTCAAACTCACCAGCATCAAAATCGAGGCCCTCTCTTTTCAGTTGACCCAACAACATAGCAGCATCCTCGATACTCATGTGCTCATCCAGTACTGAACTACTCTTCACAAAAGAGTCATCAGTAGGGGCCTCTTCCTGATTGCTAGGGGCCTCTTCCTCATTGGTTGGGCCCCTTTCTTCATTAGCAAGGACCTCTTCCTCACTAGCCAAGGCCCTTTCTTCTATAGCAGGGGCCCCTTCTTCATTAGCCGGGGCCCTTTCCTCTATGGCTGAAGCCTCTTTGTTTTTGCCAGTTACCCTTATGGTAGGGGCCACCACCTCTTCTTCCCCTTCTTCCTCTCCTTCCTCTACTAATAAAACATGGTTACAGTAGGCAAGATATAGTAACTTGAAAAAAAATCTACTCTGTGTAACGCTATCTAGCATAGAAAGCATTAGCCAAAAAAATCACTTACCAATCGGAGGCTACACTATGAGAAGTTTGAGTCGTAGCTTCTTCTATCTTTCCTCATTTGTATAGGGAAGTTCCTTGGCTAGGAGAGACCTCTTGCATTGCAACTTAGTTGTCACCATCTCTACAACTAGGTGTAACGACAGAAAACGTCGGCAGCTAGAAAATACCGACCGAGTTTCTGGCGTACACAATTTTAGCCACGGATCCACGCGAGGGCTATGCTGGAGAAAGCGAATCCGTGGCGCCCTGAACAGTCTTGTCGATCAGACAGGGACTTACGGGTCAGTAAAAAACAATGCAAATTACGTAAAAGAAGGCGATCTAGTTCGAGGAGTCGTAAAACGAGGGGAAAACGATATAGAAAGATTGCAACGGTGATAATGCTAAACACGATGAAAGAAGGTTGACATAAGAGAAGCACGTAGCTTCAAGATCTGCGCTTTGGCTTAAAAATGTGTATTTTGTATGAGAAATTACACTGGGAAATCCCCGATTACAGGACATGAAACAAGCACAAAACAACAAGAAAAAAGGTCCGAACAGAAGTCCGATCTACCTGGTGGGCTAAAGCTGAGATGCAAGTCGGGCCAAGATTTGACTTCTACCGATCAATCGTTTTGGATTGATAGAGTCTTTCAGCAGAACGATTACTCCTGTCACCAGTGCTCGAAGCGAACTGTGCTCTGCTTCAACTGCAAAGTGATAATGTCAACAATTGCCAAAGCACTGTTCTCTGTATCCCTGCTCCAAAGTGCTAAGTGCTCTGGTGCTCAGAAATATGCTTTTTGCTTCTCTGATTTTCCAACCTCTGTATCTCTGTCAACTGAGGTATTTATAGGCCGCGACGCTCCGTGGAAAAGGCGCAACCCTAATGACGTGGGTCCGGATATTGCAGGCCCTGTTGGCATGATCATTTTAAGTCAGACTGTGACTACGCACAACATGCTTGTTTGCGTGTTGTGCGTGTGAAGAGCAAGTAAATGCTGAGCGTGCTTTAATTGCCTTCAGGATGTATTACACTCATTCGCATTACGTTGCGTGTATGAGCGTAATCTAATGTAAAAACAATAAGCTCAAAATTGTTTTACGCTCGCTACGCAGCTGCGCGTGGTGAAGCGTAAACAATGTATAAGTTACGCTCACTACGCAGCTGCGCGTGGTGAAGTGTAAATAATGTATAAGTTACGCTTACTACGCAGCTGCGCGTAATGAAGCGTAAACAATGTATAAGTTACGCTCACTACGCAGCTGTGCGTATTGAAGCGTAAACAATGTATAAGTTATGCTCACTACGCAGCTACGCGTAATGAAGCGTAAACAATATGCAACTTGAATGATAACATACGCAATGGTGTGCACCGTTGCGTAACGAGCGTAAAGACAAGTTAATCATGCGCCAAGAGAAAAAGCGTCAAACTTTTGCGCTTCTCTAGACTCTGCCTTTGACTATGGAGCTTATTACACTAATTACGCTGCCGTGCGTAATAGAGCGTAAACTTGTCTTGGAACAAAGCTGATGCGTGCTCTCGCTTCAATTGCGAATATTTGCCTGAGGCCGACTCATAATTTTCACGGTGTTTCAATGGGCCCTCTTTGTTGACGGTTGGAGGGCTTACCCGAAAGACGTTGACAAAGAATGCGAAACACCGGATTGGCAAAAGCAAGAACAGCGTTCATCCATGGCTACTCAAGTGTTGCCCTATCAACATGGAAGAGCAAGACTGGCAGGTATGGGAGATAGAGTGGTATAGCTGGAAACAGGTCCGGAGAAGATGCAAAATGCGTTATGGATGGTAGGGGTATGAAACACGCGGTCAACAGGAATGCTTTCAGATGAGCGTAGCGTGTCAGCCTGAGGTTTCTCTGTCACCGATTATTGCAGGAATGCATGCAAAAGGAGCGTTGCACATCACTTTTTGCGATGTCTCTGCTAGCGTGAGTGCGGCAAATGAATACTTGCGTATGAGGGTTTTGCATATGGGAATTGGGTGGTGGGGATGAAGGAAACAAGGGTTTAAGGGTAGAATTGTGCAAGGTATAGGTATGCAGAGCTACATGGTCGGACAAACCTGAGCAGCCATTTCAACACGCTGTTATACTTCACCGCTCGGATGGACGCACCTTTGGACGACATCCTCCAAGGCAAGCAACCTACAACCACAAAAGAAAACAGAGGGAACCAATGCTCATGAACCAAAGGCGAGGTTCTGGAAACCAATGCTGTCTGATGTTAGATAGAGCCAATGGGCTGTAAAAAAAAAGAGGCTGGAGCACGCGGGTGGAGTCGCCAATCCTGATGATTTGGTGCTGCATATCTTTGCCAAAAGGCATCAGACACAGTGCAGCTAACTGGTTGCACCAGGAACCGGCCAGATGAATCTGTGAGGCCGGCGTCCGATAGCGATGATTGACAGAGTTTCCCGGGGCCGTGGCCGATGAGGATTTCGTCGGGGCTCCGACTGGCGAGGCTAAACTCTCAGAGGTGGCACCACTACGGTGGGCGCAGTGGCGACATCTCCGAGGGATCAGTAAGATGCCTTTTTGCTTATCCAAGGAATCAGTAGGATGCCAGTGGGGTGGCGACACTAAGACTGTTTCAGTATCCCACCTCGTCTGCTGTGCAGCTGTAAAAGAATGATCACGCTCGCTTGAACATGGCAGCGATCTGTACATCCCAGTTTTAAGTCCTGGTAGACTGCCGTTACTGGTTTTAAGTCTCAGCAGATCATGGTCCCAGTTTAAAGTCCGGGCAGACCGAGAGGCGCTAGTTTTACGTCGTAGCGGACGGTGGTAAGGCTGGTTTATGGTCTCAGCAAACCATGCTGTGGATGTCAGTTTCACGTCATGACCCAGGGACATATCTGTGCTGGTTTTACGTCTCAGCAGATGACTACTTACCTGTGCCAGTTTAGCATCGTGGCGGATGCGTGCCAAAGATGCCAGTTTTTCATCTTGGCGGACTTGTACAACACTGCCAGTTTTACGTCGTAGCGGACAGTTACCACTTGCCAGTTTAGCGTCATGGCGGATGCGAGCAAGGCATGCCAGTTTTACGTCGTAGCGGATGGTCAGTGCTAGTTTTACGTCTTAGCGGACACGTAATGCCAGTTTTACGTCATAGCGGACGAGTACTGCCATACCTGCTGTCGACACCGTAGATGCTGCTAGATGAAATACCACTTCAAGTATACGTGATTTACAGGTTTGCTAATTCGTTGCCGTTGACGTCTGCTAATTTGAACACTCCTTGCCATATGCGTCGATCACCAAGAAAGGGCCTTCCCAGTTTGCAGAGAACTTGCCTACTGGTTCATGCACAGCCTTGAGAACAAGATCTCCTTTATTGATCGAGCGCTGTTGAAGGTCGTGGCAATGTTTCTGGCGCTGTTTATCCTGATATTTCTCAATCACATCAAGAGCCTGTATCCGCTTCTCTTCTACTGAATCCAAATCCATTATCCGAGCCTTGGTGTGTTGAGCCTCATTTATAATGGTGGAGAGGACCATTCTCAGAGAAGGAATTTGCAATTCAAGAGGTAGCACTGCTTCAGATCCGTAAACCAGGCCATAGGGCGTACTACCTATAGTTGTCCTACACGTAGTACGATATGCCCATAGCACATAGAGGATTTGTTCGTGCCACCGCCTTTTGTTGCCGTCGAGCATTTTCTTGAGCAAATTGATGACTATTTTGTTTGATGCTTCAGCTTGACCATTCGCCTGTGGGTAATAAGGAGAGAAAAAAGACTGTCTAATGCCTAGGTTTTCACAGAAGGATTTGGTGTCCGCGCTACTAAACTGTGGCCCATTGTTAGTCACAATAGTCATTGGGAGGCCAAATCGGGTTACTATGTTGTCCAAGATAAAATGGAAAACTTGTTGGGATGTGATTTTCCGTAGGGGGACAACTTCTACCCACTTCGTAAAGTACTCAGTAGCGGTAATAATGAAGCTATGCCCTGCAGAATATTTTGGCGTGATGGGTCCTATGATGTCCAGTCCCCATCGCTGAAATGGCCATGTTATCTATGTCGTATGCAATTCTGTGGGTGACACGTGGATGAGGTTTGCATGACGTTGACGCATGTCACAGGTTTTGACCTTTGTCAGGCAGCCTCGTTCCATGTGTGGCCAGTAGTATCCTAAGCGTCGGATTTTTAGGACCATAGCCCTTGGTGCTACGTGGCCCCCACACAGTCCCTCGTGAACTTCGCCGACTATGTGTTGCGCTTGGTCTTTGTCAACGCAGGCAAGAAACACGCCATCAAAGGAGCGCCTACAGAGAGTGCTGTCTCCGATGATGACGTATTGCCTAGCCCACTTATGGATTGCGTCTTTCTGTGCGCGTGTTAATGCAGATGGCAGCTCACCTTGTAAAAAATAAGTTCTGATATTATCGTACCATTCAGGTGTGTTTTCCTCGATAATAGAGGAGATTTGCGCCATCTGAATGATAGGGTCTACGCAGTCTGTAATGAATGCGGGGTAGGTGTTAAACAGGTGTGAAGGTACGTGCAAAGCCAGAGTGGCCAGTGCGTCGGCCAACGTGTTGTTAGTCCGTGGGACGTGTTGGGCGTCGAAGGTCGTAAATCGCCTCAGAAGATCTTTAGCCCGATCGCAGTAAGGCTGCAAATGTATAGCTTTGCAGGCGTAGACTCCAATGATTTGATTTATGACAAGCATCGAGTCGCACCTAACCGCCAGGTGTTGAACATTTAGTTCACCTGCAGTTAGTAATCCCCTGAGGAGCCCCTCGTACTCTGCCACATTGTTCGTACAAGGGAAGGTCAATCGATAAGCGTGTAGACGCACATCCTCAGGCGATAGCGTAAGAATAGTGGCAGCACTACCGCCTTTGGTAGTTGAAGCTCCGTTGAAATACAACGTTGCTTCGAGGCCTGTCGAGACAGGGATTAGACTATGCACATGTTCGTCCAGGAATTCTGGCTCTATGGTTGCGTGATTGTTAATCGGTGAAGTTATTAACTGGTCAGCGATCGCTTGGCCTTTCGTGGATGATTGGCCAATATAGTGCAGATTGAATTCTGTCGTGATAGCCTTCCAATGAGCTATTTTACTACTCTCGTATAAACTATGCGTAATGGCTCTAAGGATGTTGTTTTTACAGATGACGTTTAATTGACTACGAAAAAGATAACGCCTACATTTCTTAAGCGTAAAAACTAATGTTAAGCAATTATGCTCGACCTCGTTGTATCTCATCTCGTATGCACATAGAGCGTGGCTTAAGTAGTAGATGGGCATTTCCGACCCATCATCCCTTTTTTGACAAAGCAATGCTGCTATTGCTATGTTCGAAGTTGCGAGATAAATGAAAAAATGAAAATCCCTTTGTGGCGGGAAAACCGTCAGCAAATGTTGCAGTTCTTGTTTTAAACTATCAAACGCACGCTGGCAATTGTCGGTCCATTCAAAATTAACCCCATTTTTCAGCAAGTGTTGCATAGGGTGTAACTTGTTGGTTAACCTTGAAATGAATCGGCGTATAAACTGTAAGCATCCCTGCAAACCGTGTAATTTCTTGAGATCTGTGGGAGGTGTTAACTCGACAATGGCTTTGACCTTATCAAGGTCAACTCATATGTCGGTTTCCGATACCACAAACCCCAGCATGCGTCCAGTTTTGACTCCGAATACGCACTTCTTTGGGTTAAGGTGGAGCTCGTGTGTGGAACACCTTTTAAGAACAAACTCCAGGTCCCGTGAATGATCTTTTGACTTCAAAGACTTCACAGCTATGTCGTCTACGTAATCATTCAGCCTTCCCAGGAGGTAATCACTGAAGATGTATGTCATGGCCCATTCGTACTTTGCTCCAGCGTTCTTCAGGCCAAAAGGCATGATGGTGTAGCAAAAGGTGACCTAGGGTGTCATGAACGTCGTGGTCAGTTGGTTTTCTGGGTTAATGAGAATTTGGTTATAGCCTGAAAAGCCATCTATGAAGGACAGAAGCACATGCCCAGCTGTTGTATCCACTAGCTGGTCGATACTTGGTAATGGGAAGTTATCCTTGATTGTGGCCTTGTTAAAATCCCGGAAGTCTATGCATATGCGTATGCTCCCGGTCTTCTTTGGCATGACCACAATGTTAGATACCCAGTCTGAGTAATCGACCGCGCGGATGAAACCAGCCTGGTATAGCTTGGTGATTTCATCACGCACTGCTAGCGTGATCTCTGGTTTGATTTTGCGTGCCTTTTGTCTAACCTCTTTAATCTGTGGGTCTAGGATAATGTTATGCTGGATCAATCTAGGATCTAACCCAGGCATATCCTCATATGACCATGCGAAGACAGTAATGTTGTCTTGCAGGACCCGTTTTATTGCGTTGCACGTTTGTTCATCTAACAAAGAACTGACCTTGAGCGTTTTAGTCTCACCCTTATGCGTAACGATAGGGACCTCACCGAGGGGGTCCTCGGTTATGTCTCCAGCCTCTAGGTCTAGCGTGCGCGTTGACTATTGTGGCCATTCTGGGGACGTCTCCGATGCGGCTCTGGTTACGCTTTCTAAAGGGGGGTTAACGTCTACTAGCGTGGAGTCAAACTGTCTAATTAACTTCCCGTATGGGCCTGTCAAAGTTAAGGGTGCTAAAACTGTGGCATCCATTCTCCGACTGTCCTGCAAAATCGGCAACTGCGTAAATGGTTAGGAGACAAGTGACATGATGTCGCCGAACGTGGAAGGCTAACTGAATTTTTGAATATTATAGACAAGCGGTAATCAATGTAACCCGATTACGAGGCAATAAGATGTGGTAGTTTAACGTCATTTCGGACAGCGGTGCGTGCGATATCGGCCGCATTAATATCTAGATTTGTGGATTCCGTTTCAGGAAAGTTCCGCTTAATTCTGATATCAAGTCGGTGATCCTCGCGTATAAGTAAGTAGTTCTTCAATGAGAATAGGTTGTTGGCTATGGTGAATTTGAATTCGTAACTGTCACTGAGAAAAGGAAGAGCAGAGAGTTAGGGCGTGGAATCTTGCGAAGATTTGCAAGCGTTAGGCTGTGAAGAAATGCTGAAATCGTCGCAATGGTGCCGAAGACGAAGAAGAAGAATGCAAAACTGGCCAAAATCGACGAAATGCAAGCAACTCTGGACCGTGTTTCGCAGGCGTTGATCGATGTTCGAGACCCCGCGCCATTGAACCGGTTAGTTATTCCTTACATTCTTACTTTCGTTTCGATGGCTGTTTTGCATGGTGTATTTTCGTTTGCGTGCATGTTGATTTTGAGTTATGGACCTCGGGTCTATGCAAGGGTTTGAAATAGTTGCGTTTATCGCCGTTGTCAGGGACAGACCTTGCGTTGTTGTAAGGGTTTGGGCGATTTCGGCCTGGGTGCGTTTTATGAGTTTTTTCGTGTTAGTCGTGCAAGTAGGTATTAATATACGCTTTGGCTTTTCTGTACAGCATCGCGCTAAAGCCCATATTGATTGTGCTAGACCTCATTGGGATTTTGTGCTGGTTGAACCCTATCATCCCCAACGTCCCTCCTCCTCACACGCGAGTGCAGGGGAAGGCCATCTGGTCCCGAAAGGGGGCGCTGGAGTTTCTGCAGTTTTTTCTGTGCAATTTCAGCATAATTATCTGGTCTAATGTGACCGGGGATGTTGCCGGTGCCATTTTGGAACACCTATTGGCGGGGTCGGCGCAGGGGATTCTGGCTTACCTGACGGACGGATCCATCGACACGGGTTATCCCGAGGACCAAGTGCTCAGCGCCCGCGGTCTGCGGAGCTTACACTGGATCTAGAGCATGGCCCGTTTCAACTGTTATCATGCATATAGCACATTGTTCGTGGCTCGTCATGTGTCGACGTACTTCCAGAACCCTCCGGGCATGGTATACTACGCAGGCGGGTAAGCAGATTTGGCTAACTGTATTGTCTCTATTTTAGTTTATAATGTCTGTTATAGATGTGAAGGGTAAGAGAAGTCTATGTGTAGAGTGTAAGTTAAGCTTACGCTGTATGGTACAGGTTTTTTTATACATGAAAACCTGCTAATTGGAGATGGCGATACGTTGGCTTGGGCCGAAACAACAATAATGGCGTTTACCGCGACCAACAACGTGCATGCCGGTGTTATCGGGCAAATTGGCCATGAGATGCGTGAGTATCACACCCGCTACGAGTGCCCTTTTAAGCATTGTGAGGAACTCAGATGGGTGCACAAGGACTGGACCTTGGATCCGCCCCTCACCATTGAGGATGTGGAGAGGGAACTCCCGCCATTTCCATTGCCGTTTGGCCCCGGTAAGGCCGCGGCATGTTCTAATGTTATGCGTGGAGTTGTGAGTCATGGACACTATGTAATAGCATTTCTGTTTGTCTTGTGTTTTATGCCTTTCAGTCAGGGAATCCCGGGAGATTACCCTTACGATTTCCGGCCACGAGGTGAGGGATGTTCTCTTTTGTTACGGGGATATTAAGGAGGCACAGCGTTGGCTCGGCCATTCGGCCGCCCTAGTCGCAGTGACCAGCAAGATCCAGGCCGCAGGGCTAATGCACCTNAGTGAAGACCAAGAGGAGCGCTAGAGTCGAGGAGTTTCTGAAGGAGTGGGTGAGGATCGATAAGGAGACCAAGGGATTTCCTTGTGAGAAATTTGAGATGGGGACCGCCAAGATACTTTATCCCCTTTTTCGAGCCCGGACCTTCCCCAAAACCCTCTCGCAGGCGAAGTTCTTTTTGGTAGAACGGACCCGCATCATGCGAGAGGTCCTGGAAGAGGGAGCCCGGTTTAATTGGGCAAGCCATCTTGCTAAGGGACTGCGCAATGAAATGGTCAAGCTTCGGGAGAAGCTTGAGTCCCGTTTCAATGTGCATTACGCCTTTTTCATAGCTTGCCTCCGGCGGTTTGCTGAGTTTCTGGTTGTTAAGAGGAATGGGGTCTGGGTATAGCAAGACCGAGACCAGCTATCCAGACCCTGGATCGCCCACATTCTCAGCACTACCCATGGGCGGGATCCGCTGAAACGGATCAGGGAGTCGTTGTCTGTAACGACTAAAGGCTTGACAGCGCCCCGAGTGTGAGGTCTCGATAGCGTAGGCGGGATAATGCCTACCTACACCGGTGACGCCTTGCAGGGGAAACGTCTGGCAGAGGAAATTGTGGAACCGGCAGCCCGGTGGAAGAAGCTCCGCCTAGCTGAGGCCCCTGGGGGTGATGCAGGACATACTGTTGGGCTCACGGTGCAACGGAATAAGCCTCTGCCTAGTAAGTGTGAAAGGCTTGTATACGCAATGCTTTATTTAGATGATCTGGAATTATATGCTAATGTATGGTGTAAACAGCAAAAAGGTCAGGGCAATTGACCCCTGAGATAGGGGCGATGGTACTAAGCCGTGGGGAGGGGGCCTCAATTTTGGAAGAAGAGGCCCCAGCTGTTAATATGAGCCGTGTGTAGGTTCCAGTGCATGAAGCGGCCCCGGCTGCTAGGGGAAGTCGCGCACAGACTGGCGTGCGTGAGGATACCCCGGAAGCCAGAACCAGTGACGCACAGACTCTAGTGCGTGAAAAGGAAAGAGATACGGAAGATGCTGATGAAATCGCCACTGTCACAGGCAGAGGTAATGAGTGCGTTAGCGTGTTTTGCAAAATCTGTTAATGGCGGTAATGTCTAACCAAATTACGCTATAGGGGAAGAAGATGCCTCAACGTCTTCTGCTGTTAGTAAAATGTGGAGGGACTTCCCTGATAAGTTTTCCTTCATGGAAGGCGTCGTCAATGACATGATCGAGTGTCTGGAACGCATTGAACCTGGCGCTGGTAAGTTAACGAAGTTGCAATATACTGTCTTGGTAATATGTCATCCGTATTGATGTTTGCTTTCTGTTAAGAGCTTACCTCCGATGGGATCGAGTGGAGCTCATTGATCTGGACACAGCGGACCGCAACCTTATGGGGCAGTCGTGCCACGCCACATTTATGAAGAAATGCGTAAATGTGTGTTACGCTCGACACGCTCCGTATGGGAAAGCAGGAATGTTAATGAAGGCCTATGGAAAACACTGCAACGGTCGGAGGGGAAGATTGAATCCTTGACGAAGGAAGTCAAGGACCTAAGGGCGCGGTATGAGTTCCTACAAGCTCGAATGACGGGGGATGAAGACTGGCATACCACTGTCATTGATCACTCCAGTTATTGGACAGCCATCAAGAACAGCGTACAGACCAGCCGGGCGTTAATAGAGCAAAGGATGCAAATTGAGCTCCTAGCTCAGAAAAGCTGGGATTGGAGGGACTACTGCGCGAGCGTATAGGAATGGGGGAAGAAGGAGAAGGACCACAAGTATGTATACAAAAGGGAAAGCGCCGCTTATAGAAAATGCTACTGCGATTCTGCTGTTAAAGCTCGATCCCTGGAGGTTCTCGTGGACACCATCGGAGCGTCCGAAGCTTTCAAGAAGTTCGAAGAGCAGGTGACCGTAACCACGTCCCTAGAGAGAGCAATGGTTTTCCCTGGGAATCAGGCTACGATCCCTACTTTCTTCCCAAATCCACCCTCCTGGAGTAGCATGGAGAAATGGAAGGTGAAAGCTGGGACAGCTTCGGGCGAGGATGTGTGGCAAGACCTAACAGAAGACGAGATCATGCAGCGTTTGTGGGCTGGTTTGGACAAGCTTCCCTTTGCTGCGGAAGCAGGGCCTTCGCGAGTAAGTGTGCGCATGGCTTAGTTGGAGAATTTTCTGACTAGCTTTGTCTATTCTAATTTTGATGTTTTTTGGTTTTAGGTACCGGAAGGAGGTAGAGAAGATGCGCCAACTGAAGGGCTAGGAGAGGAAACAGTGGAAGTAGAGGTGGAACGAAACGATGAGGAGCGTCTTTCTGTGGAGCCAGTATCAGAGCGAGAGCCTCATGAAGAGACAATCTTTCATGGAGGGATAATTCCCAGAAATGATGGCCCACTGGAGGACGACCTTTTGGGGCTGGATTCAGAGTTAAAAGATACCGGTGATAGTGGCAGTAGGGGAAATGCGTAATTATTATTTACGCAAAATTTTGTTAATGTTGAGTGTAGTGTTATGATGCGAATGACTAGAAAAACATGTTATAAAACTTGGTGGATGCGTTGGATATTCAATTACATATGTTTTTTTGTGTTTCGTCGATGGAGTACGAGTGGAACTATTGAAACGTTCACCTGAAATGATAGTGCGTAATTCCTAGTTTAAGGCCATTGCGATTCGGAAGCGTAAAGTAAAGAAAGCATAAATGGTGTTTGTAGATAATTCCGGATAACTAGTTTAAGGCCGTTGTGGGCCGACATATGAGTTTGCGTAACAGAATATAATCCTACGTAAGTGCATAAAATAATGTGAGTGGTGAACTTTGTATAGCTAGTTTAAGGCCATTGCGGGCCATGGGCGTAAATTGTAACAAATGTGTAAGCTTGGATAAATGCGTAAAGTAATGCGAAAGCGTAACTAACACAAGCACTATAAAACGTGCAATAAGTGAAAAGCGTAAACACAGAAAGCAGATATAGCGTAAAAGCATGCTGAAACAAACAAAGGCAGCTGCTAAACGAGGTGTGCTAACTTACACAAAAATAGTGTTATACGCAGAAGACCATTGTTCAACCGTCGATACGCAGTTGTCTTTTGATGGCTTTCACGTTGAGCGCTACGTAAGCGCAAGGAGGTTTGGGATTTGACTCCTCTACGTTGTCATCCAGAAATGGCAGGTCAGCCCAAGCTAGACCATTGTCTTTGTTGTCGTTTTGTTCAAGGGCTTGGAGATGGGACTGACCATCAGTTGTTTCTATCTCTGAACCCCGCTCTTCTTCAATGTTGTTAACGGTCCTGGGGGTGACCTTGTCACCGCGTATGACAACCTCCCCTCTGGCGTAGGGCAGGTGTATCTCTTGATGTATCGGCGACAAGACCACCCTCAGCTGGGCTAACCACGACCTCCCTAAGATTAAGTTGAAGTCGGGCATCTCCTCGACGACTAAGAATGTGGATTCCATCGGGAATTGATCCCCCGCCACAAAATCAATGCGTACTGTCCCCTTAACCTGAACCCATGCTCCGTTGAACGATTTCACGCAAGCTGTCGTCGTGGGAGTGATCTGATCGACCAATCCCAACCTATCCACGATGGAATAGGGAACAACGTTGGCAGCTGCACCATCATCCACGTGTACCCTTTGGATCCGGTACTAGCCAACCCGAATGGTAATGAACATGGGCTCAGTCGTTACTTCACCTTTCTCCGGATCATCTTTGACAGACTCGTCTAGGAAGGTCAATGAGGTAAGCTTGGGTTGTTCAACTTCGGAAGGAAACATGATAGCGTGTATCACTTCCTCTTCCACCGGCAGGCTGGCATCCACTGATATGGACGTCAACATGCGTACCATAGCCTCACGGTGTTCTCGAGACGTCATCAGTAGGTCGTAGAAGCTCAACGTTGTGTTCTTTTGCTTGAGAGCTTGTTTGACCTGCGTGAATGCATCGAGGAGGTCCTTCTCTCAGCAGGGTTGTTTATCCCCCTTATCCTCCTCCATTCGGCCCAGAAGACGGATCTCGCGAGGCGGAGCGGTGTCGGTGGGAGGATTGTTCCTTTTTCTGCCAAGAGAAGGTGGCTGCGTTTCTGTACCTTTAGCCTGCTTCTGAGGCATGGACAAAGGCACAGAGGCCAGGGGCGTGGGCTTAGGGAAGCCGAGCGTAGGGTGGCCTTTTGTTGCGTTAACTGCGGTGTTGTCCTTTTGCTTAGGAGGCGATGGCTGGTGCTTATGGCTACAGGTCTGCCCCTGCGTGAGAGGGGCAGCCTGTGGTTTTGGCGCTCTAACAATGAAGGGTGCTCTCGGCATGGGCACAAATGAAGTCATGGCTTGAATACTGTCGCATGACTGAGGGCACACCTGAGAAGGTTCCCGTATGATAAAAGGTGGTCGTGAGGCCCCACTGGCTGCCGAAGAAGTAGTTGGCCCCCTTTGTGAGCTGGCGGGCACGCGCAAAACAAAAGGCTTCTTTGGTGGTCCCTTACGCTCACTCTCCGTACTCACTACAGTGATTGTATAAGGATCGTAACTTGCATTCAACGGATCCTTGTATACATGCAGTGTTTGATTTTCCGGATGCGTAGGATTACTGCTGTCTAGTTTTAGATGACCTTTGTCGATCATGCGTTGAATGTCGTCCTTCAACGCCCAGCAGTAATCCGTGTCGTGACCACACATCTGGTGGTAGTCACAGAAACGGTCCAGCTTGAAAGATCTCGGAACTGCTGGCTCGCTAGGTAGGGCTAAAGAAGGGTCCTTCAGTAGCTCACAGTGACGTCTGTGATGCTTCAGGGCTTCCTCGGACACTTTCTTAGTTTGAATGTGTCCTTCCGCTAACAGTTGTTTCAGCAGTTTGGAATGTTTCACGGGTAGAGCTGCGTATTTTGAACAATCTTTATGCTCAAAATTTGCTTTGGCTGGGGGGTCTGTTCAGTGGCAGCTGTGGCTTGGCTGGTGCTGGCACCAGCCGTGGCCTCAAGGGGTGCTGTTGTGGGTGCCTTCTTGTTCTTTTTTTTTACATTTTCAGTCAGCGTAGCTACTGTCGTTGTCTCTGCCTTGCCTTTGTCTTTGGCTTTGTTGTGTGCATTTTTGTAGGTGACATATGTTGGGTCTTTGCTGGCCTCTGCAGCATCCTGGATGCTTTAGACCTGCGTGAAGGCCTGATGTATATTGCCAGGGGAAAGGTAATACAGCTTAGACTTAATGAAGTCGTTGACTGCTCCCTTGAATATAGCCAGTAGATGGGAGTCCGCGATCGGGTCGCGGATCTCATTCAAGGTAGCATTCCAACGCTGTATGAACTTTTGGACTGGCTCGAGTGGGTCTTGTTTCACCCCCATAAGCTATTCCAATGTGACTTCCAGTTTCAGGTTGTATTTGAAACGGGTCACAAATTGAGTTAGCAACTCTTCCAAGGTTGAAATGGAAGAGCGTGGGAGAGCTCTATACCAGTCTAAAGCCTTCCCTATCAAAGACATCGCAAAGACTCGGATTAAGGTGTGCGGCCACTGTTGTAACAACAAAGATTCAGATCTGAAGGTGGCAAGATGGGTGTTGGGATCCCCCTCTCCATTATACTTGGTAAAATGAGGGAGGGACATCCCCGGTGGCAACGACAGCACGGGGACCGCTGGATTGATCGGATCATCCTGATAGAAGTCCATGATCTGAATAGTATCAGATCCAGCGGTCTTGAGGCGTCGAACCTCTTCGGTAAGCGTCTGGATAAGCTGGAAAGCTTGATCTAGACCTGTTAACGGAGGTGTCTGTGCAGCAGGCATAGGAGGTTGGACTGGGTGGGAAGCCCTGGGAAACTGGAATGTAGGAGGTGGTTGGCTAACCGCTGGTGGAGCACGGACTCTTGCAGGTTGGGGGGCTTGCGAAGGCCACCATCCACCAGTCTGAGATGAGAGGTTAACTCCTGCCTACTGCGCAGGATAATGGTAGGTATATCGAGGAAACACCTGCAAAAATTGTGTCGCAGGTGCGACCGAAGGCTGTGCACCATACACTGCAGACAGGTGGTGTTGCGTAGCAGGATTGATCCACTAACTTGTTGCAGGATATTGCATAAAGGTCTGCTGTGGTACGACTGCGGTATTTTGCTGAGTTGGTGGGGGCGGAAACGTTTGCGCTGAACGAGTTGTCGGTACAATGTGAGCTTGTGCCTGAGGGATGAAATGGGGCGCGGCGGTTGCCGGGACCACCGCCGGAATATTAATTACGTGGTGGGACCAACCCACCCCTGCGTTATGGTGTGGTTGTTGTGCTTGCAACTCAGACAGCTGCGCGTTGGCCTACGGAAAGATAGGGATTTGCGTCTACGCGGCCGCGGCTGGGTCAAGAGAGGCTGCCTCTCCGTCAAAAGGGAACAATGGGTTTACCTGTGTGTGGGGCATCAGAGTATGGAACGAATGCTCCGACAGAGCCGTGAATTCGTCCTCTGCCTCTTCCTCACGCTGGGGCTCCATCACGGTTTGTGAAGTCTGGCCTCTGGCCATGACCAACTGTGCGATAAGCTCGTGTTGGTGTTCGGTCAAGGGGATTATGTCATAGGCCGTTGGTTTAAAATCATAGCCCCCTCGATGGAGCACCTCAAAGTTTCGCTTCGCCTCCAGCTCGGCTCAGCTAAGAGCCAACCTCACCTGGATCTTGACGAATATAAAATTGTATTCTTCAAGGGTTATAACCGTGAATATAGGCTCTTTCCCCTGAAGCCTTAATGAACGACGCAATGGTCCCTGAGGACCTGTAGCGCCAGGAGCTGGTCCTGTGGCCTCCATAGGGTTCACAGGCATGACACCCAGATCGATAGTGGCCATGGCGGTTGTGTTTGAGTAAAAGGAATCCATTGATGGATGGAATCGAGAGTAACCGGTAATCGGATCTAAAAGAAAATGGATGGCAACAAAAAAGCACAAAAGGCTTTCTACCCTGAAGGATTTCAAAGAAATCGTCCTTGCGACCTATCTATACCACACGATTAACCGTAGACTTCCCTAGAGGTATTATGTCTATGGTTTAGGGTATGGATCTCTAACAGGGTTACCCGAAATATTCAGATCGGAGCCTGAAGGCCCTCCTTCTAGCGCCAGAAAACTGTAATGACAGAAAATGTCGGCAGCTGGAAAATACCAACCGAGTTTCCGGCGTACACAGTTTTAGCCACGGATCCACACGAGGGCTATGCTAGAGAAAGTGAATCTGTGGCGCCCTGAACGGTCTTGTCGATCAGACAAGGACTTACGGGTCAGTAAAAAACAATGCAAATTGCGTAAAAGAAAGCGATCTAGTTCGAGGAGTCGTAAAACGAGGGGAAAATGATGTAGAGAGATTGCAACGGTGATAATGCTAAACACGATGAAAGAAGGTTGACATAAGAGAAGCACGTAGCTTCAAGATCTGTGCTTTGGCTTAAAAATGTGTATTTTGTATGAGAAATTACACTGGGAAATCCCCGATTACAGGACATGAAACAAGCACAAAACAACAAGCAAAATGGTCCGAACAGAAGTCCGATCTACTTGGTGGGCTAAAGCTGAGATGCAAGGTGGGCCAAGCTTTGACTTCTACTGATCAATCGTTTCGGATTGATAGAGTCTTTCAGCAGAACGATTACTCCTATCACCAGTGCTCGAAGCGAACTGTGCTCTGCTTCAACTGCAAAGTGATAATGTCAACAATTGCCAAAGCGTTGTTCTCTGTATCCCTGCTCCAAAGTGCTAAGTGCTCTGGTGCTCAGAAATATGCTTTTTGCTTCTCTGATTTGCCAACCTCTGTATCTCTGTCAACTGAGGTATTTATAGGCCGCGATGCTCCGTGGAAAAGGCGCAACCCTGATGACATGGGTCCGAATATTGCGTGCCCTGTTGGCATGATCATTTTAAGTCAGACTGTGACTACGCACAACACGCTTGTTTGTGTGTTGTGCGTGTGAAGAGCAAGTACATGTTGAGCGTGCTTTAATTGCCTTCAGGATGTATTACACTCATTCGCGTTGCGTTGCATGTATGAGCGTAATCTGATGTAAAAACAATAAGCTCAAAATTGTTTTACGCTCGCTCCGCAGCTGCGCGTGGTGAAGCGTAAACAATGTATAAGTTACGCTCACTACGTAGCTGCGCGTAATGAAGCGTAAACAATGTGCAACTTGAATGATAACATACGCAATGGTACGCACCACCGCGTAACGAGCGTAAAGTCAAGTTAATCATGCGCCACGAGAAAAAGCGTCAAACTGTTGTGCTTCTCTAGACTCTGCCTTTGACTATGGAGCTTATTACACTCATTACGTTGTCGTGCGTAATAGAGCGTAAACTTGTCTTGGAACAAAGCTGATGTGCGCTCTCGCTTGAATTGCGAATCTTTGCCTGAGGCCGACTTGTAATTTTCACGGTGTTTCACCAGGCATTCCCCCCTTGTCACACTACCAATGGTAATGGAGGATGCTTCTCCCACACTTTCCTAGGCATGAAAATTGCATGCCACTCGATCCCTGGTCATCATTGAAAATGATTACCCAATAGCTTCCATGACTTGGAAATCCAACTATGATCTTATGGTACCCAAATCCCAATCTCATGAACTACCAATAATTCCAAAAAATGTTGTAGCCAGGCTATAAAGAAGGCATGTTGCACGTTGAAGCAGGACTCAAGCTTCCCACGGAGCTTGACCATTTCAGCCTACAAGCCTTGGCAAAGGTGTTTGGACCAATTGTAATGAGTCCCCTCTTCCATGACATCCCTCATTATCCAAGCCTACTCAATTCCAAGGACTTTTCCTTGGGAGAGTAGCTTGGGGAAGGCATGGCATAGAAGATAGGGTAAATCATTTTGGCCACCCATAACCTGACCTTCTCAATGTAGATCCCATTTCGGTCCTTTTCCACCCCTAGCCACTCCTCAATGTCCCCTTGATGGCCTACATCTTTCTTAGATTTTTCTCCTATGGGGAGACCATCAAAAGGGACACCGAAAATATTCAGAAACAATTGGTTGTTGATTTCAAATGTCACTCACACATCGTGAACATGTGTGTGGAAGCAATCTACTTTCTCGGAGAAAGAGTCAACTAGGAAAAGCATTTTGGTAGGTGGGAAGTTTGGGTTGATGGCCAAAAATAAGTCCATGAGTCTAGCCTCCTGAAGGTTATGGACAAGCATGGTTGGGGCCACATTGGAGAGCCAACACTAGGTCTCCTCCACCTCCCTATACTTGAAAAAGAGGTTGGTTTCATTGTGCTTGAAGGTGATCACAGTCACCTCTTGGGATTTCCTCTCAACTGAAATAGTTTGCAAAATAAAAGAAAAAAGTTAGCAATAAAAATGATGAACATCACTCAAACATGTAACAATGAATGCATAATTTAGCATACTAGGTTTAAATGGCATGGAAAATGGTGGGAGATCCACCAACACATCTTCAATGGTAAGTGGCCTAAGGGATGCCCACTCCCTATCCAACCAACCAGCTTCTTTACACTTCCCATAAAATTGGGAATACCGGGTCGGATAGGTTTTGAACTCATCCCGAAATTGTCCTATTACGTCAATGTGCACATTCCCAGCAGACAAGAACTCTTGCAATAGCATTTGTGCCAACACCAAAGCATCTGTATCATCATGGAGACAACTCCTATCAATAAAAAACCTAGCAACAAATAATAATATATATATACACTGTTAGTACCTATGTCTAGCATAGCATGGATTACACAATGTGATAAAATACCTTCATAGAACTCATCCTCTGACATAATAAATGGTTCCATATGGGTTTTGAAAGAAAATGCCCATGTGACGAGCAACAAATAATGTGTTGTATAAGTGATAGCATTTATACTCAGGCATCTCCCAGATCCAACTTAAGAATCTCAAGTCTTTTTGGTGCTGGTTGGAACCTTCTACTTGATGACCCCCAATTGACCCATCAGATAAAAATTTTAGAATGCCCCAGTTTGCCCCAAGAAGCAGGGTTTCTATGATTGCGGCTGTTGTCTCCACTGATAAGTGTGACCAAACAATCATACTAAAATGATGGAGGAGGAACTATAGGAAGTCCCATGCACCCTCCTAGAACTAGACCACCTGTCACCCCGCACATGCATGGAGAGAAGGGACATTAGCCATCGGTTTGCTAAGGTAGCATAGAACTCCCATAATTTCTAGGACAATCAAAATGGGCTTCAACATGACCCTCCATAATAAAGCATCAAATGTTAGCACTGTGTACGAGTGAAGTTTACACGTAGCATAGCGTAACCCTCTAATTACATATAACATAGCATGACACTTTCTTTGCATGTAGTGTAGCATCATCTCCTAGTCGCAAATCTCTCTCTAAAAAATAGATTTAAATCATAGGTGATGTAGTAACATGATACTTGCAGTGTAGCATAGTCATCAAGCCTCACATAATGTAACAACACTTAGATGCAAATGCATGACATGTGACATAGCAAATGAACAAGAATAGATAGATGTGCAATAATATAACAATGTAATCAACATGTTACTGTGACGGTCATGGCAACGTAGCAAACTTAACAAAAAAGAATTCAGCAATGTACCGTTGTTGCAGATTCAACAATGTAGCAATGCAAAAAACCTAAATACTTTATGAAATACCAACATAGCATAATAAAAACATTACAAAGTGCAAAAAAGAAAGAATTCACTGTGCTACAGTTGTCTCAACCATACTTCTACCGTATAAAATAACTCACGCTACACTACGTTGAACACATGTCACCCTGTCAAATCTTGCAAATGGCCAAACCCTCCTAAGGATGTTACACTACGCTAACCATGCACTAAGCTATCCAATATCACCCAAATCCATGTGACAAGGCAGTTACAACAATGGCAGTCAAGGTGATACCACATGCAGCTATAGCGTAATGTCTGTATAGCCGCTGTGGCCAACCAGAAACAGTGGCAGTGTAGCGGCCAAAATAGTAATCAAAAAAATGAAAAAAGATGTGGATTTCATCATAATAATGATTACTATAGTCTAAAAAACAAGGGCATCATATCAAATTACTGAGTGGACGGAGTCTCCTCCTGCACTTCAACATGCACCTTGGATAGGCACCCGAAAGTTTCCTTTACCTTGTCCACCTTAGCAAGTCCTCGGTGCTTACGTTCATCTTTGGATGTCATTTTCTCACTCAAAAATTCTATCAACTACTACACTACATTACTTCAATTTCTCTCAACATGACCATGCTATGCTCTGATTTTGGAATTTGCACTTTGACAATGAAAATGACAAGTTTACTAGGGGTAAACCCCTATTTATAGTGGATGCGGTGAAAAGAACTTGCCATTTTTGCACCCCGAGTAATGTGGGATGCCCCATATAGCATAGCACTATTGCATCATAATCCTGCTATAGCATAGCATCATTGTTTTTAGTGTAATAGTTGGTCCCAATAGAAACTTTTGTCCCACCTTGAATTAGCAATCTACTTTTACAAAGCCTACCCACCAGGGTCTGTAAAGACCTTAAACTAGTGACCTTAGTTCTCGAACTCCACTCGTTAATGGTCTGCTAAGACCTTAAACTAGCAACCATGATTTACATTTTTATGTACACTGTAGCATGAGTATGGTCCACCACGACCTTAAACTAAAAAAGTTAATGTCCCTTGCATGTTCAAACCCATTCACGGTCCACCAAGACCTTAAATTGATAATTTGCGAACTTGGCCAAATAGTTGACAATTATTTCATGTTTCCTTGTTGCTTTGCAAATGTTTATTACGCACTATTGTTACAAATAGGTATCACTTGACTTTGGCTTTTTCTTATTGTGTCAGGTTGAACAAAATGGCCATGCAACGTGATTTACATTCACTTTTAACCTTGATAGGTCCTCATGGAAAGCTTGCAAGACATCTAAAGTTAGAGTCAATAGACTGGGAATCATCCACTGATAACACTATAGCATCCCTGGAAACATCCCTAGATTGGCTTGAATACCTAGTCCAAGCATTAGATTTAGAGGTTGGGGACATGACTGAAGACCCTCTCATCGAAATACCCATAACTACATCCAGGGGAAAATAAAGACACTAAAACTTAGCTCCCTCCTAGAACAACAAATGCAAAAGGAGGTATCTAAAGACCTCCAAGACAACCTCAAAGTGTTCGTGAGGTCCTATAATGACATGTTGGGCTTAGACACATGGCTAATACAACATAACATTATCTTATGCCCACGTATCAAGGCAGTCAAACAAAAAGGCTCGAAAAATTAAACTAGAAATCGCACTAGCCATACGTGATGAAATTACTAAGCTATATCAAGCAGGCTTCATTCGCGCAATCAATTACTCAAAATGGGTATCGAACATCATTGAAGTCTCTAAGAAAATTAGAGGTATATGAATCTGTATAGACTTTCGGGATCTAAACAAAGCAACGATTAAAGATGACTTTCCACTTCTATGTATTGATCAACTTATTGACACCACGACTAGTCATGATTTATTATCCTTTATGGATGGCTTCTTAGGTTACAATCAAATTCACATCAATCTAGAGCATCAATTAACAACTACTTTCATGACCCCTTGGGGAATCTTTTGTTACACTATGATGCCCTTTGGTCTTAAAAATGCCAAAGCAACCTATCAACGAGCCATAACCTACATATTCAACAACTACATCCTAGAAAGACTAAATGATTATGTGGATGACATAGCAGTCAAGTCTAGGAAAGTTATTGATCATCCCAATGATCTAGATGTAGTCCTAAAGCATTGTCACAGGCATGACTTGTGTCTCAATCCAAAGAAATGTGTTTTTGGAGTTAAAACCAAACGCATTCTAGGGTTTGTAGTATTAGAGGCTAGTATACGGGTGGACATTGACAAAGTTAAGGCCATCGTTAACCTAGCACCCCTTACCAACCTTAAATAATTTCATAGATTGCAAGGTTGAATATAGTTTATCAGATGGTTTATAGCAAAGTTGACCGACAAGTTACACCCCATGTAATACTTACTAAAGAAGGGGGTTAATGTTAAGTGGACAACACAATGTGAACAAGCCTTCGATGACTTAATGAAAGAGCTTTCACACCTCCCAACTATTTACCCACCATAGAGGAATAAGCTTTTCTACATTTACCTTGCCACCTCAGACACGTCTATCGCTGCACTATTATGCCAGAAAAGAGAGGATGGCTCTGAAATCTTGGTTTATTACTTGAGCCATGCATTGATAGCCTACGAAGAAAATTACAATGAAGTGGAAAGGAATTCTCTCACCCTAGTATTTGTGGTTAAAAAGTGGAGACACTACTTATTCCATAGCTAGGTTAACATCATATGCAAGAGCAACATACTCTGAGCTATCACAAACAACTTATATGAAAGCAGCAGGATAGCCCAATGGAAAGCTATAACAACGAAATTCGATTTACACTACATAGCCCAATCATCGATGAAAGGACAAGCAATAGATAAGCAGCTCACGACCTCACTAGTCGATGATCAGGTGACCATAGAATCATAATTTCCTGATGAACATGTTAATAGCATCAACCCTGTATCATTACACTTTGAAGCCAGTTTGCATTTTGATAGCACCTCAACCACATGAGGTGGTAGTGCTGCCACTATCATTACCTTCCCCTTGGGGGACATTCAACCTTTTTCTTACCTTTTTACGTTCCTTTGTACAAAAAATGTAGTTGAGTATGAAGGACTCCTTAGGGGCCTTTTAGCATCCCATCAATTAAAGATCCAGCATTTTGCAGTCCGAGGCAATTCTCAACTCGTTGTCAACCAGATCACATAAGTCTATGCCTGTAAAGCATCATATTTATAGCCTTATTATGACTTAGCCAAGAGTTTGCTAAAATAGTTCACAAATATAGACATCCAACATTGCCACGCAATGAGAAAACTATAGTAGATGTGTTAGCCATGCTAGCATTGAATGTGCCACCACACCTGTTTGCAACTTTACCTGCTTCGATAATGGGATGCATAGAGCCTACCACTCAAGTGGTACACGTCACCTTTATAAGTGCTACCGATGCCCAAGAGTGGTACGCTAATGTTAAAGCCTACCTTCAACATGGTGAACCCCCACATGGCTTGACATCTACCCAAAATGATATAATCCGAAAGCGAGCATGGCAATATGTCCTTGTAGGAGATAATACCTTATGCAAACGCTCCTTTGATGGGATATTTCTAACATGCATTGGTGGGGAAGAGGCATAGAAAATTGTTAACAAAGTCCATGAAGGACTATGTTGAGCACACATAACTCCTAGGGCCATGGAAGCTAAAATCAGACACCTAGGGTATTACTAGCCTTGGATGGAACGAGATTGCTTTGGTAAAGTTAGGATGTGTGATACATGCCAATGTCATGCAAATATTATACACATTTCACCTACTAAGTTGTACTCTACATAAATCATGTGCCATTCCAATGATGGGGACTAGATATCATAGGACCCATAACACCTAAGTCTTCTGTAGGACATAGCTTCATCATCACTACCATCGAGTACTTTACAAAGTGAGTGGAGGCTATCCCCCTTAGGAAAACTACATTCCAACAGGTTTTTCACTTCATCTTAGAAAACATAGTAATAAGGTTTGGTCTTCCCATGACTATTGTGATAGACAACGGGCCACAGTTTAGTAGCGTGGAAACCAAAACCTTTTGTAGCAACCTTGGCATCAAGAAATCCTTTTCATTGCCATACTACCCATAGGAAAATGATCAAGAAGAGGTAAAAAACAAGGCCATCATCAATTTGCTCAGAACTATGCTTAGCAATAGCAAGAGGCGATGGCACGAGCAAATCCTCTACGTGTTGTGGGCCTACCGTACGACGTGTAGAATGGCTATAGGTAAGACTCTTTATAGCCTAGTTTACAAATTTGAAGCAGTGTTACCTTTGGAATTGTAGGTATCATCACTTCATATTATCCTTTCAAGTGTCATGAACGAGGCCCAGAACAACGAGTCACAGATCATCGACCTCAACTCCATAGAGGAGGAGTGTGCTCAAACACTAGGTTGTATCTAAGGATGCCAAGATAACCAGCGGCAAAACCATCATTCCAACCTACATCGATGACCAATCAAAAAGGGGAACCTAGTTCTCAAAGCTTTCCGTGAACATGCAAACAAGTTTTCAACAAACTTGAAAGGTCCATTCATAGTCACAAAAGCCTATGAGAATGGAGCCTTCAAACTGGCAGACATGGATAGCAGAGAGTTTGCAAATCTAGTGAACCACTTGTACCTTAATCCATAATACGTTTGATGTAAAAGCAAGGTAAGAATTCATGGTCTGCTATGACTATAAATTGGCACAGATAGTCTGCTATGACTATAAACTAGCACAGATAGTTCGCTATGACTATAAACTAGCACAGATTTTCCACTACAATGTAAAACTATCACAAACGGTCCTCTATGACCATAAACTGGCCCATCCACTATCCACTATGATGATAAACTAGCACAAAAGTCTATTAGGATCTTAAACTAGCACAGTAGTCTGCTAGGACCTTAAATTAGCACACGGTAGTCTGCTAGGACCTTAAACTAGCACAACGGTTTGCTAGGACCATAAAATAACACATTGTGGTCTACTAGGACCTTAAACTAGCACATTGCAGTCTACTGAGACCTTAAACTAGTACATATGATGGTCTACCAGGACCTTAAACTGGGTTCACGGCACAACATTCCCGGCTCGCATCCATGACCCTATAAAAAAGTGAGCATGCATAGTGCCAATATGGTGTGGGGCATTGTAGTTCTAGAACATAGTTCACAATGATAAGAGAACACCCTCTAGAGCATATGCAATTCCACTACCCTTGGCATCTTGCTGATCCTCTCGAGATGTCATCTGACATCTTGATAACCTTTTGGAGCTACCGCTACCATAGCCTATCACCTTGGCAGTAGCTTCTGTTGCTGGCACTTGCTGCTGGAGTCCCAACACTATTGTGGCCTAGCCACAAACTTGCTACCCTCTAGCCCCCACCATCATCCAAGCTCAAAAGATGTCCAGCTATTAGGTCTCTCACCTTATAGATGAACTACATGATGTTTGCCTTGGATGGGGACTCCTAAGCACTCGCATCACTATAACTCCTAGCCTTCTCAGTGACTCCCCCTTTAGTCTACAGCTACCAGAACTGTTGTTGGCCTTCTTGCTTTAGACATTGCATGCCTCAGCAAAAATTCCTACCACTTTAGTAGTGTCTAAAGCAAGTAAGAACTTTTCCTACCTACATTTCATGGTTATATTTCTCTGGTCTACTTTCTGTTGTGCTTGCAGGATACAGGCCGAGATGGTGTTGGTCAGGGATGTGTTTCTCCAGGAGAATAGGACACTACATCATTCTGAGGTGATCACTCTAACTAGCTTAGCTACTTGGGAGTGCACATCCTACCCTTCCTCTAAACCTTCGTCATCTCATTTCTTACACCTGCAGTTTCCATTTTCACATCCCTTTGACAAGCTTTCTCGGTGCATGTAAAGCCCATCCATATGCTCAACCACAAAGTCCATGATGTGCATAATGTAGCTAACCACATGGGAAGCATCTATAGGTAGGTTAAAGCCCCACATGGATGTAACACAACTCATCTCGGGGAAGAAACACCTGTCCTGCAACAACAAGGTTATTTGCAAGTGAAAATGGTTAAACAACAAAAGTAAAGCATAAAAGAGAAAAAGATCTTAAAAAAAAGAACATGTGCCCAAAAAAAATGGCACACCAGCTGTTTCACAAAGACCATCTCTAAGCATTCTAATGAGAGGTTGGAAGCCAAAAACAGAAAGATTCCCATGCATACTGACTCCCTCACAAGCACTCCGATGAGGGACCACGCTATGTTACATCTTCCCCTTTTCTAAACCTATCCCCTCAACTCCATCCTTTCCCTCTTCCCCTACATGACCACCCTAATACTCCCACACATAGTAAAGAAACATCTGAGCAACCACCAAAGAGTGATATTGGTGTCTTTTCCTTCATTGTGTTTCATATTCTTTGTCGACGTCTATCGAGAAGATCCTCCAGATGTCGACAAAGAGGGGCCAATTAAACACCATAAAATTTCAAGGCCCTCATGCTTTAGCAAAGTCTTGGAATTTGGCCAAATACTTTCACAAGTGCAACATCATGATGGTTTGGCAAGAAAGTGTAGGCATTGAGGATATATTGTCCACTCCGGCAAGTTTTCTATCTCCAGGGCTCATAGGCCCATTGGACTCTCCAGCCTTCCCAAATGGATAATTGACCCAGCTGACAGTCTACCTAGAGACCATTCTAGTAGTTGTCGAAAGTGCTTGAGATGAGAAAAATAGTTTAGCAAGCTTTCTAGTGAAGAAGTCTGCTACGCTATGCTATGCTATGTAGCGTAGCAAGCCTTGAAAGAAAATTTCTCAAGTGTCCAAATGCAAATTTTGACAAAATGATTGCAAAGAAAAGTTAGGATTCAACCAACCCAAGGTGCTACACTATGGAATGTAGCACAGTGTAGAAAAGGTAGAGTAGAAAGGCCCATCTTGCCAAGTGATTCCAACAAGAAGACTATACCTTCATAAGACTTCAATCTCCAAAACTAGTTGCCACACTTAGTCCTCAAGCCTTGAGTAAAGTTTCTTGCTAGAAAATGGTGAATTAAACAAGGAAGCGTGATACACTGGTTGCTATGCTATGCTACACTACATAGAATAACACAGCGTAGAAACAATGCAAAAATAATAGAAGTGTTCCAAACATGAATTCGGCAAGTCTGAAGGCTTCCCAACATGAAGGACAAAAGTTGTAGTTGTTTTCCTGACCAAGCCTTAGACAAATTCTTTTCAGCTCCTATGCAAGTTTCTATCAAGACCAGTAACTATGCTATGCTATGCTAAGTAGTGTAGCAAGCATCTACTTATGCTACACCAATGTGTTCAGTAGCGTGAGAAGTGCAACACTAGCACAAAAGCATCAAGGTGTCTTCGGGTAGCTCTAGAACTTGTTGGCAACAATCTTTCTCACTCTAGCATCTCCTTGGAAAAATTAGCAATTTTACTTCATTTTGCATTCCCTTGGTCAACTTCCAAAAAATTGTTCCTATGCTTGACCCTACTTGTAAGAGTAGGGAAGACGTAGTCCTGGAGCATAGGCTCCATTTTTCTTACATTATTAGCACACTGGATTTCAACACATGCAGTTTCGGTGGTATAGTCATAGCATAACAAAGTTCACATCCAGCATTGCACACCTACATGATACGGACATGTTAGCATCTTGTGGGGCCTAGGACACATGGCATCTAGACCAAATTTCTCTCCTACTCTTAGCCCTATAAATACCCTAGCAAACAATGCTCAAGGGGTTGGAAAAACAAAAGGTTTGATTTTTGGTGTAGTTGGCTTTTAAGTTAGCTTTTGGAGAGCATAGTTGGTATTTTGAGCATTCCAGTTACCTTTGGGTTCTCTAGTTTGCTCCAAACCTCCCTTTGTGAGTCACACATTTTGGAATTTTAGTGAATAAAGTAGCAAGTAGAATACCTATGAGTATACTATTCGGTGTAAGAAGTGTCTCTCCAATGTTGCATAACCTATTGTACACCTTTCGACAAGGCAAAGGATAAAATCTGCGACCTTTGGGGTGGTGCATTCTCTCACCCAAATATGTTTTTCTATTCACTCACTATCATCGTGTTTTGCATTATTTTCATTATCTTGCATTTATTGATCATCTATTTATTTTGCATGTATCATTTTTGAAACAAATGTTTATAAAAGGTTAAGATATACCGATTAAGTCCATGTCTCATCGACCAGACCGTTCAGGGCACCTCGCTTTCGTTTCTCTCCAGCACGGCCCTCTCATGGATCCAAGGTTAAACTGTTCACCGAGCAACCTCTTGGTGTTCCAACCATCAACATTTTCTTTTGATACACTACAGATTATCTAAATATGTCCATCACTGCCTCCTCCTTAGCCTTCTAAAATCATTCTTAAAGCTATTTGATAGCTTCATCCCTTGTCACTGCTAGGCTGAGGATTGCTTATTTTACAAGTTAGGCACAAAGTTTGGCAACCTCTACAACCAAGTGTTGATTTTTCTCTTAGGCAATTTCTAGTTTCCCTTACAAGATAATACACCTATTCCTTACATTCAATACCTCCAACTAGGTTGTAGTGATGTTCTTTAGAAGATCAAAGATGTCTAGATTTGGTTGCTCAATTCCTACCAGTTGTTGTAACAACTTTTCATGTTGAGCTACATCTAACTTCTTACTGACCATGCTTGTAGATGTTTACACATCTTAGAGTATAGATACATCTATTATAGATGTCGTGGATGCATTTAGTGCTTCAGCTACATGGTCAACTACCACTTTTACCACTGTCTCCTACCCTTGGTACTGCATCACCAAGATAATTACCTCTTCACCTTCCTCCAATCTCACCAAGAAAGTGGTAGCATTCTTAGAGATTTCTAGGAATAGGTGATGTGTTGCTAGTGACACCATCACCTCTCAAGTGTTTGTATCTAACCTCAAAGATAGCTAAAATACTCCAAATTTTCAGGGCATCCTTGCTTCACCAGGCCATCGCAATGCAGAAAGCATCATGGTAGTTCATCTAGAGATGGATGTTCTAGGCCTTAGGCTGAGTAGTTTGGCAAATTTTCTAGTTGGGTAATTTGTCTAGCTAACAGCCTACACAGAAGTGATGCAGAGAGTTGTCGACGGTGCTCAAAATGCACAAAACACTTTGGCAAGTTTTCTCGTCAAGGAGTTTGCTACACTACGCGATGCTATATAGTGTAGCAAGCTTCGGGAGATAGTTGTTCAGACAGTAAACCACAAATTGTTTCAAGACAAGGTGCTAAGCTATGTTACGCAGCATGGTACAGTGTAGCAAGAGCAAGATAGGAAGGCTTAGCTTACTTGGTGATTTTCAATCACACTAAGTTAGTGCCTTTGACCTTCGAAAACATTTGTTTCTCTTGACTCCAAGTTCTTCAACAATGGATTGTTCACCATAAAATAGCGAACTTAGCAAAAAAGTAGGCTATGTTGGTTGCTACGCTATGCTACATAGCGTAGCATAGTGTAGCAACTCTATGAAAGGCATCTCAAAGGGTGGGATCAGCAAGTTCACAATTTTCGTAGTGCAAAAGGTAAGGCTTTTTAGATTGGCGACATTTTTGCAACTAAGGCCAATTGCTATGCTATGCTATGCTACATAGCATAGCAAACATGCAATAAATAGTTATCACATTTCAAAGGCTTCCAGCACATGCATCAGAACACAAACCCAAGTTTTTGCTTCAAACTGATGGCTATGCTATGCTACGCTGCATAGCATAGAACAACGTAACAAGTTGCCATGCTACACCCGCATGCTACCATACAAAGCATGGCACGGTGTAGTAGATAGTTACACCACATTAATGCACTTCACCTAATTGCACCATTGGAACACATCTCCAAACTCTGACAATGCAATTACAGTGTGGTAGGTTCGCAATTACATCATGGCAGGCTCGTCCAACGGACATGCACGTCCAATGATCATTCATGTCCATGTAGCATAAACACGTCAACACAGGCCTAGAGCACGTGGCATTAAAATTGCATCTTTCATGTGTCCTTGGTCCTATAAATACCCCAATGAGAAATTCTTAAGAGATCCTTTTTTTAATCTTTCAGGGGATCCTTCAGCAATTTTGATAGTTGACAATTTTGTTGACTGGCAAGCAAGAAAGTTAGCATTGCATTTTTGAGTATTGCAAACATATTGTTTAACATTACAAACAGTTGGCATTCTCGCTTGACATCTTTTTCTGCTCTTTCCTGCTATCCTCATAGCATTCTGCATTGTTGACGCTTGAGTCTGCATTCAAGTATACAACTATCCTACTCTAAACATCTTGATTACCTTTGGGATCTCTGCACCTCCCAGCATTGTGCAACCAATTGTATCCACCTTGATAGAGTGAAGTCATAACCTTGAAGCAGTGCATTTTCCTACCTGCATTTTACCTTGTTTTCTTGTTTATCATTGCATTTTTACATTGTTTTCTATCCCTTTTGCATTTAACATTATCATTTTATGCTAAAAATCGTGTCTTCAAATTATCCATTTATGAAAGGTTATATTAACACCGACTAAGTTCCTTTCTAATCGACCAGACCATTTAGGGCATCCCAGTTCCACTTTATCAAACACGGCACTTGTGCAGATCCAGGGTTAAGACTGTCAAAATCGACGACCTCTCGGTGTTTTCCGAGAGCTGACGTTTTTGCT
The DNA here is from genome assembly GCA_015680685.1 of Gnetum montanum. NCBI lineage: Eukaryota > Viridiplantae > Streptophyta > Gnetopsida > Gnetales > Gnetaceae > Gnetum > Gnetum montanum. The sequence goes on from MNCI01004792.1 coordinate 487,752, forward strand.
GCTATAGTTTTTTGGTGCTAGAAGGAGGGCAGGGTGACTTTCTCATGTTTTACGGTATCCCTATAAGCGTTCTACATCCTGATATGCATTAGCATAAACTTGACACCTATTTGTGGTTGTTTATGTATCATGTGGTGTAAATCGGTCGCCTCAACAGTTCCTCCAGAACCCTATAGGAAGTAAAGCCTTTGATCACAGTTGAGTTTTTTGTTTTATGATAGTATTACATGCATTTTGTACCCTATCGTGCACTAGAATAAATGTGACATCCTTTTGTGGTTGTTTACGCATCGTGTGGTACAGATCGATCACTCCGACGGTTCTTTTGGAAGCCTGCAGGATATAAAGCCTTAGATAGTCACTAGATTTTCTTGTTTCCATTGTTTGCAATCCCTTTTAGCTTCATAACAATGGTTGCTGCAACTACTTCTATTGCTATTGGTAACCTTGAGGTTCCTCTCATGGTCCAAGGCACCATAAGTGCCGAGCGACTGCCCAGCCCAAGGCTGGGGCCACACTGGTCCCTCAGGATCCAAAATTGGGGACCTGAAGGCTTGGCTGAGAAACATGAATAATACAACTTCCTTTATGCTAAGCTATAGGAAAACCTGCCCTTAGATGCATAGGAATTCAAGGAAAAACATAGCTTTGAGTTTGCCTACTACAACGAGAAGGAATTTATTCCCACTTCCAATGCTTTCATCCCTTTGACAGAAGTGCAGTAATGGCTTTTAGATCAGTTGATACATTTATCTAAGCTTGGTGAGGCACAAGATGTAGCGTCTCACCATGATGAGGTCTTCCAAGATGGATAGGAGGAATTGGATTCTTAATCCGACAAGGGAGGTCAAGTCAAACTCGTCACCATCCCTCCTACCCAGTCCTTCTGGACCAATTCACTAACTATTGTCACTCCATTTGGGATCACGGACACACCACTGTAGCCTAAGATCCCACCTATCATGGGTAGTTGTACCATGCCTGCGGCGTACCAAAACACCCATGTCCCTACTTTGACTTCAGTCACCATTCTTCCAGAGGTTATTCATCAATCCCTTTTTACTTCACAACATACCCCAATCATAGCTACCCTACCGCATGTTCATACTATACCAACTTCATAGTCATACACAACTTATATTCTCATTCCTACGTTCACATCTGTCCCACCAACCGCGGGGGGCCTAGGCCCATCCACATGGTGGACCCCATTCACTTCTCAACCTATTCCACAACCATCATAGATGTCTCATTATGTTCACCCTCAGACCTACTAAACCCCACAAATAGTACAACCCAACATATGGCTATGGTCTATCCCGCTGATGACACAAGTGGTCTACCTAGCAGCCCAACCCATGATTGCTGCTCCAACAACACCACCTACTAGGTGGTGGACAGTGCAAGCAACACCATTCGCGAGGGCCACCCCAATAGTATCGTCAATGGGTCATGTTTCCACCCCCGCCATTCCACAGATGGGAGCTACCTTGGTAGTTCCCCAACCATCCACATTGTCTCAAGGTCTGGATCAAGCGTTCTAGCTTATCCAAACCCTTACTAAGGAAATAAAATGCCTCAAAGCTATTGAGTCTGACACGGTACAAGTCATTGACTTTTACAAGGATGACTCTATCAAACCTGCAATCCCCATGCTCATGTTACCCCTAGGGATGTCCCTCCCTCATTTCACAAAGTACAATGGAGAGGAAGATCCCAATGGAGATCTTGTCACCTTTAGGTCTAAATCCCTTCTATTGCAACAATGGCTGCACATACTTATCTGCATCTTTGCCATGTCTCTAGCTAGGAAAGGCCTGGATTGGTACCATGCGCTACCACGCTCATCTATTTCAACTCTAGAAGGGCTTCTGACCTAGTTCATGATGCACTTCAAGTATAACTTGAAGCTAGAAACCATGCTGGATCAGTTGATGAGCATGAAGTACGATCCTCTAGAGCCGATCCAAAAGTTCATCCAGTCTTGAAGCACAACCCTTAATGAAATCTGCAAGCCCATCGGAAAGGCCCACTTGCTGGCCATTTTTAAGGGTGTAGTGAATGAATTCATCAAGTCTAAACTGTACTACCTTGCTCCTCGCACTTTTACTCAAGCCTTCTCTCAGAATAAGAGTTTGCAGGATGCAGCCGAGGTGAGCAAAGACCTAGCCTATGTCACCTACAAGAACACCTTCATAGAGAAGGACAAGGATAAGGCCCCAACAACCACAGTGGCCACTGTGACAACCGAGGCCAAGACCAAACCTAACAACAATGGTAATAAGAACAATAAGAAACCAGCTGCACCTGTAGCTAACCCCATGCCCAAGTAGGATCATGCACTACAACCTACCATATCCACACCCGAGACATCTACACAACCCAAACCAAACTTTGAGCATAAAGATCGCTCAAAGTATACCCTACTACCACTCAAGCCTTCAGAACTTCTGAAGTAGCTACTGGTAGTGGGGCACATCCAACATAAGCAAATGTTAGAAGAGGAAGTCAGGAAACATCAGCGTTACTGTGAGCTCCTTAGGAACCCCTCTTTGGTCTTTCCCAATGAGGCCCTACTTCCTAAGGATTTTAGGTTGGATCAATTTTGTGACTACCACCAACAATGTGGTCACAACACTGATTACTGTCTAGCATTGCAGGATGACATCCAAAGGTTGATTGATTAGGGAAAACTAGTGTTGGTCTCTACATGTCTACACTGACCCCCCTCAACACCAACAATGTTTGTTATGTTATCAACACCATCAACATTGACAATGATCCTGGGCTATCCCAGCAATAGTTCGTGGTCCGCGTGCCTCAATGTAGTGCACCAGAACCACCACCAGCTAGCTAAAGCTCGCAATAGTCATTTGTTCTAAGAGTTCCTCCCCAGGAATCCACCCTTATTCCACTTGTTAGCAGAAATGTGCCACCCCACCCATTAACATCGTTAGCTCCATTTATCATTAGGGGGGCTACTCCTTCAACAACCCCAATCCTATGTAAGATAGCTGAACAACCTTCTCGTCCCAAAAAATGGGAAGTGTGTTCCACAAGAGAGATGTCAAGAGGAAGTGCCACCCTAGGTGTTTTCAAGCCTATGTCTTCATCCCCTGCATATATGCCCTCATCACCAAAGAGGAAGGTTGCTACAACCACACAGCTTGCACCACCCCACCAAAAATGGTCTGAACTGAGATTGAAAACTGCTCCTCCTTGGGAAATTCATCTTCTGGGATGAATAAAAGAGGAGAAAATTAGTAAACAGGGGGATGGTCAGGACCTCTTGGATGCCCTGACTTAGGTCAACTAAGCTCTAAAACAAAAAAACACTACACTAGGCTTGTACGACCTAATCATGACATCCGCCCCACATCGTGAGGCTCTAATCTGCATGTTGACAGTGATTCTGGTCAATGAAGACATGTCAGTGGAAGAGAAAGCGATCCACTTGGTCATGCTTCTTTTTGCACCCACAGATCTAGAGCCATCCTAATTGACTTTCGAGGATGATTTCATTAGGGAAGATCCCGAAAGGTCAGGTGACAACAACACCCGTATTCATCACAATTTGGGTTAGCCAACACCAAATCTGAAGGGTACACGTTGATGATGGGACCACCACAAACGTCATCCCCTTCCCTATTGTAGACAAGTTGAGCTTGGTTGACCAGATCAAACCCACAATGACATCATGCCTGAGGTCATTTAATGGGCCACAGGTCAAGGTGAAGGGCATAGTCCACATAAACTTCATCGCAGGGGACCAGTTCCCCACGAATACAACATTCATCGTGGTCACAGAAATGCCCAGGTTTAACCTGATCTTGGGGAGATCATGGTTAGCATAGCTTAGGGTTGTCTCCTCACCTATACACCAAGAGATCCATCTTCCTTATGTAGGCAGGGATGTGGTGATCCATGGTGATGAGGTAGCGATGCAATAAATCCACAACATAGACATGGAACAGGGCTCAGAGGTTATAACCCCTAAGAATGAATCACTTGTCGCAGCACACATTGACCATCTAGTAGAGGAATCTACTCAGCAAGCTGGTTCTCAAAACATAAACACGTGGGTCGAGTTGCCCTTCTAAGCAAAGGACAATGATGTAGATGAAGGCTCTAGTAGAATGACTCGGCCTTATGTCCCACTCAACCCATGATGGGTCAAGAAGTAGCTATACCTAGCATAGTAACCCCACTACTTCCTGCCCAAGCATCATCCTTGTGCATTCACGCCAGGGCCTAAAATGGCCTAAAACTAGCAACGGCCCAAAATGACCTAAAACTATGCTACACCATGGCCCAAGATGGCCTAAAACTATGCTGCCCATGGCCCGAAATGGCCTAAAACTAAGTGCACACCAACAGCCCAAAATGGCCTAAAACTATGCTCACCAAAACCATGCTATGCTATGGCCTGAAATGGCCTAAAAATAGCAATGGCCCGAAATGGCCTAAAACTAGCAACAACCCAAAATGGCCTAAAACTACCCGTGGCCCGAAATGGCCTAAAACTAAAACATGAAAGCATGGAGATTTTGCAAAAAACTCAACACCTACACAATGCATAAGTTAGCATAAAATCAGTTCAACTCTTTATTCAAATTTTTTTTTCTTTCAGAAAATGTTTGCAAAATATTTTGCAAAAAATTTCAAAAAAATAATCCCATGCTATCATGGGTTGTCTCTGCCTGTTTCATCTTCATCACTCTCTTCTGCATCACCCCCTTTTGCATCACATTCCACTACGTTGTCCTCTGCCAACTCTTCACTCCTTCCCGCTGCGGGCCCTGCACCCTCATCTGGAACCTGCATTGTAGAAATGAAGTGGTCAAGTAAGGCAATGCATGTAAGTTATAATAAAGCACAACCATTAATACAGTAGGAAGCAACTAACCTAAGAAGGACATGTATCTATCTCAAAGGGTATCTAGTCTAAACCGAGCCTGAGACAGCGCCAGACCTCCTCTACCATAATATCCACCCAATGCCTATTTCTTGGTTCAACGTCTGTAGTAGCTCTCTCCCTTTTAGTGGTCATCCACCTTGGTGGTCCTAGAGAAAAGGATGCGGTTGCAGTCTCTCCTGTGGGAAGATCCACTTCCCATTTAGGGGATATTGTAACTGTAGCGACCGAAAATGTCAGTGGTTGGAAAACACTAAGGGGTCGATGGGCACAACAGTTTTGACCCCGTACCTGCGGGAGGGTCGTGCTAGGTGTGTGCAGATACGAGGTGCCCTGAATGATCTGGTTGATCAGACAGGAACTTAATCGGCATCTATATAGCTTTTTGCAACACATATTTTTGAAATAGGAATGGAAATGCAGAGTAATTCTTGAAAGTAAATAAAGTAGAAAAAGTAGTGCAAAATGCAACAATAAGTAGGAAAAAAAATAAAATACAGTTAGGAAAATGCATTGCTTCGAATCTACAAGCTTGCTCTGTCAAGGTGGATATAGTCGATTGCATAGCATGATGAAGTGCAGAGATCCCGAGAGTAACCAAGACATGTAGAGCAAGACAAGTTGCACGCTTGGGCACAACCTTGGGCGCTGACAATGCAAGGATTCTACCAAGGTGGTAGAAAGGGAATGGGACAATGTGCCAGCTAAAAATGTTAATTGTTTGCAATGTCAAATAGAAATCTTACAATGCTTGATGTTACAATGCACATGAAAGAAAACTTGCGGGCTAGAGTAAGTGCCAAGAAGATGAAAGTCAAGGAATCAGGGAGAATTTCTCACTTTGTGAATGTTGTTTTCTGAAAAATTCCCAACTGCCAGAGATAATCCAATCCTTTGAGTGCTGCTCATTGGGGTATTTATAGGGCTAAAGGGTAGATGAAAGGGACAGCCCTAGGCCCACGTTGACTTGCTAGCGCCACACGTGCCGTGTATAATTGTTGGACCTGTAAGACTGTTGTAATGCAAACCTGCTATGTCATAACTGCAAACCTGCCATGTTGTAATTGCACCATCAATATTTGGAGACATGTGCCAATGGTCTGATTAGGTGAAGTGCATTGATGTCACAAAACCACCTGCATTCCTTGCTATGCTTTGTAGCGTAGCATGCTTGGCATAGCATAGCATCTTGTCGTGCATTCTGCTACATATGTGTTGCATGTTTTCTATGCTATGCTACACTAGATAGTGTAGCATAGCATAGCGTAGAAACTGGCCTTAGTCATGAAAACTTTGTTGATTTGCAAGCTTTTATTTTGCAAGACTTGCAAACTTGTTGATTCTGTCCTTTGAGCTACCTTCTGTCTCTTTCACAGGATTGCTACACCTCCATGTGCCTTGTAGCTCAGTGTAGCGTAGTAGTAGACATGGTCCGTCGCTTCCTGATGGAAAGGGACATTGTTGAAAGATTTGAAATTTAGCATGGGGAACTGGTGGTGAATCTAATGCCATGCTAGGCTACGTCATGTGGTGTAGTGTAGCATGGCACTTTGCTCTACAACTGTCTTATGAAGCTTACTATGCTACGTAGCGAGGTGTAGTGTAGCATAGAAGACTTCATGAATTAGAAAATTTTCCAAACTATTTCATGCATCCAGAATGTTGCTACCAACTCCATGCACCATTTTTGAGCAGACTATCGACTAGGAAGGCTACTTAGGCAGATAGAAAATTTGCATTACACCTAAAGTAGAAAATTTGCTGAACTGGATGGCCTAAACTCAAAGCATTCTCCTCTTGAAGAACTATCGCAGTGCTTGCGTGAAGTGCAAGGCTTGGTGAAGCAAGAATGATTTCAAATTTTTTGGGGTGTTTCATTGGCCCCTCTTTGTTGATGTCTGGAGGACTGGCTCGATAGATGTTGAGAAATAATATGAAACACAGCAACAAGTGAAATGCTGATGTTGTCACTTGGTGACTGTTGAGATGTCACTTGGCCACACTTGAGAGTGTTGCATTGGTTTTGTAGAGGTTAAGGTAGAGAGCAAAGATGATGTTTAGCAGAGTCCCTCGTCCGAGTGCTCTGAGGGACTTATCTACGTTTTCACCTTTGGCTGGCATTGTTCTTCAACCTCTCGTAGAATAGGCTTTTCCTTCTTAGGATGATTTGCATTACATCCATGAAGGGTTTTGACCTACCTACACTGGATTTCCATACAGTGAGTTTTGTTACACATGTCATGGAATTTGCACTCTGAAGTAGCTGAGCTAGTCGAGGCACTCGCTTCACGACATTGTAACATTTGTTATTGTGGCATGTCGTGCCTACAGGGGCAAAGGTCTTGCTAGCTGTTGGCATTTTTGAAGTTGTTGGACATCGTTGCTAGTGTACAATTTCCAAAGTAGGAAGGTCAGCAACAGCCTTGGCAGCATTGGTGTGGGGAAGCTGGTCTTCAAGGTGCCAAGAGTTACTATGGGTGCAGATGCTCTGGAATCCCTGCCAGGGGTTTGCATTCCTAGTTCAGCCATGGGATTAGCTACCACATAGCTAACATCATGTGAGCCTGGGTGTTGGCAAGAAGCTGGAGTAATAATATTTTGGCTAGGCCACAATACTGCTGGAACTCCAGATGCGGGAACTAGCCCAAGAACCACCGTCAGGGTGATGGGTCATGGCGATGATAGGTTCGGAGGTCCAGTGTGATGCCATATGGCATCTTTAAAGGGTCATCATGATGCCTAAAACACCACAAAATTTTGGCCTAGCACTTTTAGACAAGAATCAAGCTAAGTCATGCTACTACCCAACATGAGTACAATAAGACCAAAATTGAGAGCCGCCAAAATGGCATGAAATGACATAAAATGGAGCAAGCAAGGTCCCCCTAGGGCCCATAGGTAACTACATCAACTTTTGGCATCTAGAATCAAAATTTTCAGGCTCAAAATGCTTGGTTTTGGCTAAGTACACTTTGGTTATGTTTTCTTGCACTGTCAGCATAAGGCTCAGCGTCACCAACTTTTGGAGCCCCAAAACCAGGTCAAAACAGGCTGAAATCAAACACAAGGCCCCCCCATGACCTTCACCAAGGTCCCTAGTAAGTCGTTGCCTCCAAAAAATCGAGATTTGGGCCTCAAATATGCCACTTTGACTTGGTGATGCTGGGGTTATTTTTCAGATGCTGCTCAGCGTAAGGCTCAGCATCACCAACCAAAATAGGGCCAAAACGACATCCAAATCAGCCCAAATTTGGCACATAGAACCTCCATGATCCATGGCATGTAGATCCACTACAAAAATGGGTCTCACAGGTCAAAATGAGCTAAAAATGCACTTTTTTCAAGTCATACGCTGTTAGTGACGCTAACGCTGGACGCTGATGCTGATGCTAGAAGCTAACATTGACGCTGATGCTGGACGTTGATGCTAATGCTGGATGTTGACGCTAATGCTAATGCTGGATGCTAACACTGATGCCAGATGCTAACGTTGACACCAGAACAGGCTGCACACACATCAGAGTGAGATCCATGCATGTTGGAGGCCTTGGAAGAACAAAAACAACATAGATCTACAGATTTGGAGGCCAGACATCCAAATCCATTCTTGTACTTTAACATTATTTGTACATTTTTACATTTTTCAGCATATCAAGCTCTTACGCTGTGCATTACACCCAACATCGTAAGAGATCTTGGTCACGCTGCACGCAGTACATTGTAACATTTCATGCATCTAGTCAACACACACACCTGTCACCCGATCCAAAGTTTTCTCACCCTGCAACCACTAATCTTCTTTCAGATCCGAATCTCCCACCTAAAATCATATAAATCTTCTATTTTTCCACTAGATCAAGGTTGGAAAAATTAGAATCAAAAAATACTAAGGAGATCTGGGCATCAATCTGATACACTGGCCTTCATACAAACTAGACGTTGTACACCTGTAACCCAAAACCTGCATCTTACCAGCATTTGTTTTGATCCATCGGGGCTAAACGTCCACCTTACGACCACTCCGCAACTACGTTTTAACCGGTGCACAGTTTAATTATTTATCAATACAAAAATTTTGCATTATTTCATAGATTCATGTAGTTTACATTATTTTTTCTATTCACATTTTCCTATTTTCATTGTTTAAATAGTTTACATTCGTTTTTCATTTGTTTACATTAACTTTTTTTTCTGCATTTGTTTACGTATAATCCAATGTACCGTGATTTGCATACGTTTGGGGAAGTCCTCATTTGATACGCGTGCAGACCATTCAAGGCACTCTACCTCCATTAATTTTCAGCTTACCCTCAAGCGAAGGCAGGGTTTTACTATTTCATCTGTAGATCTCTTGATGTCTGTTCATTCCAGCCTCTCACTGAAGATTTCGGATGGTACAGTAAAATGGTGCTAGAAGGAGGGTCATTTCTCTATTAGATCTACCTCTTAGCATCCCAAATCCAGCTTTTTCATGTTGCTTTGATTGTCAGCATTCCTACGCTGCCTTGTTCCTAGCATCCCTACTTGAATCACAGCGTTCAACACTTAGTTTTCTTACCCAGACATTGGTCACGTTGACGTTGGTCAAGCTTATATTTGGTCAGGCTAATGTTGCATCCAACACTTAGTTTTCTTACCCAGATGTTGGTCATGCTGATGTTTGGTCAAGCTGACATTTGGTCACGTTGACATTTGATCAAGCTAACATTAGTCACGTTGATGCTGCGTCCAACACTTAGTTTTCTTACCCAGACGTTGGTCATGCTAACATTTGGTCAAGTTGACGTTTGGTCACACTGACATTAATCACATTGATGCTATGTCCAACACTTAGTTTTCTTACCCAGATGTTGGTCATGCTGACGTTTGATCAAGCTAACGTTTAGTCACATTGATGTTTGGTCACGCTGATGTTTGGTCAAGTTGATGTTGGGTCAAGCTAGCATTGGTCAAGCTGATGTTTGGTCACGCTGATGTTTGGTCAAGCTGAAGTTTGATCAAGTTGACGTTTGGTCAAGCTAACATTTGGTCATGCTAACGTTTGGTCAAGCTGACGTTTAGTCAAGCTAACATTTGGTCACACTGACATTTGGTCAAACTGATGTTGGTCAAGATGACACTCCTTTGTACGCTATTCAACACTTAGCCATATTTTCGCTATTCAACACTTAGCCATATTTTCTCTCTCTGAAACTTAGCCATTTATTTTCTTTCACTTACGCTATTACATCTAGACACTTTGATAATGGACCCTGTACACACCAACACCACCGCCTTGCCCATTACCGACTTCGGTACCACGATCTCAGGTCCCGTCACCGCCACTGAGTCCATAGTTTCCCTTGGCACGATGAATCCTCAGGGGTCATCTCATCGTTCACTGAGACTACAAGGTAGGGATCCCATGTTCACCATCCTGACTCCCAAACAATATAACTTTATTTGTGTTAAAATCCAAGCTAACTTGACCGTTGATCGAGCTGAGTTGGAAGCAAGGAGACACTATGAGCTAATTTACAAAGGAGGTCATGACTTCATTCCTACCACCTACGATGTCATCCCCCTCACTGAATCCCACCATGAACTCCTATCCCAACTCCTCATGGCTAGGAACCAAAACTCACATCAACCCACTGTAGAACCTCAAAACAAAGATGAGGAAGATAATTTTGCTGCTTAGTTTGAACATGCGGATTCGTACCATACTCTCAGTCTGCATACTTATGTGAATTTGTTATTTCACCATGGGGTAGACCATGTCCCTCCATTCATTTAAAATCACTCAAGCACATGTGCCCCAAAAGGAAGGACCCACTCTTATTCCCACTCTCCCTATGACCGATACTCAATTCAATGTACCCATCCCCACTATCCCTCCGATTACTACATTACCCTCCCTCTTACAAGTACAACCCTAACAACCTCCCTCTCAAATTAATGTAGGAGAAAATTTCCCACCCCAAGTAATTGGAATGCCATCTATGATACCTGCTACCACATCATCACACTTCATCCCACGAGTGTAGGTTCATACCACACCTTTAGCTTCGCTAGTACAACACCAGGTGCAAAACCTCCCTTTGCAACCCACAGTTGGGCAATGGCCCACCCATGTCGCTCAACAACAACAACAACCTACACCTTATGGCATGCCACCATTAGTAGCACCCATTATAAATATTCCACAGGTGCAACCTCTGATCACTCAGCAATCATCATTCCCACCAACCATATAGTAGTCTAATTTGTATGGAACTTAAACTAACCAACCTCCCACTTCACCTAGTGCCCAAGACTGGGCTAAAGCTAAGAAAATGATGTAGGAGCTAGCTGATGAGGTAAAATGCCTCAAAATTGCTAATAATGAAGAGCTTAAAGTATTAGACTTTTACCAAGATGATCCTATTAGCTCTTCGGCACCACCATTAACCTTGCCCAAAGGAGTTTTTTTGCCTTAACTAACCAAATACAACGGGGAAGGAGACCCTAATGCTCATCTATTCACATTTAGACTAAAATTCCTATTACTTTAGGCTTGGTCCCATGCAATCTTGCATGTGTTCACCATGCTCCTCACTGGCAGAGCATTAGACTGGTATCAAGCCTTGCCTCATAACTCCATATCCTCTTTGGAGGATCTCTTACACCAGTTTGTTACTAGGTTTAAGTACAACCTAAAACCTGAAGCAACCTTGGATAGTCTGATATAGGTAAAACAAGCATCCCTTGAACTTGTACAAAAATTCATCCAAAGATGGAGTGCCACACTCAACGAACTTCATGAGCCAATCCTAGAAACATACCTTCTTATGATTCTTAAGGGAGCCGTGAATGATTTCATCAAATCAAAACTATATTACCTAAATGTGTGCACTCTAAGCCAAGCTTTTGTATAGATTAAAAACATAGAATAGGTGGCCCAAAATAGCCATGAACTTGCTGTAATGACAGAAAACGTTGGTCCTTGGAAATACTGAGTGACAGTTTGTGTACACAGTTCTAACCCCAGATCTGTGCGAGGACCGTGCTAGAGACGAAACGAATCCGAGGTGCCCTGAACGGTCTTGTTGATTTGACAGGAACTTGATCAGTAAAAATTTTTGTGATATTTGCATGATGAAATGATGGTTCTTTACAAGAAGATATAATATTGTTAACTTAGTGGGTAATTGAAAACAATGAAATTGATTTACAACGATTTGCAAGATTTGTATAGATGAGGCACAAGAGATCAGATTTAGAACATGGGCAATCCTAAGATCTGGGATTCACCTCATGAAAAAAATATATTGAATACAACTATTACAGGTAGACTTTGAATTAGGCAAATCATGTGCCAACAACAAGAAATCTATTCAAAGATGAAGAAAGAAAAGTTCGATCTACCTTGTTCTAGCATATCTATGTACAAGGAAGTCAATCCCGAAGCAGAATGTTTACCAACCTGCTATTCCTGACTAAAGATTCTTGCCAATTGACTTTGATATTCTTGCGATTACTGATCCTTTTTTTTCTCTTGTTAAAAGCTATCAATGATTATCAATGGAAGGGAAAAATCACTCATAGAGAAAATTTATCAAATCTTAGGAGATATTTTTGCCAACCCCTTGATCTTTGTCAACTGGATCATTTATAAGGTTAGGGTCAAGAGAAGGACATAATTTAGATGATGTGTGTACTAAATTTATAAAATGTCATTGACTTGATGAGATAGTTGTTGAAGCTTGTGGCGCCACACCACCTTACACTCTAAAGCATAACGCGGCATAAACTACTCTTGTTGGGGCTTTGGCAACAGGCTATTTCTTGATTATGCTACAATACGCTGGAGAGCGTATCATGTCATATGGACTACTGATGCTTGTATTATGCCATTTCTGTCTATTCTTGTATTACGCTACACCATGCTAGATTATGCTACACCACGCTAGATTACACTTCATAGCGTAATTCAGTGTAAAATAGCACACTTGCAAAAAATTGAAGTGTTGTTGAAGTCTTGGGCATTTTTCATCCTTGATGTTGTGGGGGATTACTTTCTGACATTACACTGCATTACGCCATGTTACATAATGTAGCATAATATGCCAAAAGTTAAGGTTCTCGAAACATAGAGAATTTGCAAAGTCGAAAGCTTTCCACTGTGCACCCTTCACTTTGCTCTGTCTTCTGGAATTTATTTGTGTTGTGCTACATAGCATGGTAGGACAGGCTTCTAACTGAAAAGGAACTTGTTGTGTCGTGTCTTGTTGCAACGCTTTGCTTGAATCACTAGTTTTTTTCTGAACCGTTGAGACCTTGAAATTTTCACGGTGTTTCAATGGCCCTTCTTTGTTGACGTTTAGAGGGCTTGCTCGAAAGACGTCGACAAAGAATACGAAATAGCAAAGAGGTAAAGGCATCAACAGCATCTATCAAAGATTGCTCAAATGTCTTTCTGTTAAACTTAGAAGTGTAAAGATGAAGGGAAATAAAGTATAGGAGGGATCTTACAGGAGTTAAAGATGGTAGGTTCGGGGAAGACTAAAATACATGAACATGAAGAGTCATTACATCCTTTTGCTAATGTGTGTACAAAAGGTTACATCATCATACTGCATATGAGGGGATTGCAAGGACGAGTTGCGTTATGTCCACATGGCCTGGATGAGTTTTTTTACATCCTTTTTGCCGAATGTTATCCCCCTTTTTTTTCTTGAAAAAATGCAGATTGAATCGCACAAGGCAAGCTGTGTTATGCCTATTCATTGACATGATGATGCAAAAGGATTGACTTAATGCTCACGTTTTGTACAAGCAAAGAAGAAAGTAGAGACAAGTGTAAGGATAAGGAAAGAGGAGAATAAAGTAATGTATCCGATGGAGGGAGATGTAGGATTTGCAATTCCAAGTAGCTAGGCTAGTCTGAGAAGCCACCTCAGAACGCCATAATACCTCACCTTCCAATGAAAGTATTCTCGATCAACGTTATCCTAACAAGTAACCTGCAAAACATAATAGAAAATAGAGAGCCAAAAACAAATGTCTTGATCACTAAGGAGGGAGGTTGTTGAAACAAGCATCGTCCAAAGTGAAAAGGAGAGCGTAGGCCACAAAATAGGGACTGTAGCAAGGAGTAAGGGTCCCAATGTTGATGTTGCAGTTCATGAATTTTTTGTCGACAGCTAGATTCATTTTGCTCAAATGACTAGGCAAAGAATAGGTTAGATGAATCTGCTAAGTTGGAGTCTGGTGACGACGATGGATGGAGGTTACTGAGACTATGGATAACCATAGTTTCTTTAGGGCCCCAAGTGGCAAAGTTGATCCCAGTAGCTGCAACTACAAAGTGGCTTTCGTAGCAACATCTCCGAGGGGTCAGTAGTATGCCTTTTGACATGTCTGAGGAATCAGTAGGATGTTGATGGGGTAGCGGTGTTGCATTTGTTCCAATGCCTTACCCACTCTATCTGGTAGGAATGTAGTGCAAGAATGATCATGCTTACTTGCTTCATGGATTGCCTATTGATAGATTCTAGTTTTGGGTCCTGGTTGACCATTGTCACTGGTTTTAAGTCTCAACAGACCGTGGTCCCAGTTTAATGTTTGGGTAGACTGAAACCTGCTAGTTTTACGTCGTAGAGGATGGTGGAAGAGCTAGTTTATGGTCCTAGTAGATCATGCTATGGATGTCAGTTTTATGTCATGACCTACGGACAAGTATGTGTTGGTTTATCATCTTAGCAGGTGTGTGCTTACCTTGCCAATTTCACGTCATAGTGGATGGTCAGAAACTTTGCCAGTTTAGCATCTTGGCGGATGCATGCAAGAAATGCTAGTTTTATGCCATAGCGAACGTGTACAACTTTACCAGTTTTACATCGTAGCAAACATTTGTTACCTAAGTTTGAGTCAAGTCGATGCTTAGATGTGGTACCGCTTTAGATACAGATGATTTACTAGAGTTGGTAGCTCGTTGCCATCGATATTCGCTAACTTGAATGCTCCATTACCGTATGCGCCGATGACCAAGAAAGGGCCTTCCCTGTTTATAGAGTACTTGCCTACTAGTTCACAAATGGCCTTGAGAACTAAGTGTCCCTTCTTGATCGATCGTTGGTGTGGATTGTGCCAGTGCTTCTGTCTTTTTTTGTCTTGATATCTTTCGATGGTATCAATCATTTGGATGCACTTCTCCTCTACTGAGTCTAAATCCACAATCCTAGACTCATTGTGTTGAGTCTCATTTATAATCATGGAGAGGACCATCTGCAATGAGGGAACTTGTAATTTTAGGGGCAACACTGCTTCAGACCCATAGACTAGACTATAGGGTGTCCTTTCTGTAGCTGTCCTGCACATCGTATGATATACCCACCATAGCACGTAGAGGATTTTTTCATGCCACAACTTCTTATTATTATTGAGCATCTTCTTAAGTAGATTGATGATTATCTTGTTTTTTGCTTCTGCTTGATCATTTTCTTTTGGGTAATAGGGTGAAGAAAAAGATTGCTTGATGCCAAGATTATGGTTAAAATATTCGGTTTCAGTATTACTAAATTGTGGCCCATTGTTGGTTACAATAGTCATAGGAAGTCCAAATCTGGTTACTATATTGTCTAAGATGAAATGACAAACCTATTGAGATGTAATCTTCCATAGGGGAATGGCCTCAACCCACTTCGTGAAATACTCAGTGGTGATGATAATGAAACTATGTCCTGCATGGTATTCTTGCGCACTGCACGCTTGCGCACTGCATCTTTTTGTGCATGTGTTAGCTCATGTGGTGGTTCACCATGCAGAAGGTAAGTCTTAATTTTATCGTATCATTCTAGCATTCCTCCCATGTTTAATGAAAAGATTTTCACCACTTGAATGATAGGATCTGTGCACTCCATCATTAAAGTAGGCCAAGTGGAAAACAAGTGTGGTGGCACATTTAGCGCCAATGTGGCCAGTGCATCGGCCACAGTGTTTTCATTACGCGGCATGTGTTGGGCATCAGTTGTCACAAATTGTTAGGCGTAGACTCCTATGATTTGATTGATGAAAAGCATCGAATCACCTTGGATTGCCAGGAATTGAATGTCGAGTTCTCTGGCTATCAACAATCCTCTGAGGAGCACCTCGTACTTTGCCATGTTGTTCATACAAGGGAAGGTTAGGCAGTAAGACAATGGACGCACATCCTCAGAAAAAAGCATAATAACAGTAGTGGCACTACCGCCTCTAGTGGTTGAAGCTCCGTCAAAGTATAACATCACTTCAAGGCCTGTTGATATAGGGCTTAAACTATGTACATGCTCATCTGGGAATTTTGGCTCTATTGTAGCTTGATCGTTAATCAGCGATGTTGCTAACTAGTCAACTATAGCCTGGCCTTTGGTGGATGACTGGCCAACATAATGTAAATCGAATTCTATTGTGATAGCCTTCCAGCGAGCTATTCTACTACTCTCATACAAGTTGTTCGAGATAGCTTGCAGAACATTATTTTTGCAAATGATATTGACTTGACTACAAAAAAGATAATGCCTACATTTTTTGAGTGCGAAAACCAATGCCAAATAGTTACGCTCCACTTCATTATACCTTGTCTCGTATGCAAATAGAGCATGAATGAGGTAATAGATAGGAGCTTCTAACCCGTTGTTTCTTTTTTGGCAAAGTAACGCAGCTATAGACACGTCCGAGTTTGCTAGATAGATGTAAAGATGTTGATCCCTTTGTGATAGGAAAACCGTTGGCAAATATTGTAGCACCTTTTTTAAATTGTCAAATGCACACTGGACATCATCGGTCCATTCAAAATTAACACCCTTCTTAAGGAAATGTTGCATGGGATGTAATTTATCTGTTAACTTTGAAATGAACCACCTGATAAATTGAAGTCTACCCTGCAACCCATGTAGTTCCTTGAGGTTTGTAGGTGGCGTTAAATCAACGATGGCTTTGACCTTGTCGGGATCAACTCGGATGCCAGTCTCTGATACCACAAACCCCAACATGCAGCCGGTTTTGACTTCGAATATGTATTTCTTTGGGTTGAGCCGTAAGTCATGTTTTAGACATCGTTTAATGACTAACTCTAGGTCTTTTGAATAATATTCTAACTTTATAGACTTGACAACTATGTCATTCATGTAGTCGTTCAATCTCCCTAAGAGGTAGTCGCTAAAGATGTATGCCATGGCTCGTTGATACATTGCTCTAGCATTTTTTAGCCCAAAAGGCATCATGGTATAATAGAAGGTCCCCCAGGGCATCATGAATGTTGTAGTCAATTTGTGCTCTAGATTAATACAAATTTGATTATAGCCTAAAAAACCATCCATAAAGGATAGAAGCATGTGACCAGCTTTTGTGTCGATCAGTTGGTTGATACTCGATAATGGGAAGTTGTCCTTAATTGTAGCTTTGTTCAGATCCAGGAAGTCTATGAATATGTGTATGCCTTCCATTTTCTTAGAGACAACTACGATGTTGGACATCCAGTCTGAGTAATCGACAGCACGAATGAAACTAGCTTGATACAATTTGGTGATTTCATTACGCACTGCTAGCACAATTTCCAGCTTAATCTTTCATGCCTTCAATCTAATTGGTTTGATGCGTGGGTTTAAGATTATGTTGTGCTGTATTAATCTTAGGTTTAAACCCGGCATGTCTTCATATGACCATGCAAATACAGCAGCATTGTTTTGGAGAACTTGTGTTATGTCACTTTGCATCTATTGGTCTAGGAGGGAACTAACCCTAAGAGTTTTATTTTCACCCTTGTGCATAACCACAGGAACCTCGCTGAGAGGGTCGTCGGTTACATCACCAACCTCCAGGTTGAGTGTTCAAGCCAAATGCTCTAGCTAATTTGTGGATGTTTCCAATGTTGCTATGGTTGCATCATAAAGGGAAAGGTTTGTTCCTACTAGCGTGTGATTGAATTGTCTAATGATCTTTCCATGCAGCCCTGCTAAGGCTAAGGGTGCAGATAAAGCTACGTCCATTTGCGAATGGCCCTACAAAATTACCAAAAATGGAAGTTGTTACATTGTTTTTCTAGCAATCTGTTGAACGATAAAAGTTTTTTTTTCTTGCATCAGAGTTACGTATTAGAGAAGCTTCCAATTTAAGGTCTGAGTGGACCATTACAAATACGCACAGTTTGTAAAAAAAATAACAAGCTAGGCTTCCTAGATGCTAGTGTATGAAATAGGATGAAAGATGTAACGTGGCATGTCTAGTGTGTCAAAATAATTGGATTTAAAATTTTGTACAAACTGTAGTTAATGTGACTAGATTACGAGGTGATAAGCTATGTATTAGTTTAGGGTCGTTTCGAACCGTAACTCACACGATATCCATGAAATTAATGCCCTGATCTTTGCGTTTCATATCATACTGACACCAGCGTTTCTGGAAAGTTTCACGTCGATCGGGCAGAAAGAATTAGTTAGTTTCAAGCGTTTTGTTTATAAACCAGTGGTTCATACTCAAAACAGGTTACTGATGTTGCGAATTTGGATCTAGCTATAGTAAGAAGGGAGCGTGAGCCCTAGTGTAGCGTGATGAATGTTCATGTCTAAATAGTCTGTCTAATAGTAATATTTTTTTTATCATATAGTATTATGTTAAAGCCCATCCTAATCATTTTGGACATCATGGGCGTTCTATGCTGCGTTCATGTTTCCGTGGCCAATGCTCCTCCTCCTCATGCTTGTATAAAGGAGGAGGCGGTGTGGTTCTGAAGCGGTGCACAGGATCTTTTGTAATTTTTTCTTCATAATTACAGCGTAATCTTCTGATCACATCTACTGGGCAATGAAGCTTCTGCCATTTTAAAGATGCTATTGGTTGGTTCGACACAAAGCATCTTGGCACTTTTGTCAGATGGTGTGATCAAAACTGTGCGGGTGCAAGACTGCGAACAGAGCACCAGGGGTTTGAGACGTTTGGGCTAGATCTGGGAGATGCCTAGGTTTAACTGCTATCATGCCTATAACACTTTTTTCTAGGCTTATCATCTCACAACCTACTTCTAGAATCCACCTGGTACCATGCATTATGTAGGCGGGTAAGTTTTGTTTCGCTTCGCAGTATTGTAATATGCTAACTACTGTTTAGATGCGTATTGAGTGTAAAGGGATTGTCTATTTTCTATGGTTTATATTTGTTATCAATGAAAGTGGTCTTCTAGGCAATAATGATACATTGTCATTGACCGAAAGGGCTATAAGGAAATTTACTTCTATCGGCAACGTACGGGCTGCTGTCATGGAACAACTAGCGTTTGAGATCCCAGAAAACCATACCCATTATGCTAACTTCTTTTCCAGATGCAAGAAACTTAGATGGCTAGATAGGGAGTGGACTTTGGACCCTCCCCTTACCGTTGTAGATGTGTAAAGGAAAATCCCTTCATTTCCTTTACCTTTCGGGCCTAGTAAGCTTTGTCATGACGATGAATTATATCAATGTTATCAGTTGGTGATGATGTATAAAGTCATCTCATTTTTTGTTACCTCGGCTTAACTATTGTTTTGTGTTAGCAGTCAGGGAATCATGAGAGATTACAATCATGGCCTCCAGTCATGAGGCCAACAGTCTCCTCTTTCGTTATGATGATATAAAGGAGGCACAATGTTGGCTCGGCCATAGAGCGGCCCCAATTGTAGTAACCAATAAACTTTGGGAGGCTGGACTGATGGACCTATTCTTGGCTATAACCCCTGATGCTACTGTAGGTGAAATGTTGACCCTAGTCAACTCCTTCAGCAAACAAGCTGAGAATATTTGCATACGCATGTGTAATGTGTGTATAAATTTTGACATTAACGCTCAGCTATTTGCCAATCTCTTTGGCGTTCCCTCCGATGGTTTTCCTATAGAGGAAAAATCAAAGAGGAGTTCCAAGTACTAGCAAGAGATAGAGGAGTGGCTAGGGGTTAAGAAGGAAGTTAAGGGAATCCCTGCTGAAAGGATCGAGTTGGAGGTGGTCCATACTATTTACCCCCTTTTTCGGGCCCAGGCCTTTCCCAAGACACTCTCACAAGGGAGATTCCTCACCATCAAGCAAGCCTGAATTATGTGAGAGGTCTTAGAGAAGGGGAGATGATTCAATTGGGCGAGCTATTTTGCCAAAGGCTTGCACATTGAGATGGTCAGGCTTCGCAAGAAGCTTGAGTCCCGTTTCAATGTGCACTTTGCCTTCTTCATAGCTTGTTTCTGGTGTTTTTTCGAATTTCTGGTAGTCTAGAGGAATGGGGTCTTGGTGCAACAAGACCACAGCCAGATTTCCAAACCATGGATTTTCCATATCTTCGGCACTATCCGGTTGCAAGACCCTCTTGAAGGGATTGGGGAGTCATTGTCTGTAACAACTAGAAGTATGGTGGCACCTTGAACGTGGGGCCAAGATAGTGTGGGTGGGGCATCCCTCTCTTACACTGGCGATGTATTGAGGGGGAAGAATCTAGCTACTGAGATAGTGGATTCATCAGTGCCACAGAAAAAGCCTTGTTTGATCGAGCAATCTGCTGAACTAGCGGGTGGTGTGGGGAAGAAAATGCAAATCAGGTTTTAGAGGAGTAATCCTCCAGGCGGTAACTAGAGAAATGTACTAATGGTTATGATTTATGTAGAGGAGTTGTTGCGTAGCGTAATATTCGTTGAACAAAAGTGAAATCTTATGCTAAATAGCTATGTTGTATGATAGCAAAAGAAAAGGTTGTGCAATGGTTGACCCCTGAAATAGGGGCTATAGTCTTACGGCATGGAGAAGGGGCCTCGGTTTTAGAAGAAGAGGCCCCAGTCAATAAGGCAAGGAGTGAACAGGCTCCTGTGCAGGAAGAGAAAGTAGTAGTTGAGGATGCCGAAGTCCTTTCGACTGGAACTAGACAAGGCAAGTGATTTGTTACTAGATAAAATTAATTTTTACAGCATAGTAGACTCTAGACAATTTCTAAAGGTTTTACTAGTCATCGTAATGTCTCAATCATGTCCTTATATGGAATGTATTCTTTGTAACAAGTGACCAGAGCGTACACTTGGCAATAGTGGCAACTTGATCCTGGGGTGAATTTCCTGATAAATTTTCCTTCATGGAAGGCATCTTCCAAGACATGATTGGTCGCTTAGAGTGAATTGATCCTGAAGCTGGTACATTACAATCATTGCGTAGAAATTATTTTACTATGGCATTACACTACCTAATTATGCCAAACTGTCATTTTATGTTATTAGGAGCTCGCCTCAGATGGGATCCATTAGAGCCTATCGATTTAGATGCCGCTGAACCCCCATCAGAAGTGACTATCATGCCACGCAACATTTATGATGAGATGCGTAAATGTATTGTACGCTCGACTCGCTCCTTATGGGAATGTCAAAGCGTAAACAAGGACCTTTGGAAGAGGTTGCAAAGGTCAGAGAAGGAGAGGGTGGTTCTATGTGATGAGGTCGGGGATTTAAGATCACAGAAAGAATTCTTGCAAGCCCAGAGAATGGGAAGCGAGGACAGTTGTGGTTGACTACACCCGTTATTGGAGTGTCATCAGGAACAGTGTCCAGACTAGTCATGAACTAGTCAAGTAGCATATGCAAATGGACCTCCTAGCTCAGAAGAACCAGGACTGGAAGGACTTTAGCATGAGTATCCAAGAGTGGGGGTAGACGCAAAAAGATCATAAACATGTCTATAAATAGGAAAGTGCTTCCTATCGTCAAAATTATAGGGACTCTTCCATTGAGGCTCAATCCCTTTGGCTATTCCTCAACGTTATTAGTGCTTCCAAAGCATTTGAGAAGTTCTAGGAGCAAGTGACGGTGAGTGCCTCTTCAGAAAGAGAAGTGACTCTCCCTAGGGGTGAGACTACCATTCCTTCTTTCTTCCCCAAACCACCCCAATGGACTCCCGTGGAGAAGGGAAAGGTCAAGGCTAGAACTAATCTAGGGGATAGGATTTGGTCTGAGTTCACCGAGGAAAAAATCATGCAATGTCTATGGATTGGCTTAGAACAAGTCCCCTTTGCTGCTGATGTAGGACCATCATAGGTAAGTTGTAGTATTATTGCATTTTTGTTATACCTAGTTTTGATGATGATGTTAATACATGTATCATGTCTGATCGCAGGAACAACCTGAGGAGAATCCTCAGCAGGGTGAAGCTAACAAAGGTGGTGGTGCTCATGAAGAGGGTTTACTAGAAATAGAGCATAATGAAGCTGGTTGATGCCATGGTGAGCAACGCCCTACTGAAGAGCCTTGTGAAGAGGGCCGCCCTCATGAAGGGGTCCCTCATGCAAAGGGTGGCCCCTATGAGGATGACCTCCTCAAAGTAGAAGTTGAACTGGGGGATACAGGAGATAGTGGTAACAATGGAGATGCATAGCATGGCTAAATTAGCCTTGGGTTTTATTGTGGTGTAATGAAACAAGAGACAATATTTTTTCTTTTAATGTATTTGATGCAAATTTTGTGTTGATTTTGATGTTCTTTTTTTTGTTGTTTTCTTTTTATGTAAAGCCGAAGTAGGATCGTAGGTTTTGACGTTATGATAAATTGTAATTAGTTTTAAGAGCATGGCATTAATGCAGTTACTAGTTTGAAGCGATTGCAGGCTGCTAAATTGTTCAAATGTAAAGCGTAAATGAAATTGTTAGTTTATGGCCATTTCGGGCCTTTGAGTAGTGCAGGGGTAAGTTGTGATTGAAATAGGTAGTTTAAGGCCATTGTGGGCCATGGATAGTTTAAGGCCATTTTGGGCCATGGATAGTTTAAGGCCATTTCGGGCCATTGCTACATGAGTAAGGAATCAAATAAATATTAAGTCGCTAGTTTTAAGCCATGGCAGGCTGCGATTAGTTTTAGGCCATTTCAGGCCATGGCGTAATTCAGGTACAAAGCATAAATGGAATTCAGGTACAAGTTGTAAATGAAGTTCAAGTATAAAGCATAAATGAAATTCAGATACAAAGCATAAATGAAATTCAAGTACAAAGCGTAAATGAAATTGCTAGTTTAAGGCCATTTCGGGCCTTTGAGTAATAGGAGTAAGGAAGACAACTGGTGGAAACGCAAACATAAACATCAAGATAAACATAAGCATAATAAGAGTAGCTAGTGGAAAGCGTAAATATATGCGTAAATATAATGAGTATAACTGGTAAGCATGAATAGAACAAATGATGGAACTGTAATAGTTAGGTAGCATCGTTTACCGGCTAACTTTGCAGCCGTTTCTTAATTGCTTTGATCTTTAATAATGCATAAGGATGGGGAGATTTATGGCCCTTTTCCTTCGTGCCACAATCTTCTCCTTGGAACGGTAGTTTAGCCCAAGTTAGGCTATCATCAGCCACTATTTCGGCTTGCTCGGGTATTTGGATAGGGGACTAATCTTCACGCATTTTGATTTTCGAACCCTATTCCATTCCTATGTTATTAATAGCCTAAGGGGTTATTTCATCACCACGGATGACCACTTCTCCTCCTACATAGGGAAAATGGATCTCTTGATGGATGGGTGATGAAACTACCCTCAGTTGGGCTAACCAAGACCTCCCAAGGATCAAATTGAATCCAAGCATCTCCTCGACGATGATAAACATAGTGTCTGTGGGGAACTAGTCCCCTGCCACAAAGCTGATGTGGACCATCCCTTTGACCTGCACTCATGTCCCATTGAATGACTTTAGGCATGACATCGTTGTAGGACTAATCTGATCGATCAGGCCTAATTTATCCACTATGGGATAAGGGATGACATTAGTGGCCACCCCATCATCTACATGTACTCTCCGGATTCTGTGTTTGTCGACTTGAATGGTGATGAACATGGGCACCATTGTCACCTGACCTTCAGGGTTGTCCTTGATGGATTCGTCGTGAAAGGTCAATGGGGTAGGATTAGGTTTTTTAGTGCCAGGGGGAAGCATGATAGAATGAATTGCTTCTTCTTCTGCCGGCAGGCTTTCGCCCATAGGTATGGACATTAGCATGTGAACCATAGCCTCATGATGTGTCTGTGATGTCATGAGTAAATCATAAAGGCTCAACGTTGTATTTTTTTGTTTCAGAGCCTGCTTGACTTGTGCAAGAGCATCAAAGAGATCCTACCCACGATCGGGCTCTTTGTCACCCTTTTCCTCCTCCATTTGCCCTAAGAGGTAGATTTCATGGGGAGGAGTGAGATTTGGTTGAGGGATGCATTTCCTTTGGCTGGGAGGTGATAGTTGTGTTTGTGTAACCTCGTCATTTTTAGTAAGTGGGGCCAAGGGTACAGAACCGAGGGGTTTAGGTTTGGGAAACCCCAACGTAAGAGGGTCCTTGGCTATATCAATAGTTAGAGAGGTTGATTTGTCCCTACACAGGAGGGACGGTTGATGATTTTGGCACCCTGATGACTAAGGGTGCCCTGGGTGTAGATGCGGGTTGGGCCATGGCTTTAATGACAAGAGGCTATCAGGAAGTGTTCTAAGATGGAGTTCAATGGATGAAAGGTTTCCTTAGAGTGCCACTTGTTAGCGCTAATAGAACTGTTGTTTGGGATAAGTGAGCATACGTTCGCAACACAAAAGGCTACTTTGGCTACACCTGATTATCACCCTCTGCCCCTACCACATTGATTGTGTACCCTACATTATTTGCATTTAACGGGTCTTGGTAAACATGCATGGCCTGGGTTTCCGGGCGTGTCAGGCTACTGCTGTCTAAGATTAGGTCACCTTGATCTATCAGATGTTGAATGTCTTCCTTCAACACCCAACAGTAGTTTGTGTCATGGCCACACAATTGGTGGTAGTCGCAGAACTGGTCCAACCTAAAGTTTTTGGGAATTGGCGGTTCATTAGGTTGGGTCAAAGAAGGGTTCTTAAGTAACTCACAATGGCATCTGTGGCATTTCATAGCCTCCTTGGACACTGTCTTGTGTCAAATATGGCCAGTTCCCAGTAATTTTTTAAGGAGTTTAGAAGGCTTTAAAAGTAAGGTCGCATAGTTTGAGCGATCCTTACGCTCAAATTTAGACCTTGGCTGCAGAGGTGCTTCAGGGGCAGAAGGAGTTTCTTGACTAGCGCTGTTCGAGCTAGTTGTTGGCTCAACAAGCTTAGCAAGAGTTTTCTTGTTATTGTTCTTCTTCTTGGCCCCTTTAGCAACCACTACAACTATCATTTTTGTGGCTTTGCCTTTGTCCTTACCTTTGCTGTGGGCATTATTGTAGACCACATACACCGGATCTTTGCTAGCCTCCACCGCATCTTGAATACTCTTAGTCTGAGCAAAGGCTTGGCTAAGGGAGCAGGGAATGAGGTAATATAGTTTAGACTTGATAAATTCATTAACTGCTCCTTTGAAGATTGCCAGTAGATGGTCCTCCACGATGCGTTTGTGAATTTCATTCAAGGTGGCACTCCACCGCTGTATGAACTTTTGGACTGGCTCAAGCGGGTCTTGCTTAACTTCCATGAGCTAGTCCAATGTGACTTCCAACTTTAAGTTATACTTGAAACAGGTCACAAACTGAGTTAACAAATCCTTCAAAGTTGAAATGGAGGCACGTGGGAGGGCTCGATACCAGTCTAAAGCTTTACCCATTAAGGACATAGCAAAAACATGAATTATAGTATGTGGTCATTATTGCAATAATAAGGACTCTAACCTGAAAGTGACCAGGTGGGCGTTAGGATCACCTTCCCCATTGTATTTTGTAAAATGGGGAAGGGGCATCCCAGGTGGCAATGACAGGAGAGGGACTACTGGACTAATAGGATCATCATGGTAGAAATCCATAACTTGTATCATGTCAGAACCAATAGCCTTGAGATGCTTGACCTCTTCTGTAAGGATCTAAATGAGCTGGAAAGCTTGGTCTAGGCCCGTAGGCGAAAAAACCATTTGTGGAACGATAGGAGGGGCCACACCGTGTGGCAGAGCGGAGGAAGCAGTTTGACCAATAGTTGATGCTACCAGGATTGTCCCTACAGGAAATGTTGCTTGTGGAATCCACCATCCGATAGTTGGTGCAGATGGGACAACCACTATTAGCTATGCCATTGGATATGCTGCTTGTGTAGCTGGGGGCACAGACAGCAATATTGCGATGGGGTTTAGAACCCTTGGGACCTGGCTTTGGAAATGGGGATGATGGGCTATTTGCATAGGATGCACAGTGAGATACATGTTGGGATCCCACCATGTTGTGGTGGCCATCCCAATCGTGTGAGTAGGGAGCAAGGTTGGTGTTGTAGGTAATTGCGACGTAGGTATTGCGTGTACATGCAGCGACGTAGGCATAAGCACATGATGAGGTGGGTTAGGTAATTGCACCTGTTGAGGAATGGTTTGTGATGGACTGTCGCCTGGGAAGATAGTTAGAGAGAGAAAATGTAAATGCGGTGAGTGCAGGACTCGATTGGTGTTAGATAACGTCAAAGGCGTGGTGACCATGAACAATGGATTTATGCGAGACGTTGTGGAAGGAGGGGCCATGGTGAAATCAGCATGACTGCCCCCTTTAGAGTGAGAGTCTAGATCATCTTACCTATCATGAAACGTTTCATCATGGAACAAGACTTCTAGCTATTCTGGCGATGTCTTCGACATCAGCATTTGATCTAGGATTCACTTTTGTTGCTCTGTCAAGGGTATGAAGGTGCTAGGTGTAGGAATGAGTTCCTTCTTGTTGCAGTACATGAACTCGTACTCTCGTTTTTCCTCGAATTCTTATGGATACATAGGAAGGTTTGTTGTTAATTTAGCACAGAGAAAATTGTAGTGTTCCTTGCGTTGAGCATGTCCCTTAGGCTCCTTGTTTTGTAGCCTGAGGAAGTGGTGTGGTCGCACTGGACTAAGTGGTTGCTCGACCATAGGAGGTGTAACTTGCATGGTCCAAGGGTTCTCAAGGCTGGCAGTGTTAACGGCAGTAGTTGATGTAGTCATTCTCTACTCGGTTGATAAATAATGATGATAATAATAAAGATCACAAGGGTAGGGGCAAACTAAGATAATAATCAGGGCTTTCTATCTTGTAGGATTCCAAAGAAATTGTCGCAGGGACTGATCTGCATTGCACAATGTCATAAACAACCTCGGAGGTATTACGTTTACATTTGATTGACAATGAGTAGAGACAGCTTACAAGAGTACCCATAAAATCTGGATTGGATATGAAGGCCCACCTTCTAGCACCAAAAAACTATAATGACAGAAAACGTCGATCGTTGGAAATACCGAACGAATGTCTGTGTACACAGTTCTAACCCTGGATCCCTGCGAGGACCATGCAGGAGAGGAAACGAATCCGAGGTACCCTGAACGGTCTTATCAATTAGACAGGAACTTACTTGATCAGTAAAAATTTTTGTGATATTTGGATGATGAAATGATGGTTCTTTACGAGAAGATATAATATTGTTAACTTAGCGGGTAATTGAAAATAATGAAATTGATTTACAACAATTTGCAAGATTTGTATAGATGAGGCATAAGAGATCAGATTTAGAACATGGGAAATCCTGAGATCTGGAATTCACCTCACGAAAAAAATATATTGAATACAACTATTATAGGCAAACTTCAATTTAGGTGAAGCACATGCCAACAATAAGAAATTTGTTCAAAGATGATGCAAGAAAAGGTTGATCTACCTTGTTCTAGCAGATCTGTGTACAAGAAAGTGAGTCCCGAAGCAGAATGTCTACCAACCTTCTATTCCTGACCAAAGATTCTTGCCAATTACCTTTGATATTCTTGCGATTACTAATCCTCTTTTTTCTCTTGTTAAAAGCTGTCAACGATTATCAACGAAAGGGAAAAATCACTCACAGAGAAAATTCGTCAAATCTTAGAAGAAATTTTTGCCAACCCCTTGATCTTTGTCAATTGGAGCATTTATAAGGTTAGGGTCAAGAGAAAGACGCGGTTTAGATGACACATGTACTAAATTTAAAAAATGCCATCGTTGACTTGATGAGGTAGTTGTTGAAGCTTGCAGTGCCACACCACCTTACACTCTAAAGCGTAATGCAGCGTAAACTACTCTTGTTGGGGCTTTGGAGATAGGCTATTTCTTGATTATGCTACAATACGTTGGAGAGTGTATCATGTCGTATGGACTGTTGATGCTTCTATTATGCCATTTCTGTCTATGCTTGTATTACGCTACACCATGCTAGATTACGTTGCACCATGCTAGATTATGCTTCATATCGTAATTCAGCGTAAAATAGCACACTTGCAAAAAATTGAAGTGTTGTTGAAGTCTTGGACATTTTCTGTCCTTGATGTTGCTGTGGATTACTTTCTAACATTACGTTGCATTACGCCTTGTTGCGTAATGTAGTGTAATATGCCAAAAGTTAAGGTTCTCAAAACATAGAGAATTTGCAAAGTCGAAAGCTTGTTGTTGTGCACTTGTCGCTTTGCTCTGTCTTCTAGAATTCATTTGTGTTGTGCCATGTAGCATGGCAGGATAGGCTTTTAACTGAAAAGGAACTTGTTGTGCTATGCCTTGTTGCGACACTTTGCTTGAATCACCAGTTTTTTGCTGAATCGTTGAGACCTTGAAATTTTCACGGTGTTTCACTTGCTTACTTAGCCTTTAGAAATCAACACACTAAAAAAGATAAAAAAAAGGCTAAAGCAATAGTAGCATCAGTAGTAGAGAATTAACCTACCAACATGGGGCAGGAAGGCAGACCATCTACTGCTCCCGTTTGTACCATCCAAAATCGTCGGTCTCCGGATGGGAGGAAACAGAAACCGGGGGATCACCGGACATGCATAGATGATCCTACCTTTGCTTGAGGGCAAGCTGGAATAGACGAAGGTAGAGTAACTTGAGTGGTCTGCATTTGGATTAGGCAAGGATTTCCCCAAACGTACACTGAAGTGCTATACGTTGGGTTATATGTAAATAGCGTAACAGGCATAAAGCGGAGTGTAAACAGTGTAACTAATGCAAACGTAGCGTAAACGTAAAACAGCGTAAAGAGTATACATGCAAAAATTAATGCAAATTGTAATAGATTTTAGGAAGAAAATGTAACAATGGTATATCAAAATGAGAGTTACAATGCACCAGTCTAACGCAGTTGTGGCCTTGACACAAGGCGGACGAATAGCCCCGGTGGGTGCAGGGATGACTGTGGGCTGGTTCAAACCATAGGCATAGCGTAGAGGCTATATGCTCAACGTACAAGTTTGTCTAGCATACAAGTTTCTCTGCTCTGGTCCTCAGCATATCTATTTTTCTCTCTGGTTTACTCCAAATTGCCAACCGCCCTAAGCGCTAGTGAAAAATTGGGGTTTTTATACAGGTTTTGACGTCAGACTCGGGTTGGGTGACATGTGGTGCATTGACTGGGTGTGAAACCATAAAATTTACAAGTGTACATGTTACATTTCTTGGGCGTATGTGCTGGGTGTATACACTAGGCGTATACACTAGGCATGAAGGGCGTATACGCTGGATGTACTGGGCGTATACGCTGAGCGTATATGTTGGATGTTCAAGGCGTATACGCTAGATTTTCTGGGCGTATACGCTATGGATGATGGCGTATATGCTGGATGTTCACACTGATGATTTCTCTACTCGTGTAAGTTGTTGCCTTGTACCAAATCTTGCTCCGCAGTGCTGTTTCCATCTTCGGGGATTGCATGCCAGACGTATTCATCAGTTGTACCTGCTGAGCATACATGTGAGGTGTCTACGCTGGGTGTATACGCTAGACGTATACGCTGGGCGTATACACTGGGTGTTTACATTGCAGATGCAATCTGGGGCATATACTTTAGGCGTATACGCTGTGAAAATCGGGCGTATATGCTGAGAATACATACTTAGTGTAAACTAAGTGTTTTAAGCTCCGAAGTTGCCGGATTTGGTAGCAGATGTTATGGTCATCTGTGGGTCCCAGGGACCTACTTCTTATTAGGTTTGACTCTGCTTGGAAGCTTTCTATGGGGATCTCAAGCTTCAGCCATGCTGAGGAATGTTATGACTTAGCCTAATTCTTGTTGGAGAAGTACTAAGCTCGAAATTTTGTGCTATTTCATTGGCCCCTCTTTGTTGACGCTTGGAGGAATCGACCCGAGAAGTGTCGACAAAGAAGTGCAAAATACCACAAGCAACTCGATAAATACTTTGTCCTTAGACATCATTGTACCATGTTCAGTAGTACATGGAATTGCAGAAAATGAAATTTGTATCTAATAGAGAAAGGGAAATTGTGGGGATTAGGAACTGATCAAGGGATTGTGCTTGGTAAGTGTTGGTGTGTATCAAGGGATTGATGAATAGATAGGAAATGTACTGGGAAATGGGGATGTACTAGTGAATGGTTTGATTGAGTCTTGCCACGTGTGCTGTGAACATCGCCTCACCTTGCTGCTTATGACGAAGTGCATTCTTGTACGAACACCTCTGAGTGTCATCCTGCAAACAAAACTCCAAAAGAACAAGAAACCCATGGGTGAGTAAGCAAGCTTACACTTAAATAGCAACTGATGAGACAAAGGCACTGGATGAGATGTCTAGCATGGTATATGGCTAGCAGTAAAGTTGTGAGGATTGGCCAATGGTGAGCGATGCAGCAATTCTAATGAAGTTTGAATGTAGTCATATATTGAAGAAACAGAGATGAACTTGCCATTTTATAGTCTTAGCGGACTATCATGGGTTAGTTTTATGTCATGACCCATTGGACATTTCCCGTTTAGCGTCGTGGAGGATGGTGCGTTGCCAGTTTCTAGTCTTAGCGGACCGTGAAGAGGCAAACCAGTTTATAATCTTAGCGGACTCTGGCGAGTGGGACTATGGAAATTTATTGTCATGCTGGATGGGTGCTAGTTTATCATCATTGTGGACATGGTGCGGTGTCAGTTTATCTTCATGATGCCAGGACAAGCTGTGGTATCAGTTTATAGTCATGACACCAGGACTCGTGCGTACCTGAGCTTGTACTGAAATATAGAATAGTTTCAAGAACAAGTGATTAGTTGGATTAGCAAGCTCATGCCATTCCATATCAGCTAACTTGAATGCTCCATTGTCATATGCTTTGGTGACCAAGTTGGGCCCTTTCCAATTATCTAAAAAAATTTCTGGGTGTTCCTGAACAGCCTTAACCACAAGGTCACCTTCTTTGATGGGGTGCTTATGAATGTCATGCCGATGCCATTGCCGTTGTTGTCTTTGCTACCATTCGATTTGATCGAGTGCACGTATGCATTCCTCCTCCACCGGGTCCAGGTCAATGATGCGCAGGTCATTGTTTTGCCCTTCGTCAAGGAGTTCGGAAAGTGTGAGCCTTAAAGATGGTACCTGCAATTCCAAAGGTAAAACAGCTTCTGAACCATAAATAAGGCTATATGGTGTTTTACCTGTTGAAGTTTGATGCATTGTGCGATATGCCCATAGTGCGTATACCAGTTATTCATGCCATCTTCTTTTACTTTGGGTAAGCATCCTTTTAGGTATTGTGATGATGGTTTTGTTTGTTGCCTCTGCTTGCCCATTACTCTGAGGGTAGTAAGGGGATGAAAATGAGTTTTTGATCCCCAAGCTTTCATAGAAGGTTTTGGTTTCGGCACTACTAAATTGTGGCCCGTTGTCAGTGATGATGGTCATGGGGATGCCAAAACGGGTCACAATATTCTCAAGAATGATGTCACATACGTGTTTAGACGTGGTTTTTCGAAGGGGAATAGCCTCTACCCACTTAATGAAATATTCTGTTGTGGTTATGATGAAACTATGCCCTGCAGAAGATGAGGGTGTTATTGGTCCAATAAGGTCCAACCCCCAATTTTGAAAGGGCCACGTGATTTGTGCCATACGCAGCTCATTTGGTGGGACATGGATCAGATTACTATGTTTTTGATAGTTATTGCATGTTTTAGCCTTGGAGAGATAGTTGTACTCCATATGTGGCCAATAATAGCCTAAATGTCTTATTTTTGTTGCCATTGCTTTTGGTGCTATGTGTCCTCCGCATAGTCTATCATGTACTTGTTCAACGATGGTTTGGGCATCAGTACTACTAATGCATGTTAACAATATGCCTTCGTAGGATTGATGACATAATGTGTCCCCTACCAGTGCATATTTCTTAGAATGTTTTTGTACCATGTCTTTTTGTGCATTCGTTAAATGTTGTGGTGTTTCACCGTGTAGAAGGTACTCTTTTATGTCATCATACCATTCTATTGCGTGTGTTGTGCTAACGGATGCAATTGGCAATGTATCGAGTGTATCGGTTATAGGTTTCGCACAGCTGATTATGGAGCTTGGCAACGTGTGGAACATATCAGGGGATATGTTCAGCGCTAATGTGGCTAGTGCGTCTACGATGGTATTATCGTTTCTAGAGACGTGTTGCACATTGATGTTTTTGAATTATTTCATTAGATGTTTTGCCAAGTCACAGTATGGTCGTAAATGTTGTGCTTTGCATGTATAAATATCCGTGACTTGGTTCAAAACTAGTTGTGAGTCTCCTCTGACCACGAGCCGGGTGATGTTTGAAGCTAGTGCTGCTGTGAGACCTCTAAGGAGACCTTCGTACTCTGCTATGTTGTTGGTACAGTGAAAGTTGAAATGATAAGCAAAGGGGCGGATCTCCCCAGAGGGATAGGTTATGATAGCGGCAACACTTTCCCCTCGAGAGGTGGATGCTCCATCAAAGTTGAGAGTGGCGTCGTAGTCATTGGGTATTATGTCTATTGTGCTTACATTTTCGTTTGGGAATTCTGGCTCTATCATTTCTTGATTGTGCATTGGTGACGTGGTAATTTGATTTGCTTTGGCTTGACCCTTAACTGATGATTGCACTATGTAATGTAGGAAAACCTCAGCTATCATGTCTTTCCAATGGGCTATTCGACTAGTCTCGTAAATATTTCCGGTGATGGCTCTGAGCACATTATCCCTGCAGATTATGTTAACTTGATTACGGAAGAGGTAATGTCACCATTTCTTTAGAGAAAAGACCAAAGATAAACATGACCTCTCCACCTCGTTATACTTTTTCTCATGGGCAACTAATGCATGGCTTAAGCAATAGATAGGGACTTCGGTTCCATCATTTTGTTTCTGACAGAGCATAGACGCGATTGACGAATTCGAAGTGGCGAGGTAGATGTAAAATGGTTTATCATTTTGAGATAGATAAACCGTGGGTAGTCGGGCAAGGGTCATTTTAATATTATTGAATGCTTCTTGGCACTAGGAAGTCCATTCAAAATGGACATTCTTATGTAACAAGTGATTCATAGGTTTTAATTTATCTGTTAGTTTTTCTATGAAACGCCTAATAAATTGTAATCTACCTTGTAGACCTTGAAGTTCAGTAAGGTTGCCAGGTGGTTTTAAGTTTTTTATGGCCTTAACTTTATCGGGGTCTACTCGTATCCCTGCTTCCGAGGCTATGAATCCAAGCATTTTTCCTATTTTGACACTGAAGATACATTTCTTTGGGTTAAGTCTCAGTTCATATTTTAAACAACATTTTAGTACTAAGTCAAGATCTTGTACATGTTGTTCCGATGTCTTCGATTTAACCACAATGTCGTCCATGTAGTTATTGAGTGAGTGTAACATGTAATCACTAAAAATGAATGTCATCGCCCTTTGATATGTGGCCCCAACATTCTTGACGCCGAAGGGCATCATTGTATAACAAAAGGTTCCCCATGGTGTCATGAAGATAGTCTGGAGCTGATGCTCCAAGTTAATACGTATCTAGTTGTATCCCGAGAAGCCATCCATAAAAGATAATAGGGCGTGCCCAGCGATCAATTCGACAAGTTGATCGATGATGGGTAGGGAAAAATCATCTTTTATGGTTGCAACGTTTAGATTCCGGAAGTCAATGCATAAGCGAATGCTTCCGTTCTTCTTCGAGACAATGACCATGTTAGATACCCAATCAGCATAATCGACAACCCAAATGAAACCAGCTTGATAAAGCTTGGTGATCTCATTGTGAACTGCCAATGCCACATTAGGTTTAACCTTTCGTGCTTTTTGCTTCACTGGTCTCAATTTTGGATCAAGGATAATATTATACTGGACGATTCGAGGGTCCAATCCAGGCATGTCCGTGTATGACCAAGAGAATGTCTTTATGTTGTCCCTAAGCACATCCTCTATGTCTTTGGCCAGTTGAGGTTGTAGTAATGTACTTAGTTTTAATATTTTAATTTCTCCATCGGGCATGGTGATGGGGGTTTTGGTCAATGGGTCTTCGGTAATGTTTTCAGCTTCTATGTCGAGGGGCTTTTTCATACCTTTGTAGTTTTCTAGTGCTTGCTGTGTTGAGGCTATGACTGCGTCGTCAGTTGATAAACTTAAGTGGATGAGATTTATGTCGATGTCCCTTGCGATCTTTCCGTGTGGCCCATCGATGATTAATGGTGCGAATAAATGCTGATAATCCATCGGGCTTTCTCCTGCCAATGAACAGAGATCAGAATGACCTGATAGGTATTATTCCATGTTTTCTGGCAGCGTAAGTCATGTGTACATGCATGGTGATGGTTTACCGTCACACCGAGATGCATGGCAGTTTAAGGCCTTACCGGGCTGTGGGTGGCAGTTTAAGGCTGTACCGGGTCGTCGGTGGTAGTTTAAGGCCATACCAAGCCGTGGGTGATAGTTTAAGGCTATACCGAGCTGTGGGTGGCAGTTTAAGGCCATATCGGGCTGTATGTTTATCGTAAAATTTGCACAGGAGAGTCTGCGACAAAATGTTCGGTGTGGGCTTCTGAAGTTGGTTTACAAGGGAATCAAGATGTGATAGTATTTATTTTGTTTTAAATATATATTTTTTCTTTTATTTTAGAACAAATTTTGATAAAAATGAGTAACAAAAAGGCAAAAAGAGGCAAAATGCAAGGCGGTGGCGGCAGCAGCGGCGGTGGTGGCGGAGCACTATATAAAGGGGAGGGGCGTCATTTGTAAACATTGTAAATCAGAAGCAAGCGTAGAAGATGAGTGTGAGTGTAGAAAATGAGTGTAAGTGTAAGCATAGATGACCTGGCATAAGCGTAAACCACTAAACCCTGAGCGTAAGCGTAAATCCCAAACCCTAAGTGTAGGCATGAACCTAAGGTCAAAGCGTCAGCGTAGACATCCCAACTCAGCGTGAGCGTAAAGATTCCAACTCAACGTAGAGGCTCAACGTGAGTGTAGAGGTCAAAGCGTCAGCGTAGAGACTTAGACCCTGGCATAAAGCTGTCAATCCCAGTGTAGAGAATGCCAAGATGGGAGAAGGAAAGGAAGTGGAAGGCCAGGGGAGGAAGGGACCTGACCTGACCTTCGCGGAGGAGAGCAAGGCTATACTGCAATGTTTGCCCACGCTGAGGGTTCCATCATGGCCTGGACCATCACACAGGTAGGCTCTGATCCTGCCTCTATTGGTTATTTTCATTTGTGCATGTTTGGTAGTGTAGAGGGCTTCGGCGTATACGCCCAGCATAGAGAGTTAGCGTAGAGGGCTTCGGCGTATATGCCCGGCATAGAGAGTTAGCGTAGAGGGTTTCTATACGCTGAGCATAAGTTCACAGCGTAGAGGGTCTCTAGAACATAGAGCGTATCTTGTTCATAGCCTAAGTTGTTTGTAGCGTAATCTATTTTGTCAATGCACAGTGTAAATGATTTTCCAGCATGAAGTGTAGATGATTTTATTAGCATATACGGTGACTGTTTTTTATGACGTCCAGCGTAGACTGTTTACACAGTGTATAGCGTAAACTATTTACACAGTGTTTAGCGTAAACTGTTTGCATAGCGTATAGCGTAAACTGTTTGCACATCGTATAGCGTAAACTGTTTACACAGCGTATACGCTGAAGGGTTTTATGGCGTATATGTTGAGGATTTTCACAGCTTATACGCTGCGCGTGAACAGTTTGTTCTTTTTCAGGCAGTGTATAGCGTAGACTTGTTTTCATGGCAAGAATTGTTTTCACAGCATAAACTAGTTTTATAGCGTACATGCCAACTATGAATAAGTGTGAACACCTTGTTGGTAGCATATACCTCGAGTTAAGTAGCGTATACCCTGAGCGTAAACAATTTTGACAGCATATACACCCAGTGTATACGCCAAGCATAAACAATTAGTAATTTTTCTAAGTGTCGGCCTACGATGTGAAATTTTGTTCTTCATCCCATTTTCATGCATGGCTAATTTATCGTGGCATTTTGGTTGATTGTAGGAACATTGAACCTTTTCTCTTGGTAGTTGAGCTAGTGGGGGTACTGACGTGGCTCAGGCCCCTTGAGGCCAATGAACCTACCCCCGACCTGACCATTGATGACAACGGGGTATGGTTTAGGGAAGGGACGTGTGAGTTCCTCGCTTTCATCTTAGACAGGTTTAAAGTGGTGGTCTGGTCGCATCTAAGTGAACTGGTGGCACGGAGCGTGCTTGAGGCCATGTTGCCGAGAGCCTTGGAGGGTGTCATGGTCTTCATGGAAAACATTGACGAGGGGCTGCTTGTGATCGAGGGTGGTCCCTCTGGTGGGCCTATGTCTACTCGCCCGTTAACGCGCATGTGGGCCCAATTTCCGCGAGGGTACGATTATCTGAACAACACTCTGTTTTTTAGCTGCACACGTGCACATGTTGTTCCAGAACCCTCCCAGCACAGTGTACCAGGTGGATGGGTAGGATCGTTTAAGCTTGTTGTTGCTTTTTGCCGTTTGGCATTTGCTTCTGTTTTGACATCTGTTCTTTTGCAGGCACCAAGTCAATGCAAATGGAACATGTGTTGAGGATGATGGACTTGCTCTAGCTCGTACCACTCTAGAGACTCTTATGGTGAGTCCCACCCTTCATGGAGCTGTATTAGCTCAAACCAAGGGTGATATCGTCCATTTTCACAAATGATTCTCTAGACTGTTCACATAATGCAAAGCTTGAGGGTGGTTGCATGAAGATTGGTCACATAAGGGGCCAACTTTTCCTCATGACTTTGACTTGGGTAGCACCTCTAAGTCCACTAATGAAGGTAAGTGACAATATTTTCTAAATTTGTTAACATGTTTGTTCAACGGCTGGGGGTTATACTAATATGATGATTTCTAATTGTATTTACAGTTGATGTCCCTCCTGGAGGGGATCCTGTTACAACAGGGCGAACTGAGACTACCCTATCAATGAAGTTTGGGCAGGTCAGTAAGGCTCAAAAATGGTTACGTACCCATGCCTTGCCATCCGTCACCCATTGTTTAAATGACGCTGACCTTATGGAGCTCTTTACGACCCCGAGCCCTGATGTGTCGATAGTAGAAATGATCGGGATCGTGGATTCCTTTGACGAGTCTGTCTCTTACTACAGCACCCGGATTAAGGGTGTTAAGATAGTTTTCCATCTGTCGCCTAAATTATTTTCAAACCTATTTGGTGTACCGATGGATGGTATAAGTGTAGTTTTGGACAGGGCTCATAAAGAGCTCCATACAGTTCATGAATTACAGGACTGGTTGGGCGTTACCAAGGGTGCCAAGGGATTCCCTATGCAAGGGAAGTGAAAGGTTGAGGAGGTGAATGAATTATATCCTGTGTTTAAGGCACGGGTATTCCCTAAATCTCTTTCCCAGGTGTAGAGTCTTGGTGTTGAGGCTGTGTGTATTATGCGAACCATCCTAGAAACCAGAATGTGTTATAACTGGGCCCAATTTTTGTTGTCGGGCCTGCATAAGGAGATAGTGCGATTGTGCTCAAATGTCAAGACATAGTTCCACTTTACCTTTGTCTTCTTTTTCAGTTATCATTGCCACTTAGCCGAGTTCCTGGTGGTTCGTGCAGACAATAAGTATGTTCTACGAGATCGAGGTCAATTATCCCGCCCATGTATGAACCATTTGTTTGAAACAACCAAGTCCCAGGATGTGCCTGAGGGAATTGATGAATTCGTATCTATCACGACAGGGGGATTATCTGGTACTTCAATCCACATACGTGATAGTGTGGGGTTGGAACCGGATGATGTACCTTATACTGTGAAAAGAGCAGAACGATTCATCAAAGAAACCATTGGCAAGGCCAAATCGAAGCTGACAAAGCGTGAACATTCAACCGAGGAGGCCTCAACTGTGGACAAGCCATGGGTTAAGTGTATACAATTCAAGATGCCTGCCCAAGGTAAGTAAACTTAGTACACTTATTGCTTTATGATTTTTTTCTTATTCATAATTTGTACTTTGACCACTTACATGCCACTGATGCCTTCAGACTTGACTCGAGAAGTGAGGAGGCAGGAATTGGAGACTATCATTGAAGAGGAGGAGGCTTCAACAGAGTTAGTGACTGATGAGGAGGAGGCCAGTAAGGATCAGGCAGAAAAGATGGAGGAGCTACGGGAAGACACCACAAAGACCGAACTGGTGGATGACCAGAGTGGTGTCGATGAAATGTTCAGTAGCTTCCTCAAGGGAAGGTTGGACCTTGGCGACCCTCCAAACCCAGAAGGGGATAGGGAACACGGTATGTTTTCTTTTATTTTATTATGTCACTTTGTGAGTTGTTGTTTTATGGTGTCTTAATTTTATTTTTTATCACTTCCAGACGAAGGTAGTGAGACTAGAACAATGTGACTGGACGTGCCCATGAAAACAGTTACCCCTAAAAGGACCACGGAGGTTAGTCCATCTCACACTCGTGGGCCAGTTACTTGGACAGAGATGCCAAGTAAAATGGATTTTGTGGTGGGTATCGCTGAGGAAGTTGCTGAACGGATTCAGGAAGTCCACCCTAAGATAGGTATATATGTTTCGAGTTGTTTGCAACTTTTAGAGTTTCACACCCTATTTTTGTCGTTTTATCATTTGTTCTTTTCATGTGCATAGGTGCTAAACTAAGGTGGGATCTTTCTGAGACAATTAGCATAGAGAGTTTACCCACACTATCCCCAGAAGTCGAACAGGTGCCAAGGCCAGTTTATGATGAAGTGGCAGAAGGTCTCGTTCACAATGCCAAATCACTGTGGACCTGTAGGTGTTCCGTCAAACAGTTGTGGTTACAAATTCAAGCAAAGGAGAAGGAAGTTTCCGAGTTGTCAGTTGAGCATGACGATCTCAAGGCTCGGTATGAGTTCACCTCTGCTAAACTAAGTGGTGATCACTCTTGGTAGACTTCTGAGGTCACGTATACTAGATACTAGAACCTACTCAATCGCCACGCATCACTGACACGGAGACTAGCAGAGCGTAAGGCCCAGGTGGATCTGCTAAACCTCAAGTGTCAAGATTGGAAACCTTTCGCTTCTAAGGTACGCAAATGGGGTCAGGATGAAAAGAACCACAAGCATCACTATAAGAAATCTTTGAAGGAAGTGTCTATTGAAAAATGTCAGCTTGAGATGTTTGTCGAGGGTCTGGGTCTGCGCTCTGCATTCAATACCTTTGCTCAAAACACAACTGTCGAGATGGAATCACCTACAAGGGTGATTACAACCACTTCTGGGGAGGTGTCGATGGGTGAATTCCCTTTAAAATGTCCTTCTTGGTTAGTCGTTGATAAGGGGAAGGCCTTGGCAAATGTCGACCTAGGCCTTGATGGGACCGATTGGACCAGTGTCTCGGAAGAGAAAATCCTTCACCAACTAGAATTCGGCTTAGGAGGATCCCCTACGGTAAGCATTTTGTTAGTATGAAATTCGTTTGTTGCATGATGTCTGAAAGTTTTTATTTTATCCTTATGTTGATTGTTCCCTTTGCATTTTATAGGATCAAGGCGATCATGATGTTCAGGAAGCTGGCCCCAGTGGAGTGGGGGCTCAGGATGCCAACGGGTCTAAAGTGGACGACCCTCTTCTCCCAGATGTTTAGTTTTTAGTTTTTTAGTTTTGACTCAAATTTATACAGGAATTGTAAATTGAGATGAATGAAACCAATTAGCTCTTATACTTGTACATCATTTCATGTATAAAATTTTCTGTTGATTTTGAGTTTAATTGCGAACACAATACGGGAATGTAAAATGTTTTGGTTTGTTTTTGTGGTTTAAGTGTAATGTGCAAATGTAATCATAAGTCAGAGTATAATGATAAACGAAATATAATTGCAAAAATGGTTATTGACAACATGGCAATGCAAGGGTAAATTCGAACAGTGAGCCAGAATTGGAAAGGAAAACAAGTTATAAGTGGATGATCTAGTTTAAGGCCATTTCGGACCAAATTTGAACTAGTTTAAGGCCATTTTGGGCCAAATTAGAACTAGTTTAAGGCCATTTCGGGCCATATGTATAGTTTTAGGCCATTTCGGGTCCCAGGGAGGTTTCGAATGACACGAGTGGATTTCTCGGTTGACCGACCATTTATGATCATGGCTAGTTTTATGTCATTGTGGACATGATATTTTAACGTCGTCCCGGACTAGTTGTAGTTTAACGTCATTTTGGACCAGGTGTATTTTAACATCATTTCAGACGATTTGTAGTTTAACGTCATTTCGGACAATTTGTTTTTGTTATTTATCGGCTTAGTAATTTTTTGATGTTTCTCATTTTAACGTTGGGAGTAGAGTTAGCGGGTATGATTTTGTATTCAGCGTCCCCTTCACTGATCATGTTGAATGGTAATTTAGCCCAAGGGACATCTGATGGAATTATTTCTGCATTAGTGTTTTCTTGTGTTTCAGCATGTATCATGGTTTTTGTGTCAATGGTGGTCTCTAAGTGAGGTTGCGTATGTACAATGTCAGGCCCGGGTAGTTCTATTTTGGGTTGGTTTTCTTCTGTGTTTAAAGGATTATCGCTTGTCAGTTGTTGTTCATTTATGTCATGTTGTCTAGGCTCTTCAAGCCTAACCTCTGAACCTTGCTCTGTGTCTATGTACGATGAGATGATGGATGTAGCAGCCTCCCCGTGTATGATGATTTCACCATCTTCATAAGGCAGATGAATCTTTTGGTGTATAGGGAATGAGACTACATTCAGTTGGGCTAACCAGGGCCTTCCTAATATAAGGTTGAATCCTGGCATCTCATCGATTACCACGAAGTCGGCAGATGTGGGGAATTGATCCCCTGCTATGAAGTCTAAGGTCACGGTGCCTTTAACTAGCACGCGTGACCCGCTGAATGATTTCAAGCATGTGATGCCAGTTGGTCTGATAAGCTCTGTGAGCTCAAGTTGTTTGATGATGGGATATGGCACTATGTTTGTGATAGCTCCATCATCTACATGGAACCTATGTATCTTGAATTGGTTTACTCTTATTGTTATAAACATAGGGGCTGTTGTTACCCCTCCCATTTTCTCATCCAACTTGATGTTGTTATTGTGGAAACTTAGTGGCTTGGAAGTTGATCCTTGAGGCAAGTACATCACCGCATGAATTGATGGTTCGTTTGGAGGCATGTCCTTGCTCACTAGGATAGATGTTAACATGCACACCAAAGCTTCGCGATGCATTTGGGATGTTAAAATTAGGCCATATAAGCTCAGTGAAGTATTCTTTTGCTTGAGCACTTGTGTGACCTATGTTAGGGCTATTGCTAGGTCTTTACTATTGGGCACGTGTTTATCGGTAGTGACTTGGTCCATTGGGCCCAGTAAGTTTATTTCATGCATCATTGGTTTATCACCTTTTTTTTTGGAATTGTTGATTCGGGTGTATCATGTTTTCTGGATGATTCGCCTTTGTGGCTTGTATTTGGTTGATCGTTAGGTTGTGTCATGGGTATCGCATTTAATGGAGTAGGTTTAGGAGGTCCTAAGGCTAGCCATTGACGCTCCTTTTCCAGGCGTTCAAGTGTAAGCCTATCTGCTAAGCGTTCTCATGTGTGACGCGGGGTGCGGTTGGTTTTGAGGACTCAGGTTGCCTTGGGATTTGCACCACGTATGGGGTTGGGCGGGGTTGCGGTTGGACAGTCACTTGTGGTTGGGTGCCAGACTGGCTAGGCACCTTGATGACATAGGGACTAGGTTTACTTTGCCTTTGCGAGGTGGAGGATTGTTAATCATTAGGACTTTCAGGGTGTCCTAATGATGTAT
Organism: Gnetum montanum; assembly: GCA_015680685.1. Lineage (NCBI taxonomy): Eukaryota > Viridiplantae > Streptophyta > Gnetopsida > Gnetales > Gnetaceae > Gnetum > Gnetum montanum. The sequence goes on from MNCI01004792.1 coordinate 529,656, forward strand.
GGGGTTGGCCTAGCTGGAGGTTGTACCTCCGCTGTTGCAACTGCGGGTGGTACTCGGACTACGAAAGGGGCAGGTCAAGTAGAAGGTGTTGGTGAGTTTGCCGTAGTGACGGCGGGAGGTACGCGCACCACGTATGGTTTCTCGCAAGTCGGGGTGTTAGGAGTTGCCACGGTGGGGGGCACTCGGACGACATAAGGTTGCTATGGGGGGCATGAAGGTTGAGGCACAGATATTTGCACAGTGGGTAGAATATGCACTGCGAATGGTTTATTGGGTGTTTGCTGATCATGGTAAGAGTGAACGGTAATAATGCTAGGTGTGTCAACTTCATTATCAAGGTAGATCGTGTTAATGATGTACGGTGCATCTTTGGTATTCACAGGGTCTTTATACACACCCATGGCCTGGTTTTGCAGTTGGACTAGGTTGGCCTCATCAAAAGTGATTTGGCCTCCATCGATCATTCATTGTATGTCTTGTTTCAGGGTGAAATAGTAATCTGTGCCATGCCCATTACGTTGGTGATAGTCGTAGAAGCGATTCATTCTAAAACCTTTTGGTACTGGGGGTTCATCTGGCATTGCTAAGCTTGGGTTCTGAACTAGTTGACAGAATTGATCATGTCTCTGTATAGCAGCAGGGGATAACTGCTTGTGTTTCATTAACCCACCCTTCAAGATCTGATCAAACAACTACAATGGTTTCACGGGTAATGGTGTGTATTGGGAGGGCTCTTTCCTCTCGAAGTTTCTCGTATGATTCGACATTGGGTCATGTGACGAGGATGACTCTGGTGTAGTTGCGGGAGTGGGTTTATCATAATTAGGAGGGGCCATAGGTGGTTTGCTTTGTTGTGCCATGTTGGCTTGTTGTGCTTCTGCTAATGCTGCTATAGTTGTTTTAACCTTTTCTTTATCTTTCTTACTGTGTTGATTCTTAAAGGCTAAATACGTAGGATCGTGACTATTTTGGGCCGCCTCCTCTATGCTCTTGATTTGCATGAATGCTTGACTCAGATTATGTGCATTAAGACAATACATCTTGGATTTGACGAAGTCATTGACAATCCCTTTTAGGATCGTGAGGAGGTACGTCTCTAGGATCGGGTCGTGAAGTTCGTTGAGAGCAGCACTCCACTACTAGATGAATTTCTGGATAGGTTCAAGTGGTGCTTGTTTCACCTGTATGAGGCTTTCCAGCATGGCTTTAGGCTTCAAGTTATACTTGAACTAGTGATGAACTGATGCAATAAATCTTCCAAAGAATATATTGAATTCCATAGCAAGGCCCGATACCAATCAAGCGCTCTCCCTGCAAGGGACATGGGGAACACTCGCAGAATGGAGTGTGGCCACGCTTGAAGTAATGTGCATTCTAGTCTAAATGTTATGAGGTGAGCGTTGGGGTCTATTTCCCCATTGTATTTGATCAGTGTAGGCAATGATACGCCTTTGGGTAATGTTAGGGATGGCACCGAAGAGCTAATAGGGTCATCGTGATAAAAATCCACTACCTTCAGTTCCCCGTCAGCAGCTATCTTGAGGCGTTTAACCTCATCAGTTAGTTCCTACATTAGTTTTTTAGCATCATCCCAGTCTTGGGCACTAGGTGAGATGGAAGGTTGTGGATTTTGTATAGTATATATGTTAGATTGTTGGGTAGTGGGTTGGAAGGTAGAGAGTTGTGTAGTCGGGGGTTGCACTTGCGGAATGTTTAGAGCGGGTGGTATTAGGGGTGGCACATTGTAGGCGAGGGGTTGTTGTTGTTGTGGTTGTTCTTGAGGAATGTTAGCTGGTAGAACTGTGTGAGGGGGTATGCTAAAATAGGGGAATTGATGCGGTTGTGCACCAATCGCTATCCATTGGGCAGTCACATTTGGTATGGGGGGGGGGGGGGTCTCAGTTGGTTGAGTTGCAGCGGTAAAAGGGGCTCCATAGGTTTGGATCTGGGGAATGTAATGAGTGGACATGGAAGCCAATATCACATGCAGCATTCCTATCACTCAGGGTAGGAAGGTTACTCCTACATTATTTTGAGGAGGTTGCATTTGTAAGAATGGGGGTACCGTGGCCATCGGGGGAATTGCGAGGGAAAGCATGTTGACTTGAACATCTGTCACTGGAGGGATGGGGATGAGAGCAGATGCCTCTTGTTGAGGCACATGCGCTTGCGTGATTTTGAATGGCTGGAGGGATGAAGTTCTCCTATGAATGGGTGGAATGACAGATTTACATAAGTTTGTGTGCTAAGGGTGTGATATGAATCTTCGTGCTCAGATTGAGCTGCGAAGTCATCCTCCTCTTCCATTTGAGGGTTTACCATGGATTGGTCCAAGGGCTAATTCTTTAGTAGTAGGAGCTGAGAGATAAGCTCAGAATAATGCTCTGGGAGGGGAATGATATCGTATGGTGAAGGAATGAACTCATGTCCTCCCCTGTGAAACAATTCAAATTGTTTTTTAACCTCCATCTCAGTTTTGTCTACAATTAGGCCTTCTTGTATCTTCACACATATGAAATTGTACTGGTCCTAGTTTATGACATTAAACGATGGGTTCCTCCCCTATAGTCTAAGAGACCGGCGAGGTCCCATAGTGGGTTGTACCATAGGTTGTTGAATAGCCATGGTGCCTACGATGTCTGTGACCTGGGTGGTTGTAGCAGTGGTGTTTGTGGTGTTCATGATGAACAGTTGAGGATGTGACATAGTGTAGGGATATGAAATTGGCATGCTTAGTGCGGCATAAAACTACGTTAGTGACGCACGGCGTATGGACTGGGTCTCAGCATATAGGCTTCAACGACCAGCGTATAATGACAGTGTAGACAACGTATAGTGTCATCGTAGAGAATCTATGTCGTAAAGAGTACAATGTATATGCTAAGTAGCGTATACAACGTCAGCGTGCAGCGTAAACAAGGTTACTGCGTACAGAGTGTAGCGTATATGGACGGCAACGTAAACGAGTTTACGGCGTAGGGTGTAGATAGACTCAGCGTGCAGCGTAGACAAAGTCTACAGCGTAAAGTGAGCAACGTGTGCGTTAGCAGCGTAAACAGAATTGTGTGTGCAGTGTAGACAAAGTCTATAGCGTAAAATGTGCAGGGTCAGCGTATCGCGTAGACAGGGTCTACAGCATATAGCGGATAACATATATTCAGTAGCGTAGACACTAGGGAGTTTGCAGATAGTAAGTTTTGAGCTGGGTAGTGTAAATGTTGGGAGGTTTGCAGAAAGGGTCAGCGTATACTCAACAGCGTAGACTCTAAGAGCTCTGAGGCACAGTAAGTTTAATGTAGAGGCCCTCCTTCTAGCACCAATTTCTGTACTGTCCGAAATCATCGGTCTCTGGCTAGGAGGAAACAGAAACTGGGGGATCACGAGACACGCACAGATGACCCTACCTTCGCTTGAGGGCAAGCTGGAATAGACGAAGGAAGAGTACCTTGAGTGGTCCGCACGCGGATCAGGCAAGGATTTTCCCAAACGTACACCGAAGTGCTATATGCTGGATTATATGTAAACAGCGTAACAGGCGTAAAGCAGAGCGTAAATAGCGTAACTGATGCGAATAGAGCGCAAACGTAAAACAACGTAAATAGTATACATGCAACAATTAATGCAAGCTGTAGAAGATTTTAGGAAGAAAATGTAACAATGGTATATCAAAATGAGAGTTACAATGCACTGGTCTAACGCAGTTGTGGCTTTGACACAAGGTGGACGAATAGCCCTAGTGGGTGCAGGGATGACTGTGGGCTGGTTCAAACTGTAGGCACAGCATAGAGGCTGTATGCTCAGCGTACAGGGTTGTCCAAAATACAAGGTTATCTACTATGTTCCTCAGCGTCTCTATTTGTCTCTCTGGTTTGCTCCAAATTGCCAACCGCCCTCGGCACTAGTGAAAAATTGGGGTTTTTATATAGGTTTTGACGATAGACTTGAGTTGGGTGACATGTGGCGCATTGACCAGGTGCAAAAGCATAAAATTTACAAGTGTACATGTTACATTTCCTGGGCGTATATGCTAGGCGTATACGCTGTGTTAGGCAGGCGTAGACCCTAGGTGTATACGCTGGGCATGGAGGGCGTATACGCTGTGGATGCTGGCGTATATGTTGGATGTTCTAGGCGTATACACTGTGGATGCTAGCGTATGCGCTAGATGTTCACGCTGATGGTTGCTCTGCTCATGTAAGTTGTTTCCTTGTACCAAATCTTGCTCCGCAGTGCTGTTTCCATATTCAAGGATTGCATGGCAGACGTATTCATCAGTTGTACCTGCAGAGCGTACATGTGAGGCGTCTACGCTGGGCATCTACGCTGGGCGTCTACGCTGGATGTCTACACTGCAGATGCAATCTGGGGCGTATACGCTATGAAAACCAGGCGTATACGCTGAGAATACATAGTGTAAACTAAGTGTTTTAAGCTCCGAAGTTGCCAGATTTGGTAGGAGACGTCGTGGTCGTCTGTGGGTCCAAGGGACCTGTTTCTTATTGGTTTCGACTCCACTTGGAAGCTGTTTGCAGGGCCCTCAAGCTTTAGCCATGATGAGGAACATCATGACTTAGCCCGATTCTTGTTGGAGAAGTACTAAGCTCAAAATTTTGTGGTGTTTCACCGTTAACTATGAGAGAACCACTCCATCATACACACCTGAATCATCTACCATGCAAGCTACTAACACGGGCCATGCATGTACATTTGAGGGGAAAGACCTTGCTCAATACACATCGCTCCCCATGAAGCCTTCCCAGTTGTTAGATCAACGTTTGAAGACTGGGGCCATTAAACACAAGCAGTTGTCCCCAGTGAGAGCCTAGAGAGATGATCGATTATGTGAATTGGCCAAAACCGCAAGCTTGGCAACACCAAATGAGCCTCCTATTCCAAGAGGCTTTAGACTAGATCGATTTTGCAAGTACCATCAATGGAATGGGCATGGTACTGATTATTGTTTCACCCTCAAACAAGACATACAACGTATGATTGATAGGGGTGAAATAACATTTGATGATTCCAAACCTGTTAAACCGCAGAATCAATCTATGGGCGTGTACAAAGATCCCCTTAATATTAAGGAAGATCCTTATGTTATTAACATGGTCCATATCGGAAATGAACAAGGAATGCCCAGAAAACCTTTCGTGATTCATGTTCCTCCTACAACGCTAACATCATCCCCATAATCTTCATATCCCACATACAATCCACCTACACCTACAAGACCATTCATCATTCGTGTACCCCCTACCAATGCAACCGCAAATGTGCAACCACCTACCTGGCCCACTCCCTTTGTGATCTGGGTGCCACCCGCGGTTGCAACCATAGAGGAAAAATCCCAAAACTGACCAACCCCCTTTGTAATCGGGGTACCCAAACACCCTGATCTTCAACCTCCTACCCCTCAACCTCAAACCAAACCAACCCCGTTCATCATCAGAGTGCCTAAACACCCTGACACACAACCATCTCCAACTGTTCAACCACAATTCCAACCCGCTCCATTCGTAATCCAATTCCCAAAACAACCTGATGTTCAAACTCCAACGGTTCTCCCATGACCTTCATGAGAACGCCTCGTTGATAGACTCACTAGGGAATGATTGGAAAAGGAACGTCGAAGCCTTGAATTGGAGCCACTGAAACCCACTCCCTTAAGCGTTATACCTATGGCTTCGACAACCGATGAGCTGAGCACAAGTCATGAAAGAAAAACATTGGGAATGCCAGATATGGTGAATCCAACCATCATGTTCAACCACGTGAAAATCACTCCATAAGAGATACAGCTGTTGGGTCCAATGGACCAAGTCTCAATGAGCATACCGAATAGTAAAGACTTGGCTAGTGCCCTAACTCAGGTCACACAAGCACTAAAACAAAAAAACACATCCTTAAGTTTATATGATCTAGTGATGACTTCTCAGGTACACCGTGAAGCCCTAGTACGAATGGTCACTTTGATCCAGGTTAGTGAAGATCTACCTGCCATTGAACCATCAATTCATGTAGTGATGTCTCCACAACAAAGATCAAGTTCTGCATCACTAGGCTTTCATCCTGAAAACATTAAAATAGATGAAAAAATGGGAGAAGTCACCACTGCCCCTATGTTCATAACCATTCAAGTAAACTAGTTTAAAATACATAGGGTGCATGTTGATGATGGGGCAGCCACTAATGTAATACCTTTCCCCGTCATTGAAAAATTAGGCCTCACAAAGCAGATTCACCCAATGGCAACAACGTTCCTAAAGTCCTTTAGTGGGTCACGTGTCGTGGTTAAAGGTACAATCACTTTGAATTTCATAGCAGGGAACCAGTTCCCCACGTCAACTGAATTTGTAGTCGCAGACGAGATGCTTGGATTCAACTTGATATTGGGATGACCATGGTTAGCCCAATTAAAAGAGGTTTCCTCACCCACCCACTAAGAGATTCACTTACCCTATGAAGGTGGTGAAATCATTATACACGGTGATGTGGACCCAACACCTCTAAACATGTAGGCACAAACCAAGGCTCAGAGGTCGAATTCGATGAGTCTAAAGAAGATGACGCTACTCCTGAGCTTAAACAGGACACCATACCCATTGACAACCAAAATGATAACCAATCTCCAAACTGTGATCCCCCAAAAAATATGGAAGCATTACAAAACATGGAAACATCAGAGCTTGCTGACATAGGGGTCATTCCCCCAGACGTCTCATGGTCAGAATTACCGTTTAACATAATTAGCGAAGGAGACACTAAATATATGATTACACCGACATGCCCAACACACCAAGTCAATCTTCGCAAATTAAAGAAGCTACTCAACTATTAAACTACTACTCATCCGAAATGACATTAAACTACTACTCGTCTGAAATGATGTTAAACTACTACTCATTCGAAATGACGTTAAACTACTATTATCCAAAATGATGTTAAACTACAACTCGTCCGAAATGATATTAAACTACGACTGTTTGAAAAGACGTTAAAATGCCACACGTCCACATTGACATAAAACTAGCCACGGTCAGAAATGGCTGGTTCATTTTAAAACCCACAGAAATAGTTTAAATCTCCCTTGTTCTATTCTGGCCCAAAATGGCCTTAAACTCGAACGCCATTGCTAAAGTCCATCATGACTTTAAACTGACACACATGGCCCGAAATGGCCTTAAACTAGAACAAGTTACATTTCCGTTTCTTTAAAATTACATCCTTTGTTTGCATGCATAGTTACATCCTTGGTTTACAAGTTATTACGCCAGCTTACATTTCTTCTACACTGTTATCATTTCAGTTACTTTCACATTTACAAACCATTAAAACAACAAAACAAAAAAAAATCTTCTATGTTTACACTTGTGTCTATCCAAAGTTTGGACAAAACTTAAAATAAAAAAAAACTTGATAAAATAAAACAACAAAAAAATGGATAAATGTATAAATAATAATATCAAATGCTAACATTGTATCATACATTTGCTTTCATACAATCCACAAAATTGCAACCAAAAAAATTAATAATAAGCTAACAACAATGACAAGTTGAATTAAACATCAGCGCTAGGAGGAGCTTGGTCCCCAAACTCATTTGCATCATTGAGTCCCGCTCTACCGGGGCCAGCCTCATCATCAACACATCCCTACGCCAAAACAAAATCCTAGGTAAGTAAGTTAAAATTTATAAAACATACAAATGAAAGTAACCATCAGCAAAACATAAATATACAAGAGAACTAGCATGAAAAAATAAGGCCCAACTCATGCTATGCCCATGAACACGGACGCCCACATGTGCTATTCACCCCAATACTAAGGTTCGCTCACGCTGCAACTTAGGGGAGTAATTCACTCTTAAGTTTTGCACCAAGTTTTGCACCAAAATACACTACCAAGTAAACGAAGTAAATGAACTCACCTAGTAAAAAAAAGTAATCCACGTTGTGAGAATGGAGAAAACACTCACGGTGGGTATCAACAACAACTCACGCTGCAAACTGAAATCAGGCACTCGCACGGTACAATAAAAAATAAACTCACGCTGTTGGGACCAAAGCAAACCCATGCTGATTGTGGGGTGAAACCCAAAGCACACTCACGCTGGTAAAGAAGCCTGAATCACTCGCGTGGCATTTTATTTCTATCGTGTACATGGATTGTATCCATTGGTAAGGCAATGGATACAGTAAGCCCATTTTTGAACATGATGATGGATGAGAGGGAAATGGATACCATAAACTGTACCCATAGCCCTTGAACTGGAGTACAGTGAACTACAACATTTTTGTATCCGATAACCCGTATACTGTGTCCAGTGCCTGTGACTTGATTTCTCTGGCTTTTTCTGATACACTGGCCATAGCTCCAGCATCTATTTCTGTTTCATGGCCTCTCTGATTCCAGCGTAAACAAATTTTTAAATAGTTGAACAAGCATCCATCCGTCATCATACCCATGACCCTGACGCCGGCCGTGTTTTGTCTTTTCTGTTTTCAACAGAAATATAAAAGAAAAAGAGCAAAAACCAGCAATGAAAAATAAACACGAGTGAATGTGCGAGTCATCATGAAAACTTTGGCGCTCCCAAAGGCAGGCCGATCCACCCAAATGCAATGTTTTCCTCGCACGCCCCGTCCAAAACCTGATTTCTGTATGACCCATACTTGCCCCTTCGGCCTTCTGTTACCATAGTGTTTGTTTTCTGCAATTCATCTCATGTGGATGCCACGAATCCTGATTGCTTGCTTGTCACTTAACAACGAAATAAAATTCTTGGTATGATTCAGAACAGGAGAAGATAAGTACGATTTTAAGGCAAAATGCAGACGTCACTAAAAAGGCAAGAACAACACGAGGCAAGGTAAGGTGACCATTTCAATGTACAAGTACAAATCCAGATGAAATTTCATTGGAAATTATGAAATACGTACCCATTGCGAATTTACAGCACTTCTGTAATGCCCTCCCAATTCGTGAAAATTTGTCCAGAATCACGAATATCCGACCCATAAAATTTCGGAATTCCTTTCAAGTTGGTCGTCAACATTCCCGGTAATCACGTGTAAAATCCATTTCAAATGTGGATATCGCGGCTCTTTGGCTTTGCAGTACTGCCAGCCACATTTACATATTTGGGTGTGTTTTTACATAATTTTGCGTGGCCTTCTCATAACATGTTTCGTGTTAAACATGGTGTGTAGACCATTTAAGAATACTGGATATAGATTTGATTCATCGAATATGTTACTGCATTTTCCTGGCATATGTCGTTTTTGGGCAGTTTTTGCTGAAACTTCGACAAATTTTGTAGCATTTGGATCATCATATGTGGTAGTTGATTCCATGATCGAAACAGAAATAAAAACCACCCATGATGGCCATGCCTTTGTTGGATTGAATTTGATTCTCAAATGATTTTTTCCACGTTGCTTTCTACTTGTCAATTCCATCACCAGTTTAAATTTTCTGCTGGTGGATTCAGTGCTTTCAATGGTATTTATTTATTTTTACTTGATTTCATGGTACGCATTATGTTTGGTAAAGCTTGTTAGATGCAATCTACTTTAGCCTTTTCCCAAACTTGGTTCTCCTCTCCGTGACAGGATATCTCAATGACAAGGTCATTTTTCAAAATGATAAAGTCAGTTGCCTTTTAACCTTTTCGTAAATATAATATCAAGTAGGTTATATATGTGGCAGTGATTTACGATAAAATGGCGGGCGACTAACTCATGCTGCCAAGCAATGCCGGCTGACTCACGCTGCCAGGCAAAATGGGGGTTGACTCATGCTGCCAGGCAATGGCGGCTGACTCACGCTACCAGGAAAAGGTAGGATAACTCATGCTGCTAGGCAAAGGTAAGATAACTCAAAGGTAAGATAACTCATGCTGCTAGGCAAAGGCAGGATAACTCACGCTATCAGGCAAAGGCAAGATAACTCACGCTGCCAGGAAAAGGCAAGATAACTCATGCTACCAGGAAAAGGTAGGATAACTCACGCTGCCAGTAAAAGGCAAGATAACTCACGCTGCCAGGCAAAGGCAAGATAACTCATGCTACCAGGCAAAGGTAGGATAACTCATGCTGCCAAGCAAAGGTAAGATAACTCATGCTGCTAGGCAAAGGTAGGATAACTCATGCTTCCAGGCAATGACAGCTAACTCACGCTGCATTGGTTACTCACACTCGCATCTCATTTGGCCCCTTTTTTATCCCACTTGTCTACACGTGACGTGTTTTCCCTCATGTTATTTTTTAATTATTTTATTCCGTCCTTGTGCCTTAAGGTAGCCACTTCTTTTATTTCTTGCATACGTTTATTCATTTTTCCAACATAACTCAAATGTTTTAAAATAAAACAAAATAAAATATAATAAAATAAAAATTAAAAAATAAAATAAAATATTTTCTTTTGATTACGCTGACCCCTTTGAGCAACACCAAATTGTAAAAGCCTCTAAAAATAAAGTAAAATACATAATGTTATTCTGTGTTATTTTGATTACTTTGATCCCTTTTTTCTTCTATCAATGCCCAAACCTTAAACTTTAAAAGTAAAAACATATATATAGAAATAAAATATAAAATAAAATACAAAATAAAAAAATAAATATTTTAAATTTTTGTACACACACATGGATCGGTATGGCCTTAAATTGCCATCAATGGGCCGATACAGCCTTAAACTGCCACTCATGGCCTGGTACGGCCTTAAACTGCTACTCATGGCCTGGTACGGTATTAAATTGCCATACATCAAAGCATGACAGTAAACTAATACCACAGATGGTCCTGGAATCATGATGGTAAACTGATACCATAGATTGGTTCAGGAATCATGACGGTAAACTGATACTACAGATGGCCCTGGAATCATGACAGTAAACTGATACCATAGATTGGTCCTGGAATCATAACAATAAACTGATACCACAGATTCATCCTGGAATCATGACGGTAAATTGATACCACAGATAGTCCTGGAATCATGACGGTAAACTGATACCATAGATTGGTCTTCGAATCATGACAATAAACTAATACCATAGATTCATTCGGGAATCATGATGGTAAACTGATACCATAGGTGGTCTTGGAATCATGACGGTAAACTGATACCACAGATTGGTCCTGGAATCATGATGGTAAACTGATATCACAGATTGGTCCTAGAATCATGATGGTAAACTAATATCACAGATTGGTCCTAGAATCATGATGGTAAACTTATACCATAGATTCGTCCTAGAATCATGATGGTAAACTGATATCACAGAAATTCTTGGCGTTATGATGATAAACTGACACCACAAAGGTTTGTCCAAAATGACAATAAACTAGCACTCGTCTGGAATGACAATGAACTACCACACTCTCATCTGTCAGAGTCCACTAGGACTATAAACTAGCTCGCCTCTCCATAGTCCACCACAACTATAAACTAGCATTGCACTATCTGCTATGATGTTAAACTGGCAACGTCCAACAAGTTATGACATAAAACTAATCCACGACAGTCTGCCAAGACTATAAACTGGCAACTTCTTCACTGGCCTACTAATCTGTGGCTAAAATCAGACAACATGTCTTCATCAACTTACTCAATAAATTCATCACATCGAGTCTGACAACATTGCTGCTGCTCAATATTGTTTGCCTGTGGTTGCACGCTGTGTCTCCATCCCATCAGTTGCATCCATGTTTAAAGTGTTAAGCTAACTCATTTACTTGTGGTTTTCTTGTCTCCTTGGAGTTGTGTTTGCAGGATGACACCCAGAGGTGTTCGTACACGAATGCACTTCATCACAGCGACGAGGTATCACATTGTTCCTAATGCATGTAACTAGGTTAATCAAACCATTCACAAGTACTTTCCTAGTTCCTTGAACATCCCTTATTCCATAACATGTTCTCTCTACCCTGTTCCTGGATACATCCCAGTCACCCCAAAACTCTGAACACATGGTTGCACATTGTAACTCTCCAGGAAGTTGCAACACATGCAATAGATACAAGCACACGAGCATGAGTATAACATTTAAAGAGAGCTCTATTCAAATAATAATAATAATAATAATAATAAAATAAAAAAAATCAAAGAGCAAAACCCATCACAAGACTCTTAACGCTTCCCATACAAGCCCCAGGAGGGAAGGTACTTGTCTTGGAAGAAAACACTCGTATCTCAAACAATTATGTTGCATCCCACCGTGTGGCTTTGGCTGTTGGATAACAGGTTTCCTTTGACACTCAACAAGGGTCCTGTTTCTCCAAAGAATGCACCACCTCATCACGTGGGGAATTCTCTTAAATAGGATACAAGAGTCTCATTCCTCCAAAGGACGCACATCCCATGCCTTGCTCTCAAGTCTGCTAGATATTGGCTATTAACAAAGACCAACATGATGTGTTTGCACATGAACATTACCCTTCCCAAAATTAAACAAAATCATCCTTTCATCAATCCCTGATCCCATAGTAACAAACCTTCTCCCTATACATCTCAAAACCTCATTTCTCCATCCCAGGCACTTCTGAACACAGTGCGATGACATCTAGCCAACTGCCAAAGAATAATGCTAGATGCTAAGTTGCTTATAGTGTTTTGTACTTCTTTGTCAACACCTCTTGGGTAGATTCCTCTAGGCATCAACAAAGAGGGACCAATGAAACACCATAAAATTTTGGCCTAGCACTTTTAGACAAGAATCAAGCTAAGTTATGCTACTGCCCAACATGAGTACAGCATGACCAAACATGAGAGCTGCCAAAATGGCATGAAATGACATACAATGGAGCAAGTAAGGTCCCCCATGAGGCCTATAGGAAACTGCATCAACTTTTGGCGTCCAGAATCAAAATTTTCGGGCTCAAAATGCTTTATTTTGGCTAAGTACACTTTGGTTACGTTTTCTTACACTGTCAGCGTAAGGCGCAGCGTCACCAACTTTTGGAGCCCCAAAACTAGGTCAAAATGGGCTAAAATTGAACACAAGGATCCCCCGTGACTTCACCAAGGTCCCTAGTAGGTCTTAGCCTCCATAAAAGCAAGATTCGGGCATCAAATATGCCACTTTGACTTGGTGATGCTGGGGTTGTTTTTCAGATGCTGCTCAGCGTAAGGCTTAGCATCACCAACCAAAATAGGGCCAAAAGACATCCAAATCAGCCCAAATTTGGTACACAGAACCTCCATGACCCATGGCATGCATATCCACTCCAAAAATGGGTCTTGTAGGTTAAAAATGAGCTCAAAATGCATTTTTTTCAAGTCATATGCTGTTAGTGACGCTGATGCTGGACGTTGACGCTGACGTTGATGTTGGACGCTGATGTTGACACTGACGCTAGATGCTAACACTGATGCTGATGCTGACATTGGACGCTAGACACTGATGCTGACGCTGATGCTAGACGCTAACATTGACACCAGAACAAGCTGAACACACATCAGAGTGAGATCCATGCACGCTGGAGGCCTTGGCGGAGCAAAAACAGCACAGATTTGAAGATCCGAAGGCAGGACATGTAGATCCATTCTTATACTTTAACATTTTTTGTACATTTTTGCATTTTGCAATGTATCAATCTCTTACGCTATGGATTACACTCGTCAGTGTAAGAGATCTTGGTCACGCTGCATGTTGTACATTGTAACATTTTGTGCATCTGATCAATGCACAAGCCTATCACCCGATCCGAAGTTTTCTCACCTTGCAACCTTTGATCTTCTCCCAGATCCGAATCTCCTACCTAAAATCGTATAAATCTCCTATTTTTCCACCAGATCATGTAACGACGGAAAATGTCAGTAGCTGGAAAATACCAAACAAAAATCCATGTATACAGTCTTAACCACGGATCCGTGCGAGGGCCATGTTGGAGAAAATGAATCCACAGTGCCCTGAACAGTCTTGTCGATCAGATAGGAACTTACAATCAGTAAATTGATGAATATTGTAGATATTTCGTGGAATAATCTGATTCGATGAATCGCAAAAGGAGAAGAAAACGATGGAGATAAATTGCAATAATGACAACGTTATCACGACAAGGAGAATCAGGTTTAAGAAAAATGTGCAATCCCAAGATCTGCACTTTGACCCAAAAACTGAGTATATTGTATACAAAGTTCCAATGGAAAAGCTCCACTTATCTTGTGCGAAGCATACACAAAATAACAAGAAAACTATTCAACAAGGAGTACAGAATGGAGTTTGATCTACCTCGTAAGCCAGAGATGGGATGCAAGGAAGGTCAAGCTCTGATGTCTATCGATCAACTGTTTCTAATCAATAAACTTTGCAAACCGCACCAGATGATCTTTCAATCTCTGATCTACTCTTTTTGCCTTGGGTAATCTCTGCTCAAAACTGCCAATGATCACCAATGGAGAGAAAGCTGTGTTTTCGCCAAAGGACTAATCGCTCCTGCTGCCAATGCTCAAGCAAAATGTCTTCTGCCTCTGCTAAAAGATGATGCTGCCAAAAGTTGAAGATGCCGATCCTTGTTTCTTCGTCAACTAGAGTATTTATAAATTCGACAACATGCGGAGAAGGCATGACCCTGATGACACATGTCTCAAACCTTCAAAATAGCTTTGACTTGGTAAAATTTATGTTGAAATTGGTCAAGTTGCGTCACGTTTTTGGGAAGGGGGGGGGGAGTACGCTGTCGACCACTTTCGCTAAAGCTGCTTCATGATTATGCATAATACGCTCATCAGCGTGTTGTGCATGTGAATAATAGGTGCATGTCTGGTGAGCTGCATTACGCTCGTTCACGCTATGTCGTGTGGTAGAGCATAGTAAAACATGAAAATAATTGATTTAAGCTATTTTTACTCTCATTTACACCGCAAAGTGTAATAGAGCGTAAGATGGTCAACTTTACAATGAACTTACGCTTGCCTATGCTGTGTAGCGTAATGAGCGTAAAGCGACCAATCTGCGAAAAGGAAGAAGTCAATCTGTTGCGCTTCTTTTGACTCTAACTTTGCTTTTCTTGAAGCTCGTTACGCTTCTCTGTGTAACGGAGCGTAAACTCAGTCTTGAACAAAAGACTTAACAGAATATGTGACAAGTCTTGAACTTTAAAAATCGTCAAAATTGCCAAAGTAAGTTACCTTCTGCTATCGGGCTATGTTAAACAGAGTTACGCTGAGCGACACTACGCCATGTTGCGTAATGTAGCGTAAAGAAAGAAAACATAGTAAGATTGGAATCTGTAAGGAACTTGGAGGCTTGATACTGCATGCCTCTTTGCCCCGTTCTATCTTCTGGATTTCTATCTCGAACCTTTGCCCAAATCGTGAATCTTTTCCTAAGGCCAATTCGCAATATCTACGATGTTTCAATGGCCCCTCTTTGTTGACATTTAGAGGGCTTGCCTGAAAGACGTCGACAAAGAATACAAAACACCGGATGGGTAAAAGTGCCAACAGTGTTCATCAATGGTTACTCAAGTGTCGCCTTGTCAACAGAGAAGTGCAGAAATGAGGGAAACAGAGGATAGAAGGGTATGGGAAGGAATTTTTACAAAGGTAAGAGAAAAAAGGTTCGGGGAAGATGCAAGTGAGGTTCGGGGAAGACGCAAATGTGTGAATATAGCTTTCTCACGCATGAGCACTTAGGTTTCCTCCTGCGATTGCGTTTGCATGGAGTTGTGCCATCATTTTGTAGAAGAAGGGGCTTGGTTAGACAAATTGTGTTGTGTCTGCGTGGCCTGGATGAGTTGTGTTTCATCCATTTTTCCAACCCACGTTTTTTTTCTGCGCCCACTAGGTGAGTTGCGTTACGCTAGTTTATGGACTTGATTGTAATGTAGATGTAGAAAGTGTGCGCTGCGTATGTACGTTTTGCGTAAGGGAAGTTGATGGTGGAGATGCAGGGAAGTAAGAGTTAGAGGTAGGGTTATGGGAAAAGACAGGGATGCACTCCCGAGTGGACAAGCTAACTTAAGCGGCCATCTCAAAACGTCATCTGTATTTCACCACTCTGATGAACACGCCTTTGAATGACATCCTCGTAGCAAGTAACCTACAACCAAAGAAGCAAACAGAGGACACCATTGCTTGATCAAATCATCGAAGAGGTTGTTGAAAAAAGTACCGTTTAGGGCGAGACAGAGTGAGCGGGCCACAAAGGAGGAACTGTAGCACGAGGCAAGGGTCTTCAACATTGACGCTCGGCCCAACATATCATCGCCAAAGATTATCAGACTCATCGCACCCGACTGGTTACGCAAGGAACCAACTAGGTGAATCTGTGAAGCGAGAGCCTGATAGCGATGATGAGCAGAGATCCCCAAGGTCGTTTTTGATGAGAATTGCTTTGGGGTTCCGGTTGGTGAAACTAAACTCTTAAAGATGCCACCGCTATAGTGGGGGCGATCATGGCATCTTCAAGGGTTTAGTAGTATGCCTTTCAGCACATCCGAGGAATTAGCAAAATGCCTGTGAGATCGCGATGCTGGGACTGTTCCAACATCCAACCCCATTTTTTTGTAGCCGCACAGAGATGACTACGCTCGCTTGATTTGCATGATGGCGGCCTGTAAGTCCCAGTTTTAAGTCTTGGTAGACTGTCGTTGCTGGTTTTAATTCTCAGTAGACCATGGTCCCAATTTAAAGTCTAAGTGGACCGAAAAATGCTAGTTTTACGTCGTAGCGGATAGTGGTAGGGCTAATTTATGGTCTCAGCAGACCGTGCTGTGGATGTCAGTTTCATGTTGTGACCCAGGGATAGATCTATGCTAGTTTTACATATCAGCAAATGGACACTCACCTGTGCCAGTTTTATGTCCTGGCAGACAGCCAGTGCCAGTTTAGCATCGTGGTGGATGTAACGACAGAAACTGTCGGCAGCTGGAAATACCGACCGATATTCCGGCATACACAGTTTTAGCCACGGATTCGTGCAAGGGCTAAGCTGGAAAAACGAATCCGCGGCGCCCTGAACGGTCTTGTCGATCAGACAGGGACTTACAGGTCAGTGAAAGCGGTGGCGATTATAGATTCCTGCGTGACGTGATTTGTTGCGAGAGATCGTAAAACAGGGCGACAGCGACGTAGATGGATCGTTATGAAGATAAGGCTAAAACGCCGGAAATATGCTAATCGGGAGAGAGAAAAAAAAACGTGTACTTCGCAAAGATCAAAGATCTATGTTTCAATGCTGGATCAGATATATACTTCCGTGTATATTACGTTACAACGGGAGAAAACCCCCAACAACTGAATACAAAACGAGCGCAAAACAACAAGAAAACTGTGTAGACAGAAATCTGATCTACCTTGTAGACCCAAAGCCTAGGTGCAGGGATGGTCAAGCTCTGAAGTCTGTCGATCTTTTGAACGATAGAACCTGCTAACTAGGCAAGACAACTCTGCAATTCCTGTTCTGCTTCTTTGCTTCGGGTAGATCTGCTGTTAGGACTCAGGCGTGCTGTGTTCTGTTTCGGATAACGGATCGTGCTTGTAGCGATTACCAAAAGGTTGCTCTTGTTTCTCTACTCAAGGCGATGAATGTTCCCTTGCTCAGAAAATGCTCTTGTCCTCTTGATCTGCTGTCAACAAAAAGCGATAAGTGTTCTAGTGCTCTCGTTCGTCAACTTGCCAACTTGCTGCCTCTCTCTCCAAAAGTCTCTCTGTATATTTGTTAGTCGGAGTATTTATAGGCCGCGACACGCGCAACCCTGATGATGTGGGCCCGAATGTCGCGGATCCTATTGGCGTGATTCTTTTAAGTCGCACTGCGACTATGCTCAACACGCTCATCGAACTGCGACNAGCATAGTCGCAGTGCGACTTAAAAGAATCACGCCAATAGGATCCGCGACATTCGGGCCCACATCATCAGGGTTGCGCGTGTCGCGGCCTATAAATACTCCGACTAACAAATATACAGAGAGACTTTTGGAGAGAGAGGCAGCAAGTTGGCAAGTTGACGAACCAGAGCACTAGAACACTTATCGCTTTTTGTTGACAGCAGATCAAGAGGACAAAAGCATTTTCTGAGCAAGGGNTTTTTAATTTACGTCCATCACACAACTGCGCGTGATAAAGCGTAAACAATGCGTAACTTACGCTTACCACGCAGCGGCGCGTGGTGGAGCGTAAGGAGCGTGCAACTTTGAATCATGACCCACGCACTGGTACGCACCGCTGCGTAACGAGCGTAAAGGCCACTTATGTTATGCGCCATAAGAAAAAGTGCCAAGTCGTCGTATTTTTCTGGATTTTGCCCTCGACTACTTTGGAGCTTATCACGCTCATCACGCTGCCGTGCGTGATAGAGCGTAAACTTGTCCTTGAACAAATTCGCCTTTGGCTGTCTCGGAGCTTATTACGCTTATCACGCTGCCGTGCGTGATAGAGCGTAAACTCGTCCTTAGCCAAATTCGTTATTAGCTGTCTTGGAGCCTATTACGCTTCATCACGCTGCCGTGCGTGATACAGCGTAAACTCGTCCTTAGCCAAATTCGAGGTGCGTTCTTGCTCAAATCACGAATCTTCGCCTGAGGCCGAACCCGTAATTTTCACGGTGTTTCAATGGCCCCTCTTTGTTGACGGTTAGAGGGCTTACCCGAAAAACGCCGACAAAGAATGCGAAACACCGGATCGGTAGAAGCAAGAACCACGTGCATCCATGACTACTCAGACGCGGCTCTGTTTTCGTAAAAGGAAGATTGGCAAGAGGAAGAGTGCAACTGGAAACAGGTTTGGGGAGGTGCAAACGGTGTTTTTATTTATGTTAACAGGAATGCTTTCAGACGAGCGTTGCGCATCAATCTGAGATATCTCTGTTACAATTGTANTCGCTTTGCACATTTCTTCCCGACACACGTCTACCCTTGATCCTTGTTTCCTTTTTCCCCACCACCCAATTCCCATACGCAGCATTCACATACGCAAATCTTCGNAAAGGAAACAAGGATCAAGGGTAGACGTGTGTCGGGAAGAAATGTGCAAAGCGGAGTGGATGGGCTAACCTGGGTAGCCACTTCAGCACGCTGTTGTACTTCGCCGCTCAGATGAACGCACCTTTGAACGACATTCTCGAATTTAAGCAGCCTACAACCACAAAAGAAAACAGGGGACGCCATTGCTTATGGACAACAGACGGGGCTTTTGGAGCCAATGCCGTCGGATGTTAATCAGAGCCAATGTACTGTCAAGACGAAGCCGGAGCATACGGGCGAGGCCGCCAATCCTGATGATTCGGCCCTGCATATCATCGCCAAAAGGCATCGGATGTAGTGCAGCTCGTCGATCGCAGTAGGAACTGGCCAGATGAATCTGCGAGGCCGACGTACGATAGCGATGATTGGCGGAGACTCGCAGAGCCGTGACCAACGAGGGTTTCGTTGGGGCTCCCGCTAACGAGGCTAAACTCCTGGAGCTGCTTCCGTCGCGGCGGACGCGACGGTGGCATCTCCGAGGGATCAGTAAGATGCCTCTGTGCCTGTCCGAGGAATCAGTAAGATGCCGGAGGGTGGGGACGCCGGAACTGTCTCAGCGTCCCACCCGATCGGCTGTGCAGCTGTACCGGAGATGATCACGCTCGCTTGATGTGCCGGAGTCCTAGTTTTAAGTCCTGGTAGACTACTGTTACTGATTTTAAGTCTCAGCGGACCATGGTCCCATTTTAAAGTCCGGGCGGACCGAGAAGCGCTAGTTTTACGTCGTAGCGGACGGTCACCAAGTACCAGTTTAGCGTCGTGGCGGACGCGTGCAAGGCATGCCAGTTTTACGTCGTAGCTGACGGTCAGTGCCAGTTTAACGTCGTAGCGGACGATCACCGTCATATCTGTTGTTGACACCGTCGTTGCTGCTAGATGAAGTACTGCTTTAGATACACATGATTCACAGGATTCGCTAACTTGTTGCCGTTAACATCTGCCAATTTGAACGCTCCGTTGCTGTACGCGTCGGTTACCAAGAAAGGGCCTTCCCAGTTCGCAGAGAACTTGCCTACTGGTTCACGCACAGCCTTGAGAACCAAGTCTCCTTTCTTGATCGGACGCTGCTGAAGGTTGTGATGATGCTTTTGTCTCTGTTTATCCTGATATTTCTCAATCGCCTCAAGAGCCTGTATCTGCTTCACTTCTAATGACTCCAAGTCCATTATTCGAGCCTCGGTGTGTTGAGTCTCATTTATAATGGTGAAGAGGACCATTCTCAAAGAAGGAATCTGCAACTCCAGAGGTAGCACCGCCTCAGATCCGTAAACTAGGCTATAGGGCGTACTGCCTGTAGCTATTCTACAGGTAGTACGATATGCCCATAGCACGTAGAGGATCTGCTCATGCCACCGCCTTTTGTTGCCGTCGAGCATTTTCTTGAGTAAATTCATTATTATCTTGTTCGATGCTTCAGCTTGACCATTTGCCTGCGGGTAATAAGGGGAGGAAAAAGACTGCTTGATGCCTAGGTTGTCGCAAAAGGATTTGGTATCCACGCTACTAAACTGTGGCCCATTGTCGGTCACAATAGTCATCGGGAGACCAAATCGAGTTACAATGTTATCCAAGATGAAATGGCAAACCTGTTGGGATGTAATATTCCGCAGGGGGATAGCTTCTACCCACTTCGTGAAGTACTCAGTGGCGGTAATGATGAAGCTATGTCCTGTGGAAGATTTTGGTGTGATGGGTCCTATAATGTCAAGTCCCCATCGTTGGAATGGCCATGTTATCTGTGTGGTGTGCAACTCTGTGGGTGACACGTAGATGAGGTTGGCGTGATGTTGACACGTGTCACAGGTCTTAACCTTTGTCAAACAATCTCTTTCCATGCGTGGCCAGTAGTACCCTAAGCGACGGATTTTTAGGGCCATAGCCCGTGGTGCTACGTGGCCACCGCACAGTCCCTCGTGAACCTCGCTAACGATGTGTTGTGCTTGGTCTGCGTTAACGCAAGTGAGCAATACGCCATCAAAGGAGCGTCTGCAGAGAGTACTGTCCCCGATGATGACGTAGTGCCTAGCGCGTTTACGGGTTGCGTCTTTTTGCGCACGCGTCAAAGCAGCTGGTAACTCACCTTGTAAAAGGTAAGATTTGATATGATCGTACCATTCAGGCGTGCTTTCCTCGGTAAGAGAGGAGATTTGCACCGTCTGAATGATAGGGTCTGTGCAGTCTGTAATCAATGTGGGGCAGGTGTTAAGCAAATGTGACGGCACGTGTAAAGCCAGAGTGGCCAGTGCGTCGGCCAGCGTGTTGTCAGTCCGCGGGACGTGCTGGGCGTCGAAGGTCATAAATCACCTCAGAAGATCTTTGGCCTGATTACAATAGGGCTGCAAGTGTACCGCTTTACAGGCGTAGACTCCAGTGATTTGATTTATGACAAGCATCGAATCGCCCCTAATTGACAGGTGTTGAACATCGAGTTCGCCTGCAATTAATAGTCCTCTGAGGAGCCCCTCGTACTCTGCCACGTTGTTCGTACAAGGGAAGGTCAATCGATAAGCATGTAGACGCACATCCTCAGGCGATAGCGTAAGAACAGTGGCCGCACTGCCGCCTCCAGCGGTTGAAGCTCCATCGAAATACAATGTTGCTTCGAGGCCTGCCGAAACAGGGCTTAAACTATGTACGTGTTCATCGGGAAATTCTGGCTCTACGGTCGCGTGGTTGTCAATTGGTGAAGTTGTTAACTGGTCTGCTATCATCTGGCCTTTCGTGGATGATTGGCCAATATAGTGGAGGTCGAACTCCACGGTGATAGCTTTCCAGCGAGCGATTTTACTGCTTTCGTATAAACTATGTGTAATGGCCCTAAGGATGTTATTTTTACAAATGACGTTAACCTGACTATGAAAAAGGTAATGCCTACATTTCTTGAGCGTAAAAACTAATGCTAAGCAATTACGCTCAACGTCGTTATATCTCGTCTCGTATGCACACAGAGCGTGACTTAGGTAATAGATGGGCATTTCTGACCCATCCTCCCTTTTTTGACAAAGCAACGCTGCTATTGCCACGTCTGAAGTGGCGAGGTAGATGAAAAAAGGCAAATCCCTTTGCGGCGGGAAAACCGTTGGCAAATGTTGCAATTCCTGTTTTAAACTGTCAAACGCACACTGGCAATCGTCGGTCCATTCAAAATTAACCCCTTTTTTCAGCAAATGTTGCATGGGATGTAACTTGTCGGTTAATCGTGAAATAAACCTGCGTATGAACTGTAAACAGCCCTGTAACCCGCGTAGTTGCTTGAGGTCTGTTGGAGGTTATAACGCGACAATGGCTTTGACCTTATCAGGGTCAACTCGTATGCCAGTTTCTGATACCACAAACCCCAGCATGCATCCGGTTTTGACTCCGAATACGCACTTCTTTGGGTTAAGCCGAAGCTCGTGTATGGAGCATCTCTTAAGGACTAACTCCAGGTCCTCTGAATGATCTTCCGACTTCAAAGACTTCACAGCTATGTCTTCTACATAATCATTCAGCCTTCCTAGGAGGTAATCGCTAAAAATGTATGTCATGGCTCGTTGATACGTCGCTCCGGCATTCTTCAGACCGAACGGCATCATGGTATAGCAAAACATTCCCCAGGGTGTCATGAATGTTGTCGTCAACTGGTGTTCTGGGTTGATGCGAATCTGATTATAGCCTGAAAAGCCATCCATGAAGGACATAAGCGCATGCCCAGCTGTTGTATCCACTAGCTGGTCGATACTCGGCAATGGGAAATTATCCTTGATTGTGGCCTTGTTCAAATCCCGGAAGTCTATGCATATGCGTATACCCCCGGTCTTTTTCGACACGACCACAGTGTTAGACACCCAGTCCGAATAATCGACCGCGCAGATGAAACCAGCCCGATATAGTTTGGTGATTTCATCACGCACTGCTAGTGCGATCTCTGGTTTGACTTTGCGTGCCTTTTGCCTAACTGGTTTGATCTGCGGGTCAAGGATAATGTTATGCTGGATTAGTCTAGGATCTAACCTAGGCATGTCTTCATATGACCATGCAAAGACAGTGATGTTGTCTTGCAGGACCTGTTTTATTGCGTTATGCGTTTTCTCGTCTAGTAAGGAACTGACCTTAAGCGTCCTGGTCTTACCCCTATGCGTAACGATAGGGACCTCACTAATGGGATCCTCGGTTATGTCCCCAGCTTCCAGGTCTAGCGTGCGTGTGGACTGTTCTGGCCAGTCTGGGGATGTCTCCGATGTAGCTATGGTTACACCTACTAAAGGGGGGTCTGCGTCTACTAATGTAAAGTCAAAAGGCCTAGTTAACTGCCTGTATGGGCCTATTAAGTTTAAAGGTGCTGAAACCGTGATGTCCATCCTCCGTCTGTCCTGCAAAAGCGGCAAGTGCGTAAACGGTTAGGAGACAAGTGACAGGATGTTGCTAAAGGTGGAATGCTAACTGAAATTTTGAATGTTGGCGACAGAGTTTGTAATCAATGCAACCCGATTACGAGGCGATAAGATGTGGTAGTTTAACGTCATTTCGGATAGTGGTGCGTGCGATATCGACCGAATTAATACCAAATTTTCGGATTCCGTTTCGGGAAAGTTCCGCTTTAATCCAATATCAAGTCAGCGATCTTCACGTATAAGTATGTAGTCTTTTGATGAAACTGGTTGTTAGCTATCTGGATTTGAATTTCACAAGGAAGGAGAGAGAAAGAAGCAGAGAGAGCAGGGAGAAGGAAAAATAGGCGACGGAGGCGTGTAACCTGTCTAGTATCTGTAAGCAAGCTGTAAAGAAACCCTGCGACTATCGTGATGGCTCCAAAGGCAAAGAAGCAGAATGCCAAATTGGCAAAAATCGACGAAGTGCAGGCAAGCCTGAACCGTGTTTCGCGGGCGTTGATCGATGTCTGCGATCCGACGCCTCTCAACCGGTAGGCCGTTCTTTACGCTTGGTCTATATGGCTTTTTGTTTTGGTTGTTTAAATGTCTCTAGCGTGAATGCGTGCGTCAAATTATGGACCTCGGCTTAGTGCGAGGGTTTTGATGAGGTTGCGTTTATTGCCATTGTCAGGGACAAACCTTGCGTTCTTCCAAGGGTTTGGGCAATTTCAGCTTGGTTGCGTTTTACGATTTTTTTTTCTTCTGTTACATGTGAATGTATAGATGTAGACGTTTTAATGAGTCTTGGTCGTTTCTACAGCATTGCGCTGAAGCCCATCCTGCTTGTGCTGGATATTTTTGGGGTTTTATGCTGGTTAAACCCTATCGTCCCAAATGTCCCTCCTCCGCACACGAGAGTGCAGGGGAAGGCCATTTGGTACCGAAAGGGTGCGTTGGAATTTTTGCAATTTTTGCTACGTAGGTTCAGCATCATCATTTGGTCGCATGTGACTGGAGATGTTGCCGGGGCCGTTCTGGAGCACCTGTTGCCAGGGTCTTTGCAGGGGATTCTGGCCTATCTAACAGACGGGGCGGTTGAAACGGGCAATCCCGAGGACCAAGCACTCAGCTCTCGGGGTCTGAGGAACTTGCAGTGGATCTGGGGTATGACCCACTTCAATTGCTACCACGCATACAATACGTTGTTTATGGCCCGTCATGTGTCAACGTATTTCCAGAACCCTCAAGGCACAGTATACTACGCAGGCGGGTAAGCAGATCTCGATGACTTTGTTTTATTTTTATATGTTACGATGTGTGAAAAGGATGTAAGAGTAAAAATTTAGCTATAGGAAGAAAATTTTAGGTGTAGGAAGAAAAGTGAAACTACGCTGTATTGTACAGGTTTTTTATCCGCGACAACAAACTAATCGGTGACGGCGATGCGCTATCCTGTGCCGAAACGGCGATAACACTGTTCACCGCGACGAATAACGTTCGTGCCGGCCTTATCTGGCAAATCGGCCACGAGATGCGTGAGTACCACTCACGCTACGAGGAGGCCTTCAAGAAGTGCCAGAGCCTCGGGTGGTTGCACGAGGATTGGACGCTGGATCCGCCCCTCAGCGTCGAGGATGTGGAGATAGAGCTCCCGCAATTCCCGCTGCCGTTTGGCCCCGGTAAGGCTGCTGCGTGTTTAGTGCTATTAACTGGTTATGATTATTGCAATAAGGTTTGTGTAATGTCTTGCGTTTTTGACTTACAGTCCGGGAATCTCAGGAGATTACCCTAACAATTTCCGGCCGCGGGGCGAGAGATGTCCTCTTTCGTTACGGGGACATCAAAGAGGCACAGCATTGGCTTGGCCACTCAGCGGCCCCAGCCGTGGTGGTGACTAACCTCCAGACTGCAGGACTGCTGCACCTATTTTTAGCCGCCACCCCTGACGTTCCCGCCAACGAGATGATCGGCTTGGTGGACTCCTTTAATGCGAGGGCCGACCGTTTCAGCACGCGCGTGCACAACGTGCGTGTGAACTTTGACATTAACGCACAGGTCTTCTCAGACCTGTTTGGCGTTCCTTCCAGCGGCCTTCCTATAAACGTGAAGGCCCAGAGGGGCGTCAAAGTGGAGGCGCTTCTGCAGGAGTGGGCCAAAGTCCCTAAGGATACTAAGGGATTTCCCTGTGAACAGTTTGAGCTGCCGACTGCCAAAACGCTGTATCCCCTTTTTCGGGCCCGTGCCTTCCCCAAGACTCTCTCGCAAGCGTGGAACTTTTCGGTGGAACAGACGCATATTATGCGAGAGGTGTTGGAGGAGGGGGCCCGTTTCGACTGGGGCAGTCATCTCGCCAAGGGTTTGCGGAGTGAGATGGTCAAGCTTCGCGAGAAGCTTGAGTCTCGCTTCAACGTGCACCATGCCTTTTTTATAGCCATCTTCCGGCGGTTCGAGGAGTATTTGGTCGTCCAAAAGAATGGGGTCTGGGTACAGCAGGACCGAGACCAGCTGTCCAAACCCTGGATCGCCCACATCCTCAACACTACCCGTGGGCAGGATCCGCCAGAAGGAATCGGAGAGTCAATGTCCGTGACTACCAAGGCCATGACGGCACCCCGAGTGCGGGGTCTCGACAGTGTAGGCGGGATAATGCCTACCTACACTGGCGATGCCTCGCGAGGGAAACGCTTGGCCAAGGATATCGTGGAGCCTGCAGCTCGGCGGAAGAGGCTCCGCATGGCTGAGGTCCCTGGAGGCGAAGCTGGCCACACCGTAGGGCTCACGGTGCAGCGGACTAAGCCTCCGCCTGGTAAGTATAAAGACTGTATATGCGATTTTTAATTTTGAATAGTGGAATTGTGTTCTAAGGCATGAGGATGTAAACAGCAAAAAGGACAGGTCGATTGACCCCTGAGACAGGGGCAATGGTGTTAAAGAGTGGAGAGGGGGCCTCGATTTTTGGAACAGAGGCCCCAGCTGTTAGCACGCGTTGTGCGCAGCCTTCAGCACGTGGGGTAGCCCCAGCTATGGGTGGGAGCCGCGTACAGACGGGGGAGGAGGCTCCTGCTACTAGAACAAGAGACACATAGACCCCGGTGCGTGAAGTAGAGAAAAGTAGAGAAGACGTCGATGACGCTGCCACTGTCACCGGCAGAGGTAATGAGCGTATGTTTTTTTTTATGGGTTTTGCAAGCATCTGTAAACAGACAGTATCTAATCGAGTATGTTATAGGAGAAGGAGATGCCTCGACATCAGCTGCTGCTAACGAAGGGTGGAGGGATCTCCCCGATAAGCTCGCCTTCATGGAAGGCGTGATTAACGACATGATCAAGCGTCTCGAACGCTCCGACCCTGGCGCTGGTAAGCTAATAGAAGCAAATGTATAATGTCGTGATAATCTGTCATCTGTCTTGATGTTCCTTTTTTTCTGTCAGGAGCTCACCTCCGATGGGACCCCGCGGAGCCCATTGACCTGGACACAGCAGAGCCTCCATCTGATGGGGTAGTCGTGCGTAAATGTGCGTTACGCTCGACACGCTCCGTTTGGGAAAGCAGAAATATCAACGAAGCCCTGTGGAAAAAACTGCAACGATCGGAACAGAGGGCTGAGTCCTTGACTAAGGAAGTCGAGGACCTGAGGACGTGCTACGAGTTCCTACAGGCTCGCGTGACCGGCGACGAAGACTGGCGTACTGCTATGATTGATCACTCTCGTTATTGGACAGCGATCAGGAACAGCGTACAGACCAGCTGAGCGTTGGTCGAGAAAAGGATGCAAATAGAGCTCCTTGCTCAAAAGAGCCGAGACTGGAGGGACTACTGCGCAGGCGTTCAGGAATGGGGGTAGAAGGAGAAAGACCATAAGCACGTGTACAAAAGGGAAAGCACCGCCTACAGGAAATGCTACCGTGAGTCTGCTATTAAAGCACGGTCTCTGGAGGTCTTTGTGGACACCATCGGAGCGTCCGAAGCCTTCAAGAAGTTTGAAGAACAGGTAACGGTCACTGCCTCTCCAGAGAGAGCAATGGTCTTTCCTGGAAATCAAACTTCAATCCCTACCTTCTACCCAGACCCTCCTGCTTGGAGCAGCGTGGAGAAAGGAAAGGTAAAAGCAGGGATGGCTTTGGGCGAAGATGCGTGGCAAGACCTAACAGAGGACGAAATTATGAAGCGTTTGTGGGCTAGCCTAGATAAGCTTCCCTTTGCTGCTGAGGCTGGGTCATCTCAGGTAAGTTTACGCATGGCTTAACCAGCGCATTTTCAAGCATAATGTTACCTGCTCTAATTTTTTACGTTATTTATGTCTCAGATACCGGAAGATGGAGAACGTCCGGCCACTGAGGGGCCAGAGGAGGAAACTATGGAAGCAGAGGTAGAACACGACGAAGGGCATCCTCCTGTGGAGCCAGCGTTAGAAGGAGAGTCTCATGAAGAGACAATCTTTCCAGGAGGGATATTTCCAGGAAACGATGACCTACTGGAGGACGACCTTATGGGTTTAGACTTAGAGTTGAAAGACACGGGCGATAGTGGCAGCATAGGTCATGCGTGATTGTGTTTTCTGGCATCATGTCACAAATATTTTTGAAAGACAAACACGTTATAAATTTTGCCTGATTATCGGCTATCTGTCATATTTTTTTCTTTGCCTTAGTTTAAGGCCCTTGCGGGCCGAAAGCATAAATGGATTACGAAGCAATGCGTAAATGGCAAAGTAGCTATTAGTTTAAGGCCGTTGCGGGCCAATGCGTAATGTGTAAACGGTAAAGCAAAGCAATGCGTAAATTGTGAGTAAATGGAAAACTAGTTTAAGGCCGTTGCAGGCCAGTGCTTAAATTGTAAACTGACAAACTAGTTTAAGGCCGTTGCGGGCCAATGCGTAAGTCGAAAAGAAAAGAGCTAGTTTAAGGCCGTTGCGGGCCATTGCGTAAGAGCTGGTAGCAAACTAGTTTAAGGCCGTTGCGGGCCAATGCGTAAGAGCTGGTAGCAAACTAGTTTAAGGCCGTTGCGGGCCAATGCGTGAGAGCTTAGCAGAACGTAACCCTGGTCGTTACGTAAAGTAGTAAATGCGTAATACGTGTAATAGGCGAAGGCAAAAGGCGAAGCGTAAAAGTAAAAGGCAAACCGCAAAGCGTAAAAGGAAGAAAAGCAAAATGCGGAGCGTAAAAGGCATAGAAGCTCATAGTTATAAAGCACATAGACGTAAAGAAAGTATTGACTGATAGATACGCCAACTTATATGCACGCACGCTGTAGAGCTTTGTTCAGCCATCAGCACGCAACTGCCTCTTGACGGTTTTTATGTTGACGGCTGCGTAAGGGCGAGGAGGTTTACAGTTCGACTCCTCTATGCTAACATCTAGGAATGGCAGGTCAGCCTAGGCTAAACCGTCAGCATTGTCATTGTTTTGTTCAGGGGCTCGGAGAGAAGGCTGGTCATCAGCCGTTTCGATCTCTGAACCCCGCTCTTCTTCAATGTTACTAATGGTCCTGGGAGTGATCTCGTCGCCGCGTATGATAACCTCCCCCCCAGCGTAAGGCAGGTGTATCTCCTGATGGATAGGTGACGAGACCGCCCTCAGCTGAGCTAACCACAACCTTCCCAAGATCAAGTTGAAGCCTGCCATCTCCTCGACGACTAAAAATGTGGCTTCCATGGGGAATTGATTCCCCGCCACGAACTTGATACGCACCGTCCCCTTGACTTGGACCCATGCTCCATTGAATGATTTTACACAGGCCGTCGTCGTGGGAGTGATCTGGTCGACCAAAAACAGCCTATCCACGATGGAATAGGGGACGACATTAGCAGCCGCGCCATCATCCACATGCACCCTCCGGATCCGGAACTGGCCGACCCGAATGGTGATGAACATGGGCTCCGTCGTCACTTGACCCTTTTCTGGATCATCTTTAACAAACTCGTCCAAAAAGGTCAGCGAGGTGGGCTTGGGTCGTTCGGTTTTAGGAGGGAACATAATAGCGTGTATTGCTTCCTCTTCAGCCGGCAAGCTGGCATCCACTGATATGGACGTCAACATGCGTACCATAGCCTCGCGGTGTTCTCGAGAAGTCATCAAGAGGTCGTACAAGCTCAGCATTGTGTTTTTCTGTTTCAGAGCTTGCTTAACCTGCGTGAAGGCGTCGAGGAGGTCCTTCTCCCAGCAGGTTGGTTTGTCCCCCTTACTTTCCTCCATCCGGCCCAAGAGACGGATCTCGCGGGGCGGGGCGGTGTCAGAAGAGTGACTATTCATCTTCCTACCGGAGGAGGGCTGCTGAATTTCTGTGCTTTTCTCATGCTTCTGGGGCATGGTCATAGGCACAGAGGCCAGGGGCCTAGGCTTCGGGAAGCCGAGCGCAGAACTATTTTCCCCCTTCTGCTTAGGAGGGGATGCCTGATGGTGCGGGTTGGAGGTCTGTCCCTGCGTAAGGGGAGCAGCCTGTGGTCCGGGCGCCCTAATGATGAAGGGCGCTCTCGGTGTGGGCGCAGACGAAGCTGCGGCTTGGGCAGTAGCGTATGACTGAGACTGTATTTGAGAAGGTGCCCGTATAATGAACGGCGGCCGTGAGGCCCCACCTGCTGCCAAAGAAGTAGTTGCCCCGCTTGGTGAGGTGGCGGGCACACGCAAAACAAATGGTTGTTTTGGCGGCCTTTTACACTCATCGTCCGTACTTACCACAGTGATTGTATAAGGATCATAATTTGCGTTTAGCAGATCCTTGTATACATGTAATGTCTGGTTTTCTGGACGCGTGGGGTTACTGCTGTCTAGCGTCAGATGACCTTCGTCGATCATGCGCTGAATATCGTCTTTCAACGCCCAGCAGTAATCCGTGTTGTGACCGCACATCTGGTGGTAGTCACAGAAACGGTCCAGCCTGAAGGATCTCGGAACCGCTGGCTCGTTGGGCAGAGCTAAAGAGGGGTCCTTCAGCAATTCACAGTTACGTCTGTGACGCTTCAGGGCTTCCTAGGACACCTTCTTAGGTTGAATGTGTCCTGCCGCCAACAGCTGTTTTAGCAGTTCCGAATGTTTCACCGGTAAAGCCGCGTATTTTGAGCGGTCTTTGCGCTCAAAATTCATCTTTGGCTGGGGGGCTTGTTCGGGGGCAGCCGTGGCTTGGCTGGTGGCGGCACCAGCGGTGGCCTCAGGCGGTGTTGTTGCCGGAGCTTTCTTGTTCTTGTTCTTTGCATTCTCAGTCAGTGCGGCTACGGTCGTTGTCGTTGCCTTACCTTTGTCCTTGGCTTTGTTGTGCATGTTCTTGTAGGCGATGTACGCTGGGTCTTTGCTAGCTTCTGCAGCATCTTGGATGCTCCAGACCTGAGCGAAGGCCTGGCGTATGTCTCCAGGGGAAAGATAATACAGCTTAGACTTGATAAAGTCGTTGACTGCTCCCTTGAATATAGCCAACATGTGGGAGTTCACGATCGGGTCACGGATCTCATTCAAGGTGGCGTTCCAACGCTGTATGAACTTTTGGACTAGCTCAAGCGGGTCTTGTTTCACCCCCATAAGCTGCTCCAATGTGACTTCCGGCTTCACATTGTATCGGAATCGGGTCACGAATTGGGTCAGCAGCTCTTCCAAGGTTGAGATGGAAGAGGGTGGGAGAGCTCGGTACCAGTCTAAAGCCTTCCCTGTCAAGGACATCGCAAAGACTCTGACCAAAGTATGTGGCCACTGTTGTAGCAACAAGGATTCGGATCTAAAGGTGGCCAAGTGCGTATTGGGATCCCCCTCCCCATTATACTTCGTAAAATGTGGGAGGGACATCCCTGGGGGCAACGACAACACAGGGACCGCTGGATTAATTGGATCATCTTAGTAGAAATCTGTAATCTGAATGGTGTCAGATCCAGCAGTCTTGAGGCGTCGCACCTCCTCAGTAAGGGTTTGGATAAGGTGGAACGCTTGATCCAGACCTGTTATAGGAGGCGTCTGTGCAGCAGGCATAGGAGCAGGAGGTTGGACTGGGTGAACAGCCCCAGGAAACTGGAATGTAGGAGGCGGTTGATTACCTGCTGGTGAAGCAGGGGCCCGTGTAGGCTGGGAGACCTGCGAAGGCCCCCACCCGTCGATTTGTGACGCGGGGTTAACTATTGCCTGCTGCGGGGCATAATGGTAGGTGTAACGAGGAAGCACCCTTGAAAATTGTGCTGCTGGTGCTGGCGGGGGTTGGGGATCGTAAAAGGCAGATGGATATTGTTGCACAGCAGGGTCGGTCCACTGACTTGTCGCAGGGTGTTGACCAAACGGCTGTTGTGGTATGGTCAGAGTATGTTGTTGAGTTGGCGGGGGAAGCAACCTTTGCGCTAAGCGAGTTGTTGGTACAGTGTGAACCTGTACCTGAGGGATGGACTGAGGCACAGTGGTCGCCGAGATCCCCGCTGGGATGCCGAGTACGTGTTGGGACGGACCCACCCCTGCGTCTTGGCGCAGTGGTTGTGTTTTCCACCCAGACAGCTGCGTTTGGGCTAGCGGGAAGCCAGAAAGTTGTGCCTGCGCGGTTGCAGCTGGGTTCAGAGAGGCTGCCTCTCCGTCAAAAGGAAACAACGGGTCTTCTTGTGTATGGAGAGGTAGAGTATGAAATGAATTCTCCGACATGGCCGTGAATTCGTCCTCCGCGTCTTCCTCCAGCTGGGGTTCCGCCACAGGTTGTGCAGCCTGGCCTCTGGCCAATATCAGCTGAGAGATAAGCTCGTTATGGTGCTCGGTTAAGGGGATTATATCATAAACCGTTGGCTTAAAATCGTAACCCCCTCGATGGAGCACCTCAAAGTTTCGTTTTGCCTCAAGGTCGGCTCGGGTGAGAGCCAACCTTGCTTGGATCTTGACACAAATGAAGTTGTAGTCTTCAGGGGTTATGACCGTGAAGATTGGATCTTTCCCCTGAAGCCTTAATGAACGACGCAAGGGTCCCTGAGGACCGGTTGCACCGGGGGCTGGCCCTACGGTCACTGTCAGGTTCACGGGCGCGACACCCGGATCGACAACGGTCATGGCGGTTGTGGCTGTTGTGTTTGAGTAGTAGGAATCCATAGATCAAGGATGAAAAAATGACTGAATATCGAATCTAAAAGAAAGAAAGCTTGACAAGCAACACAAAAGGCTTTCTACCCTGCTGGATTTCAACGAAATCGTCTTTGCGACCGATCTACACCACACGATTGGCCTTAGACTTCCTTAGAGGTATTACGTCTATGGCCTAGGGTATAGATCTCTAAACAGAGTTACCCGAAATATTCGGATCGGAGCCTTCAGGCCCTCCTTCTAGCGCCAGAAAACTGTAACGACAGAAACTGTCGGCAGCTGGAAATACTGACCGATATTCCAGCGTACACAGTTTTAGCCACGGATTCGTGCGAGGGCTAAGCTGGAAAAACGAATCCGCGGTGCCCTGAACGGTCTTGTCGATCAGACAGGGACTTATAGGTCAGTGAAAGTGGTGACGATTACAGATTCCTGCGTGACGTGATTTGTTGCGAGAGATCGTAAAACAGGGCGACAGCGACGTAGATGGATCGTTATGAAGATAAGGCTAAAACGCCAGAAATATGCTAATCGGGAGAGAGAAAAAAAAAGTGTACTTCGCAAAGATCAAAGATCTAAGTTTCAATGCTGGATCGGATATATACTTCCGTGTATATTACGTTACAACGGGAGAAAACCCCCAACAACTAAATACAAAACGAGCGCAAAACAACAAGAAAAATGTGTAGACAGAAATCTGATCTACCTTTTAGACCCAAAGCCTAGGTGCAGGGATGGTCAAGCTTTGAAGTCTATCGATCTTTTGAATGATAGAACCTGCTAACTGGGCGAGACAACTCTGCAATTCCCGTTCTGTTTCTTTGCTTTGGGTAGATCTGCTGTTAGGACTCAGGCGTGTTGTGTTCTGTTTCGGCTAACGGTTCGTGCTTGCAGCGATTACCAAAAGGTTGCTCTTGTTTCTCTGCTCAAGGCGATGAATGTTCCCTTGCTCAGAAAATGCTCTTGTCCTCTTGATCTGCTGTCAACAAAAAGCGATAAGTGTTCTGGTACTCTGGTTCGTCAACTTGCCAACTTGCTGCCTCTCTCTCCAAAAGTCTCTCTGTATATTTGTCAGTCGGAGTATTTATAGGCCACGACACGTGCAACCCTGATGATGTGGGCCCGAATATCGCGGATCCTGTTGGCGTGATTCTTTTAAGTCGCACTGCGACTATGCTCAACACGCTCATCGAACTGCGACTACGCACAACACGCTCGTTTGTGTGATGTGCGTGTAAAGAGCGGGCCCATGGGCGTGTGTCGGCTATTTTTGCGCTCATTCACTTTTTGTTGCGTGTATGAACGTACTGACGTCAAAACAATGAGTTCAAGATTGTTTTACGCTCACCGCGCAGCTGTGCGTGGCAAAGCGTAAATGTAATGTATGCTCACTACGCAGCCGTGCGTGGTGAAGCGTAAACCAATTTTTAATTTACGTCCATCACACAACTGCGCGTGATAAAGCGTAAACAATGCATAACTTACGCTTACCACGCAGCGGCGCGTGGTGGAGCGTAAGGAGCGTGCAACTTTGAATCATGACCCACGCACTGGTACGCACCGCTGCGTAACGAGCGTAAAGGCCACTTATGTTATGCGCCGCAAGAAAAAGTCCCAAGTCGTCGTATTTTTCTGGATTTTGCCCTCGACTGCTTTGGAGCTTATCACGCTCATCACGCTACCGTGCGTGATAGAGCGTAAACTTGTCCTTGAACAAATTCGCCTTTGGCTGTCTCGGAGCTTATTACGCTTATCACGCTGTCGTGCGTGATAGAGCGTAAACTCGTCCTTAGCCAAATTCGTTATTAGCTGTCTTGGAGCCTATTACGCTTCATCACGCTGCCGTGCGTGATAGAGCGTAAACTCGTCCTTAGCCAAATTCGAGGCGCGTTCTTGCTCAAATCACGAATCTTCGCCTGAGGCCGAACCCGTAATTTTCACGGTGTTTCAGTGGACGCGTGCAGAAACTGCCAGTTTTTCGTATTGGCGGACCTGTACAACGCTGCTAGTTTTATGTTGTAGCGGACGGTTGCAACATGCTAGTTTTACGTCATGGCGGATGATTGTTGCTAGTTTAGCGTCGTGGCGGATGCATGAAGGGAATGCCAATTTTATGTCATAGCAGACGATTGTTGCCAATTTAGCGTCGTGGCGGACACGTGTTGCCATACTTGATGTTAACACTGGATATGCA
This sequence comes from Gnetum montanum, assembly GCA_015680685.1. Classification (NCBI taxonomy): domain Eukaryota; kingdom Viridiplantae; phylum Streptophyta; class Gnetopsida; order Gnetales; family Gnetaceae; genus Gnetum; species Gnetum montanum. The sequence goes on from MNCI01004792.1 coordinate 564,203, forward strand.
CTTAGATGTAGTACCGCTTCAGATATATATGATTTCTAAGATTTGGTAACTTGTTTCTATTGATATCTGTTAGCTTGAATGCACCATTTCCATATATATCAGCTACCAAGAAAGGGCCCTCCCAGTTGGCAGAGAATTTGCTTACTGGTTCGCGAATGACCTTGAGAACCAAATATCCCTTCTTGATAGGATGTTGTTGAAGATTGTGATGGTACTTTTGCCTCTGCTTATCTTGATACTTTTCAATGGTATCAAGCGTCTGTATTCGCTTCTCCTCTACTGAATCCAAATCCATGATCCGAGACTTGGTGTGTCGAGCCTCATTTATAATCGTGGATAGGACCATCCGTAGAGAAGGAACTTGTAATTCGAGAGGCAGCACCGCCTCGGATCCATAGACCAGGCTATAAGGTGTACATTCTATAGCTTTTCTGCGTGAGGTACGATACGTCCATAGCACATAAAGGATCTTTTCATGTCACTGTCTCTTGTTGCTGTCGAGCATTTTCTTGAGTAAATTGATAATGACTTTGTTTGTTGCTTTAGCTTGATCATTTTCTTGCGGGTAGTAAGGCGAGGAAAAAGATTGTTTGATGCCAAGATTGTCACAAAAGAATTTGGTTTCCAGATTGCTAAACTGTGGCCCATTGTCGGTCACTATAGTCATCAGGAGGCCAAATCTGGTTACAATGTTATCTAGAATGAAGTGATAGACCTGTTGAGATGTAATCTTCCGTAAAGGGATGGCTTCGACCCACTTTGTGAAGTACTCAGTAGCTATGATGATGAAGCTATGCCCTACGGAAGACTTTGGTGTGATGGGCCCTATGATGTCTAGTCCCCATTGTTGGAAGGGCCATGTGATCTGGGTCGTATGTAGTTCTGTAGGCGACACGTGTATGAGGTTTGCATAACGTTGATACATGTCACACATTTTGACCTTTGTAAGACAATTGTTTTTCATGTATGGCCAATAATACCCTAAGCGACGGATTTTAGAGGNTTTTTTCATGTATGGCCAATAATACCCTAAGCGACGGATTTTAGAGGCCATAGCTCGTGGCGCTATGTGTCCTCTGCATAATCCCTCATGGACTTCGCCTACTATGCATTGTGCCTGGTCTTTGTTGACGCAAGTGAGCAGTACTCCATCAAAAGAGCTACTACAGAGGGTACTGTCTCTAATGATGACGTACTGCCTAGCTTGTTTGCGAATAGCATCTTTCTGTGCATGTGTTAACTTGTGTGGTGATTTTCCATGCAAGAGGTAAGTTTTAATGTGGTCGTACCACTCTAGCGTTCTATGCTCGAGTAGTGAAGATATTTGCGCTGCCTGAATGATAGGACCAGTACAATCTATTATTAATGTGGGACAAGTGTCGAATAAGTGCGATGAAAATTTTAAGGCTAATGTAGCTAGTGCATTGGCCAGTGCGTTATCGTTTCGGGGCACGTGTTGGGAATCGATGGTTGTGAATTGCTTTAGAAGATCTTTAGCCATATCGCATTAGGGTTGTAAATGTGCAGCCTTGTAGGCGTAGACTCCTGTGATTTGATTTATAACAAGCATCGAATCACCCCTAATTGCCAGGTGTCGAACATCAAGTTCTCTGGTAGTTAATAATCCCCTGAGGAGCCCCTCGTACTCTGCCACATTGTTCGTGCAGGGAAAGGTCAAGCAGTAAGCATGAAGACACACATCTTCAGGTGATAGCGTAATAACTATGGTGGCACTGCCACCTCGAACGGTTAAAGCTCCGTAGAAATATAACGTTGCTTCGGGGCCTGTTAAAATAGGGCTTAAACTATGTACATGTTCATCTAGAAATTCAGGCTCTATGATTGCCTGACTGTCAATAGGAAATGTTATTAATTGGTCAGCTATTGCTTGGCCTTTTGTAGAAGATTGACTAATGTAATGCAAATCAAATTCTACCGTGAAAGCTTTCCAACGAGCTATTTTGCTACTTTCATATAGATTATGCGTAATGGTCCTAAGGATGTTATTTTTACAGATAACGTTGACCTGGCTACAGAAGAGATAGTGCCTACATTTCTTTAGCGTAAATACTAATGCTAGGAAATTACACTGTACTTCGTTGTACCTTGTTTCGTATGCACATAGGGCATGACTCAAGTAGTAGATGGGTGCTTTTGACCCATCGCTTCTCTTCTGACAAAGTAATGTGGCTAAGGCTACTTCTGAGGTCGCAAGGTAAATGTAGAATAGCTGATCCCTTTGTGGCCAGAATACGGTTGGTAAGTGTTGATGTTCTTGTTTTAGGCTATCAAATGCATGTTGGTAATCATCTGTCCACTCAAACTTAACACCCTTCTTAAGGAGATGTTGCATAGGGTGTATTTTATCTGTTAATCTCGAGATGAACCGCCTGCTAAACTATAATCATCCTTGTAACCTGCGTAGTTGCTTAAGATCTGTGGGAGGCGTTAACTCGACAATGGCTTTGACCTTATCATGGTCTACTCGTATGCCAGTTTCTGACACCACAAACCCTAGCATGCATCCAGTTTTGACTCTGAATACACACTTCTTTGGGTTGAGCCGGAGGTTGTATTTGGAGCATCTTTTAATTACTAACTCTAGGTCCTCTGAATGATCTTCTGATTTCATAGACTTAACAGCTATATCATCAACATAATCATTCAATCTTCCTAGGAGGTAATCACTAAAGATGTATGTCATAGCCCGTTGATACGTCGCTCCGGCATTTTTCAAGCTAAAAGGCATCATGGTATAGCAAAAGGTCCCCCAGGGCGTCATGAATGTTGTGGTCAATTGATGTTCTGGGTTGATGCGAATTTGATTATAGCCTGAAAATCCATCCATGAAGGATAGAAGCGCATGCCCAGCTATTGTATAGACTAACTGGTCGATACTCAGTAGTGGAAAGTTGTTCTTGATTATGGCTTTGTTTAAGTCTCGGAAGTCTATACAGATACGTATACTTCTGGTCTTCTTTGGGACAACTACAATGTTAGATACACAATCCGAGTAATCGACCGCACGGATGAAACCAGCCTGATACAGTCTGGTGATCTCATCACGCATTGCTAGCGCAATTTCTGGTTTGATCTTTTGTGCTTTTTGCTTAATTGCTTTGATATGCAGGTCTACGATTATGTTATGTTGAATTAACCTTGGATCTAGTCCCGACATGTTTTCGTATGACCATGCAAATACCGTGACGTTGTCCTGGAGGACCTGTTTTATAGAGTCATGCATTTTTTGGTCTAGTAGAGAACTAACCTTAAGAGTTTTGGACTCTCCTTTATGCGTAACAACAGAAACCTCGTTGAGGGGGTCTTCGGTTATGTCTCCAGCCTCTAGGTCTAGCGTGCGCGTCGATTGTTCTGGCCATTCTGGAGATGTTTCCGACGTGGCTATGGTTACATCATCGAGGAAAGGGTTAGTTTCTACTAGTGTAAAATCTAATTGCCTAACTACTCTCCCGTATGGACCTATTAAAGTCAGGGGTGCTGAAAAAGTTGCATCCATTTGCCAACCATCCTGCAAAATCTCCAAATGCGTAAATGATTAGGAGAAAGCATGATGTGGTGTTGTCAAGCGTGAAAAGCTAACTGAATTTTGAATATTGTGAACAACCTATAATTAATGCTACCCGATTACGAGGCGATAAGGTGTGGTGGTTTAACGTCATTTTGAATAGTGGCGCATGTGATATCCACCACATTAATGCCTTGATTTTCGGGTTCCATCTTATGCTGGCACCAACATTTAGGAAAGTCCTATTTTAATTGGGCATCAAGTTGGTTAATTTCGCATATAAGTAGGGAGTTCTTTTTAAAAATAGGTTGTTGGCTATCGCAAACTTGAATTCTAAGCTGTCACAGAGAGAAGAAGAAAGAGCAAAAGATTGCAGCGTGTTATTTACGAAGGTGTGAAGGTGTGAAGACTGCAACAATGGCGCCAAAAGTAAGAGGGAAGAATGTGAAATTGGCAGAGATAGATGAGGTACAAGGGAGCCTGCAGCGTGCTTCGTAGCCTTTGGTTGAAGTGAGGGATGTCACTCCTCTGAATTGGTAGGCCATCCCTGGCTTATTTTTGTTGCTTTCTATGATATGCTTCTTCTTTGTGATGTTTATTCTTTTTGTGTTATTCTATGTAAATTAGAGTTTTAGGCTATGGACCTCGTGTTAAAACGAGGGTTTATACAATAGTATTGCGTCTATTGCCGCTGTCAGGGAAAAACCTTGTACTTTTACAAGGGTTTAGGCGATTTTGGCTGTATAGCTAGCGCGTAATTTGTAAATTTTCTATTTTAAGCTTGGAATCGAAATCTAGAAGATAATGTGTTTATGTTTTTTTTACAGTATTATGTTGAAACCCCTCTTAATCGTCCTAGACATAGTCGGGGTTTTATGTTGTATAAACCCGATCATGCCCAACATTCCTCCTCCTCAGACTCGGTTGCAAGGGAGGGCCATACGGTTCTGAAAGGGTGCACTGGAGCTTCTACAGTTTTTTCTGCATAACTACAGTGTTATCGAGTGGTTGCATCTATCAGGGGATGTGGATGACGCTATTTTGGAGCACCTGTTAGTGGGTTCTACGCAGGGAATCCTGGCTTTCTTGATAGACGTGGCCTTCGATACTGGTCGTCCCCAAGACCGCGAACTTAGTGCTAGAGGGTTGAGGTGCTTAGGTTGGATCTAGGAAATGGCCAGGTTTAGCTATTACCATGCGTACAACACTTTTTTCGTGGCCCATCATGTCTCGACTTACTTTCAGAACCCACCAGGCACAGTTTATTACTCAGGCGGGTAAGTCGTTTTACTGGCGGTATTATCAATATGTTTCTAATGCCTAGATTTACGAAGTGTAAGATAATAATGCATCATATGATACAAGTTTTTTATTAATGAAAAAGGATTAGTGTGAAATGGTGATACATTGACCTGGACCGAGATAGCGATAAAGGAGTTTACCTCCACCAGCAACGTACGCGCCGGTGTAATGTGGCAGATGTCCTTTGACATCCATGAGTATCCCACCCGTTATGCTGATTCTCTCTAGAATTATCAGAACCTCGGGTGGTTACATGAAGAGTAGACTTTGGACCTGCCCCTTACCGTTGCGGACGTGCAGAGGAAACTTCCTCCATTTCATTTGCCATTTGGCCCTGGTAAGGTTTTGTTGCTACTGTTATTTACAAGATATTATATTATTTTTAGTCTATTTTTGAAATGTAGTGTAATAGTATTTTTGCTACTTAGACATGTGTCTTGCGTTGTTCAGTCAGGGAATCCTGGGAGATTACCACTACAATTTTCGACCGTGAGGCGAATACCATCCTTTTCCGCTATGGCGACATTAAGGAAGCACAACGCTAGCTCGGCCACGCAACGGCCCTAATTGCGTTGGTCACCAAGCTGCGGGAAGCGAGGCTAACGCATTTATTTCTGGCCATAACTCTTGATGTCCTTGCCAGAGAAATGTTAACCCTGGTCAACTATTTTAGTGAGAGGGCTGAGCATTTTTGCACGCGCGTGCATCACGTGCATGTAAATTTTGATATCGACGCTCAACTATTTGCTGACCTCTTCGACATCCCCTATGATGGTCTTCCCATAGAGGAAAAAGTAAGGAGGAGCGTCAAATGTTAGGAAGAGCTGGAGGAGTGGCTGGGGACCAAGAAGGAACCCAAGGGAATCCCTTGCAAAAAGATCGAACTAGAAATTGCCAAGACTATTTATCCCCTCTTCCGGGCCCGGGCTTTCCCCAAAACACTCTCGTAGGGGAGGTTCTTTACCATAGAACAAACTCATATCATGTGGGAGGTTATGGGGGAAGGAACCTAGTTCGACTGGGCAAGCTATTTCGCTGAGGGGTTATGCACCGAAATGATCATGCTCCACCAAAAGCTTGAGTCTCGTTTCAATGTGCACTTCGCCTTCTTCATAGCTTGCCTCCGACGTTTTTCCGAATTTTTGGTTGTCCAAAGGAATGGGATTTGGGTGCAACAAGATTGAGACCAGCTATCCAAACCTTGGATTTCTCATATTTTTGACACTACTCGAGGATAGGATCCTCGAGAGGGAATTGGGAAGTCTCAGTCTATAATGACAAGGGATTTGGCGGCGCCTTGAGTACGGGGCGCTGACAATGTAGGTGGGGTGATTCCCACTTACACCAGTGATGCATCACAGGGAAAGCACCTAGCGGTAGAGATGGTAGATGCCTTGGTTTAGCAAAAAATGCCTCGCTTAACCAAGGCACCTACGGAACCAGTGGGTGCTATAGATAGGACCATGCAAGTCAGAGTTCAACGGAGTAAACCTCCGCCTGGTAAGTGTAAAGGCATAGTGAAAGTCATGGCAATTATCATGTTACGCAACTTTATTTAGGGTACTTTGAATTTCTTAGATGTGTTATGTGACATGATCAGCGAGACCTACGGAGTGGTTGATCCCTGAAACAGGGGCAGTGATATTACGGCGTGAAGAAGGGGCCCCAATTCTGGAAGAGGAGGCCCTGACTATTAGAATAAGTGATGCACGAACCCTTGTGCATGAAGAGAAAGAGGAGGTGGACAACATTGACGCACCCCCACTACATCAGGCAAAGGTCAGTGTATTAAGACTTTTTTAAAGAATTCTTCTAATAACTGGAAATTTTAACTTAATTACACTACAGATGAAGGAGATGCATCCATGTCCATCGTTCTAAGCAGAGTGTGGAGAGAATTTCCTGACAAGTTTGCCTTCATGGAAGGTGTTGTCAATGATATGATTGAGCACCTTGAGCACGTCGATCCTGGGGCTAGTATGTTACTGCTACTATATGCTTATTTTATTATACAGATGTAAAGTTTTACTTACGCTTGATAATGTTTTTTATCGCAAGCTCGCCTTCGATGGGACCCTACAGAGCCCATTGACTTGGACACAGTGGAACCTTCATCATATGGGGCGGCTATGCCATGCAACATTTTTGAGGAAATGCGTAAATGTGCGTTATGCTTGACTCGCTCCTTGTGGGAGAATCAGAGTGTCAATGAAGACCTCTGGAAGAGACTGCAGAGGTCAGAGAAGGAAAGAGTGTCTATGACCAAAGAGGTCAGAGACCTAAGATCACGGTGTGACGGAGACTAGCATACGGCTGTTGTTGACTACGCTCGCTATTGGACCGCAATCAAGAACAGCGTGCAAACCAGTTGGGAATTTTTGGAGCAGAGGATTCAAATAGAGCTGTTGGCCCAAAAAAGCCAAGACTGGAAGGATTTTTGCGCAAGTGTGCAAGAGTGGGGGTAGAAGGAAAAAGATCACAAGCATCTGTATAAACGAGAGAGTATCTCTTATCATCAACACTACCGAGATTCTGCCATCGAAGCTCAATCCTTGTAGGTATTCCTCGATGTCGTTGGCGCATCCAAAGCCTTCGAGAAGTTCCAATAGCAAGTGACAGTAAGCACATCCCCGGAAAGAGAGATTTCTCTTCTTGGGGGCAAGACTACAGTCCCTACCTTCTTCCATGAACCACCCCGATGGACTAATGTGAAGAAAGGGAAGGTGAAGGCTGGAACTGATCTAGGGAATGGAGTATGGTCTGAATTAACTGAAGATGAAATTATGCAGTGCCTATGGGTTGGTTTAGATCAGCTCCCCTTTGCTGCGGAAGCAGGACCATCGTGAGTAAGTTTGGGTGTTATTGACTTTAAATTTTCTGATTTATCCTATTATGGCTTTTCCTTATGTATTTATTGTGTATAGGTACAAAGAGTGGATGCAGAAGGCAAACAGGTTAGTGAGCAAGTACAGGAAGAAGAGTGTAATGACGCACACCGTCCTCTTGAGGAGCCAGCGTTAGAGCAAGGACCCCATGAAGATGATATTCCTCATGAAGGAATACCTTCTGGAAGGGATGGCCCACTTGAGGATGATTTCTTAGGCTTAGAGGCAGACCTAAGGGATACGGGTGACAACGGTACTAGGGGGAATGCGTAATTGTGGTTTATGCATGATTTTATTTATGCATTTGAACAATGGCAATACGTGTGTTGGCAAGATTATTCATAAGATTTTCTGTATGCTTTTAAATGTCATTTTATTTGTATCTTGTTTTATATCTTTATTTATGCAAAGCGTAAACAGAGTTGTTAAAGGCTTTGGATGGATTGCATTGCTATGGGATGGAATTACTAGTTTAAGGCCATTGCGGGCCATTACTAGTTTTAGGCCATTGCGGGCCATCACTAGTTTTAGGCTGTTGCGGGCCATCACTAGTTTTAGGCCGTTGCGGGCCGATTGTGTAAGTCTAGAAGTGTAATTGATAAAAATGTAGATATCTACGTAACTGTGCTAATATGACTAATAATAGTCAAGGAGCGTAAATGGCATAAAATGAGGAATGTAAATAGCGTAATGGATAGAAAGCGTAAGTATATGTATGTATATTAAAGTAAACTATTAATCCAATCTGATAAGTGTAAGCGGAAAACTAGTGGAAGTATGATGATGCGCGTAAATGCCACTCAGATCAATCGCTAATTCGCAATTGTTTCTTGATGGCCTTTACGTTCAGTGATGCGTAAGGGTGGGAAGATTTGTGATCTGACTCCTCCATACCATCTTCTTGAAATTGTAGGTCGGCCTAGGCTAGGCTTTCATCATTTGTTTTGATTTGTTTGGGAGTTCGGACATGAGTTTGGTTCTTGAGCATCTTGATCTCTAAACCCCACTCCTCCTCTATGTTGTTGATAGTCCTAGGAGTCATTTCATCACCATCTATTACAACTTCTTCCCCTGCATAAGGGAGATGAATCTCTTAATGTATTGGTGATGAAACTACCCTCAGTTGGGCTAGCTAGGACCTCCCCAAGATCAGGTTGAAGCCAGGCATCTCCTTGATAATGAGAAATGTGGCGTTTGTTGGGAATTGATCCCCTACCACGAATTTGATACGCACCATCCCCTTGACTTGCACTCGTGCCCCGTTGAATGACTTTAGGCACGATGTCTTTGTAGGACTGATCTGGTCAACCAGGCCCAACTTATCCACTATAGGATAAGGAATGACATTCACAGCTGTGCCATTGTCAATGTGCACCCTCTGGATCCGATATTGACCAACCCGGATGGTGATAAACATGGGTTCTGTCATTACTTGACCTTTCTCTGGGTCATCCTTGATGGATTTATCATGAAAGATCAGAGGGGTTGGTTTAGGTTGCTCAGTGGCGAGAGGAAGCATGACAGCATGTATCACTTCCTCCTCTGCTGGTAAGCTTTTATCCACCGGTATGGATGTCAACATACGAACCATAGCCTCATGGTGTTTTTGGGATGTCATAAGCAGATCATAGAGGCTCAACGTTGTGTTCTTCTATTTCAGAGCCTGCTTGACCTACGTAAATGCGTCGAGGAGGTCCCATTCTCGGTTGGGATGTTTATCCCCTTTGTCTTCTTCCATTCGCCCTAAGAGATGAATCTCCCGAGGCAAAATAGCGTCTGTCAGAGAATTGTGTTTCTTCCTGCCAAGGGGAGGTGACTGCATTTCTGTATCCTTGTTTTACCCAGAAGGCATAAGCACAGGGATAGAGGCCAAGGGCCTGGGCTTAGGCAAGCTGAGCATAGTATGGTTTTTGGTGGCATTGACTGATGCATCTCCTTCCCTTTTTTTATTCGGTGGTGATTGATGGTGATGGCTAAAAGCTTGCCCCTGCGTAAAAGGAGTAGCTGGTGGTTTTGGTACTCTAAGGATAAAAGGTGCCCTAGGGGTAGGCGCAGACATGGCCGCAGCTTTACTGTTAGTGCGAGGCTGGGTTAAAGCTGGAGAGGATGCCCGAATAATAAAGGGTGGCCTTGGGACACCACTAGCTACTGGTGAAGAGCTTGCCCCCTGGGATGAAGTAGTAGGTACACGTAAAACGAAGGGCTGTTTAGGTGGTACCTTTCCTTCACCATCCGTACTTACCACGTTGATTGTGTACGGTGCGTTATTTATGTTTAACGGGTCCTTGTACACATGTAATGGCTGGTTTTCATGACGTGTTGGATTACTGCCGTATAGTTTTAGAGAACCATCGTCAATCATGCATTCAATGTCATCTTTCAACACCCAGTAGTAATCGGTGTCATGACCACACAACTGGTGCTAGTCAGAAAAACAGTCCAACCTAAAAGACCTCAGAACTAGTGGTTCATTAGGTAAGGCTAAAGAAGGGTTCTTCAGCAATTCGCAATGATGCTTGTGACGCTGGAGAGCTTCTTTGGATACCTTCTTATTCTGAATGTATCCAGCCCCTAACAATTTTTTCAACAGTTCTGAATGTTTTACAGGCAAGGCTATATATTTTGAATGATCTTCATGCTCAAAGTTTGGCTCTGGCTGGGGGGTTTTCAGGGGTAGGTGTGTCCTGGCTGGTGCTGGTTGCGCTAGCTATAGCCTCAGGGAACGCTGCGGGTGGCTTCTTGTTCTTTTTTTTAGCGCCTTCAGCCAACGCAGCTATTGTCATTGTTGTTGCTTTACCCTTGTCCTTACCCTTGTTGTTAGCATTTTTATAGGCTACATACATCGGGTCTTTGCTAGCCTCTACAGCATCCTGGATGCTCCTAGTTTGGGCAAAAGCCTGACTCAAGGTTCTAGGGGCAAGGTAATACAGCTTAGACTTGATGAAGTCATTAACCAATCCTTTGAAGATAGCTAGCAAGTGGGCTTCCACGATAGGCTCACAGATTTCGTTCAGAGTGGCGCTCCATCATTGTATAAACCTTTGGACCAGCTCGAGTGGGTCTTGTTTCACCCCCATGAGTTGCTCTAATGTGACCTCCAATTTTAAATTGTACTTAAAACGAGTCACAAATTGTGTCAGAAGTTCTTCCAAGCCTGAGATGGAAGAACAAGGGAGGGCTCGATACCAGTCCAAAGCCTTACCTACCAGAGACATTGCAAAGACACGTATAATAGTATGTGGCCACTATTGTAACAGCAAGGATTCAGACCTAAAGATGACCAGGTGGGCGTTGGGATCACCTTCCTCATTATATTTGGTAAAATGCGGTAGAGACATCCCCGGAGGCAATGACAACATAGGAACTACTGGACTGATGGGATCATCCTGATAGAAATCCATGTTCTATATGGTATCAAAGCTAATAGCTTTAAGGCGTTTGACTTCCTCAGTAAGGATCTGAATGAGTAAAAATTCTTGGTCTAGACTTGGTGATGGAGAAGTCTACGCAGGGGGAGCTGAGGGTTGGACAAGAAGAGCTGTACCAGGCAGTGGAAATGTGGCGATGGCTTGGCTGACAGGTGGTGCAGCAAGAACTATCCCCACGGACAGAGTTGCTTGTGGAAACCACCACGCACCAGGCTAAGCAGAGGAATTGGCTATCGTCGGGTGCATAGGAAGATTGTAAGGGTATTGTGGGACATGCGTGGTGGATGCGGCTAAGGGTTGTGCACCGTATAACGTGGATTGATTATGTGAGATGGATGGGATCTACTGACCAGCCATGGGTTGTTGAATGGATTGTTGTGATTGAACAGTGGGTTGCCTTGCAGGGAGCGGCAACGCAAAGGTTTGCACCAGATTTTGTGCCAGGCGGGTTGTAGGCATGGCATGAGGTTGTGCTTGGGGGATGTAATAGGGTGCGGTGGACACAGGTACCACTGACAGAATACTGATTACACATGGTGATGAGACTGCCCCCATGTTGTTTTGGGATGGTACTTGCACCTGCAGGACTGATGATTGCATAGTGGCCATGACAGGAATGTGAGTATGAGCGGTCATGTTATGGATTAAGGTGGACGGCTTCTCCTGCAAGAGGAAATAGGGGATTTATGTACGTATGGGGACTAAGAGTGTGGTATGAATGTTGGGACTGGGCCATGAATTCATCGTCCTCTTCCTCCCTATTTTGAGGTTCTAGCATGGATCGTGTAGCCTGAATCTTAGCCATAACCAGTTGGGTTAGGATTTCATGATAATGCTCAGTTAGGGGGATAATGTCGTAAGCGGTGGGGGTGAAATCTTTACCCCCTCTGTGGACCAGCTCAAAATTTTGTTTCGCTTCGATCTCGGCTCGGCTAAGAGTGAGCTTTGCCTGGATCTTGACACAAATAAAATTATATTCTTTAGGCTTCACGACAGTGAATACAGGGTCTTTACCCTATAATCTTAATGAACAGCATGATGGTCCCTGAGGTCCTACAACACCAGAAGCTGGCCCGGTGGCAGCGATGGGATTCACAGATGTGGCACCTGAATCGGTAGTGGTCATGGCGGCTATGGTTGCATATGCAGAATCCATTGACCAGATAGATTAATGATAATAAGCAATTAGATCTAAAAGGTGACAGACAAAGAAGATCATGATTAGGCTTTTTACCCTGTAGGATTCCAAAGGAATCGTTATAGTGACTGATCTACACCACACGATTTTTCATAAACTTCCCTAGAGGTATTATGTTTACGTTTTTAGAGACACAGGTACAAATCGCTTACAGGGCTACCCATAAAAAAATACGAATCGGAGCCTAAGCCCTCCTTCTAGCGCCAGAAAACTATAACGACGAAAAATGTTGGTAGCTGGAAAATACCAAACAAAAATCTGTGTACACAGTCTTAACCATGGATTTGTGCGAGGGCCGTGCTAGAGAAAACGAATCCGCGGCACCCTGAACGGTCTTGTCGATCAGACAGGGACTTACAATCAGTAAATTGATGAATATTGTAGATATTCCATGGAACAATATGATTCGATGAATCGCAAAAGGATAAGAAAACGATGGAGATAAATTACAATAATGACAACATTATCACGACAAGGAGAATCAGGTTTAAGAAAAATGCGCAATCCAAAGATCTGCGCTTTGACTCGAAAACTAAGTATATTGTATACAAAGTTCCAATGGAAAAGCTCCACTTATCTTGTGTGAAGCATACACAAAATAACAAGAAAACTATTCAACAAGGAGTACAAAATGGAGTTCGATCTACCTTGTAAGCCAGAGATGGGATGCAAGGAAGGTCAAGCTCTAATGTCTATCAATCAACTATTTTTGATCAATAAAATTTGCAAACCACACCAGATGATGTTTCAATCTCTGATCTACTCTTTTTGCCTTGGGTAATCTCTGCTCAAAACTACCAATGATCTCCAATGGAGAGAGATTTGTGTTTTCGCCAAAGGACTAATCGCTCCTACTGCCAATGCTCAAGAAAAATGTCTTCTACCTCTACTAAAAGATGATGCTACCAAAATTTGAAGATGCCGATCCTTGTTTCTTCATCAACTGGAGTATTTATAAATTCGACAACATGCGGGAAGGCACAACCTTGATGACACGTGTCTCGAACCTTCAAAATACCTTTGACTTGGTAAACTTTATGTTGAAATTCGTTAAGTCATGTCATGTTTTTGGGAAGGGGGGAGTCCGCTGTCGACCACTTCTGCTAAAGCTGCTTCATGATTACGCACAATACGCTCATTAGTGTGTTGTGCGTGTGAATAATCGGTGCATGTCTGGTGAGCTGCATTAGGCTCGTTCACGCTACGTCGCGTGGCAGAGCATAGTAAAACATGAAAATAATTGATTTAAGATATTTTTACGTTCATTTACGCCGCAAAGTGTAATAGAGCAAAAGATGGTCAACTTTACAATGAATTTATGCTTGCCTATGCTGCGTAGCGTAATGAGCGTAAAGCGACCAATCTGCGAAAAGGAAGAAGTCAATCTACTACATTCTTTTGACTCTGACTTTGTTTTTCTTGAAGCTCGTTACACTTCTCTACGTAATGGAGAGTAAAATCAGTCTTGAACAAAAGACTTAGCAGAATATGTGACAAGTCTTGAACTTTAAACATCATCAAAATTGCCAAAGTTACCTTCTACTATCAGGCTATGTTAAACAGAGTTATGCTGAGTGACACTATGCCATGTTGCGTAATGTAGCGTAAAGAACAAAAACACAGTAAGATTGGAATTTGTAAGGAACTTGAAGGCTTGATACTGTGCGCCTCTTTGCCCCATTCTGTCTTCTGGATCTTTGTCTCAAACCTTTGCCCGAATCGTGAATCTTTGCCTGAGGCTGATTCGCAATTTCTACGGTGTTTCATATCAAGGTTGGAAAAATTGGAATAAAAAAATACTAAGGAGATCTGGGCATCAATCTGATATGTTGGTCTTCATACAAACTAGACACTATACACCTGCAACCCAAAATCTGCATCTTCCTAGCATCTATTCTGATCCATCGGGGCTAAACATCTACCTTGCAACCACTCCAAAACTGCGTTTTGACCAATGCATATTTTAATTGTTTATCAATAAAAATAGTTTGCATTATTTCCTAGATTCATGCAATTTACATTATTTTTTTTGTTCACATTTTCCTATTTTCATTGTTTAAACAATTTACATTCATTTTTCATTTGTTTACGTTAAGTTTTTTTTTGCATTTGTTTACGTATAACCCAACATACCATGATTTGCGTACATTCAGGGAAGTCCTCATTTGATTTGTGTGTGGACCATTCAAGGCACTCTACCTCCGTTAATTTCCAGCTTGCCCTCAAGTGAAGGTAGGGTCTTCCTGTTTTTTCCGTAGATCTCTTGATGTCTATTCATTCCAGCCTCTCACCGACGATTTTGGACAGTACAATGCCAAGGATGGTGACGCCGCATATGTTTCGGACCACGTTCTCAGTGCATCGTGAACTACGTTGTAGAGCTATGACGTCCACCCCATACGTTAGCATCACACCCACTCATTCGATGTGTATCTAGTGCTGGTGCATGTTGGGGATACGATGCGAACACAGTTAAGGTCCTGGTAGACTGTGTGCTGGTTTAAGGTCTCAGCAGATCGTACATGCTAGTTTATTGTTGTAGCAGATGTGCAATGCTAGTTTATAGTCATAGTGGACTAGCAGTGCTAGTCTTATGTCGTAGTGGATGGTTTCCACTAGTTCAACATCGTAGCAAACACTACTTGGTGCTTTTGCCTGTTTATCGTCATTGCAGATGGTTGTCGGCATTGCGGTTGTGCTTCAGACGTAGTATGGCTTGAGATATGAGTGATTCACTAGGTTGGAAAACTCCTTGTTGTCCATGTCCACCAGCTTGAAGGCTCCATTCATGAAGGCTTTAGTGACCATGTAAGGACCTTCCTAGTTGGCCAAGAATTTTCTCATGTATTCATAGAAGGCCTTGAGGATGAGGTTTCCCTTTTGCACTGGCCGTCGATGCGGGTCTGCATGGTGCTTCTTCTACTACTTACTTTGGTAGTGCTTGATGCGTTTCAGCATCTGTGCGCACTCCTCCTCTACTGTGTCGAGGTTGATGGTTCACGACTCATTGTTCTAGGTTTCACTCACGACATTTGCGAGGATCATCTGGAGTGAGGGTACCTACAACTCAAGAGGCAATATAGCTTCAGATCCGTAAACAAGACTGTAAGGGATCTTACTTGTTGTAGTTCTGCACGTCGTTTGGTAGGCCCAAAAGACGTAGAGGATTTGCTTGTGCCACTACCTCTTGCTATTGTTAAGCATCCACTTCAACAAGTTGATGATGGACTTATTAGTAGCCTCCACCTGCCCGTTCGCCTACAGATAATAAGGGGAAGAAAATGATTGTTTAATGCCTAGATTGCTATAGAAGGTTCAGGGTTTTGTAATGCTGAACTGTGACCCATTGTTGGTCACAATAGTCATTGGAAGCCCAAACCTTGTTATGATGTTGTCGAGGATGAAATGGCAAATTTGCTGAGACATTGTCTTTCTTAGGGGAATAGCTTCCATCCAGTTGGTAAAATACTCAGTGGAGGTGATAATGAAGCTATGTACTACATAGGATTTAGGTGTGATAGGCCCTATGAGGTCTAATCCCCATCATTGGAAGGGCCACGTGATTTGCATTGGGTGTAAGTCTGTAGGTGAAACATGTATGAGGTTTGCATATCTATGGCACGTGTCACATGTCTTGACTTTCGATAGGCAGTCACATTCCATGTGGGGCCAGTAGTACCCTAGGCATGTAATTTTTGCAGCCATAGCCTTGGGTGCTATGTGTCCACAGCATAACTCCTCATGTACTTTATTAACTACCTTCTGTGCTTGCTTGCCACCCATGCATGCTAGCAATATCCTGTTGTAAGAGCATCAGCACATGTGCATCATTTCCCATGAGCATGTATTTCCAGGCACACTTATGAATTGCATCTCTCTGGGTAGATGTTAATCCACCTGGTGGTTTTCCATGCTATAAGTAAGTTTTAATGTTGGCATACCACTCCTAGGTATCTACAGCACTTAAAAAAGCCACGTGTTCCACCTGAGTGATAGGCTCTACGCATTCTATGATCGAGGTTGGTAGGTTTGCTAGGGAATGTGATGGAATGTTTAATGCAAATTTCGTTACGTGGAATATGTTGCACATCTGTGGTTGCAAATTTCTTATGCAGGATTTTTGCTAGTTCGTAGTAGGGTTGCAAGTGCATAACTTTGCAGGTGTAGACCTCAGTGATTTGATTCACGACTAGTTATGAATCTCCCAAGACTACCAGGTGTTGTATGTGCAACGCTCAAGCAGTTAAGAGGCCTCTGAGTAGCCCCTCATATTCTGCCATGTTGTTGGTACAAGAAAACATAAATTGATAAGCAGATGGATGCATTTCCCTAGAAGGAAACGTGATGACCATAGCAGCGCTACCCCCTCATGCAGTTGAAGCACCATCAAAGTGTAAGGTGGCTTTGAAATGTGACGAAATAGTATGGACATTACTAACATATTCATCTAGGAATTCGGTGTCTATGGTTGCCTGGTCGTTGACTGGTGAGGTCGTGAGCTAGGTTGCTATGGCTTGACTATTTGTGGACAATTGACTTACATTGCGTAGATCGAACTCCACGGTTATTGCCTTCCATTGGGCTATCTTGCTACTTTTGTATAAGTTGTTAGTGATAGCCTGGAGTATATTTATTTTGCAAATGATGTTGGTTGTACTGCGGAATAGGTAATGTCGTCACTTTTTTAGTGTGAACACTAAAGCTAGGCAATTCCTCTCCATTTCGTTGTATTTTTCCTCGTGTGCTATTAGCGCATGACTCAGGTAGTACACTGGTATCTCAAAACCATTGTCTCATTTCTAACATGGTAATGCCACAACAGATGTATCGGAGGTGGCAAGGTAGATAAAGAAGGATTTATCCCTTTGTGGTGGCTGCATAGTTAAGAGGTGTGAGAGTTCCTTCTTCAGGTCGTCAAAGGCTTGTTGACATTGGATTGTCTATTTGAAGTTAACCCCCTTCTTTAGAAGATGTTTCATGGGGTGTAACTTGTCGATCAACCTTGCTATAAACCTTCAAATGAATTGCACTCTACCTTGAAAACCATGTAACTCCTTAAGATTTGTGGGAGGCACTAGGTTGACGATGGCCTTGACTTTATCAGGGTCCACCCGTATTCCAGCCTCTGATACTATGAACCCTAACATGCATCTAGTTTTCACACTGAAGATGCATTTCTTAGGATTGAGGTGTAAGTCATGCATTTGGCAGCATTTGACGACTACCCGTAGATCACATGGGTGATTAGCTACCTCCTTGGACTTGACTACTATATCATCCACATAGTTGTTTAGTATTTCTAGGATGTAATCACTGAAAATATAAGTCATGGCTCGTTGGTAAGTTGGTCCAGCATTCTTGAGCCTGAAGGACATCATGGTGTAGCAGAAGGTTCCCCATCAGGTCATAAAGGTTGTTGATAGTTGGTGCTCTGGGTTAATGCATATTTAGTTGTATCTAGAAAAACCATCCATGAAGGATAGCAGAGCATGGCCAGCCATGGTGTCGATGAGCTGATCAATGCTTGGAAGTGGGAAGTCATCCTTGATCGTTGCCTTGTTCAAGTCTCGGAAGTCTATATAGATCCGTATTCCTCCTGTTTTCTTTGAAACCACAACGACATTGGACACCCACTCTAAATAGTCAACTGCGCGGATGAAACCTGCTTGGTATAGCTTGGTGATTTCATCCCTCATGGCTAGTGCAATTTCTGGCTTAACTTTGTGTGCCTTTTGCTTGACTGCCTTCACATGTGGGTCTAGGATGATGTTGTGCTGAATTAGCCATGTATCCATACTTGGCATGTCGCTGTATGACCATGCGAAGACACTAATGTTTTCTTGTAGAATCTTAGCTATGCTTTTGTTTGTTTGTGTGTCTAGAAGGTAGATGAGCTTCAACGTCTTCACTTCCTCCTTTGACGTGGTCACAGGCATCTCGATGAGAGGGTCCTCAGTTACATCCCCAGCCTCTAAGTCTAGGGCTTGGACCAAATGCTTGGGCCAATCCAGGGATGCTTCTAAGGTTACTATAGTGCTAGTTGTGGTTGACTCCCAGTTGATCATGTCGAGGTTCAACTATCTTGTGAGCTTGCCCTATGGCCCGACTAACGTTAAAGGTGTGTAAAGGTCGCGATGGGTTTCCATCTCTTGCTCGACCTTCCAACATAGAATGAAAGCTTGATTAAGTGGCATTTGTTGGCAGAGATTATGTGTAACGAAAGTTTGCAAAGTAGTGATGAGATGCATCTTGCGAAGTGTGATGATATAAAGATTGTGAGTTTGCCAGTTTAGGGTCATGACAGACCACCAAGGCACAAGAGCGTAAAACTGCTAAAGGTGTAAAACTATTAATGTAAATGCTAAACTTCTAGTTTAGTGTCATTTTGGACTACCAAATTGCAACATGTTGAAACACCCTAAAAAATGCAGGGTCATCCTGGCCTCACCAGGCTCTTGTAGTCCACACAGCACTATGGAAGTTCATCAGGAGAAGAACGTTCTAAGTCCAGGTTAGCCAATTCAGAAAATTTTCTACTTTGAGCATGGACAGGTTCTGTACCATCCTACCCACCCACCAAAGTAGCCTAAATAGCTGGCAAACTACATAGAAATAGTGTGCAGAATTGACGGTAGCATCTTGGATGTGCAAGAAACAGTTCGACAAGTTTTCTAAGTCACGAAGCCTGCTACGCTATGCGATGCTACGCTATGTAGCATAGAAGGCTTCAGAAAATAATGGCAGAATGAAGTGCTATGCTACGCAATGTCACACAGCATAGCATAGCAATGACTTCACTACCCACTTTCCTCGCCCAATTTTGGGTTCTATAGTGATGTCCCTTTCCGTCAGGAAGCGGTGAACCATGTCTCCTGCTACGCTACGCTGAGCTACATGGCGCAACAAGGCATAGCAATCTTGCAGAAGAGATAGAAGGTAGTTTGAAAGGTGGAATCAACAAAGTTCATAAAACTGGAATCATAGGAGAATGGTTTGCAAATTAGCAAAAATTTCGTGACTAAGGCAAGTTGCTATGCTACATAGCGTAGCATAGCGTAGCAAGCATGTGACATATGGTAGGACACATGACAAGGTGCTACGCTACGCCAATCAGGCTACATCACAAAGCATAGCAAGGCATACATGTGGTTATGCGACATCAATGCACTCCACTTAATCAGACTATTGGCACACGTCTCCAAACATTGATGACGTGATTATGGCATAGTAAGATCGCAGTTATTGCATGGTAGGCTCACATCGCAACAGTCTTGTAAGCCCAATGGTCATAGATGGATCAAGTAGGGCCAGTAATATAAGACAAGCCTACAACACATAACATTCAAGTCATCCCTTTTTTCTTACCTTCAGCCCTATAAATATCCTGGAAAACAGCATATAATAGGTCCCCAAAATTTTAGCTAAGAAAGACCCGCAATTTGGAAAAGTCAATGATTTGTAAAGTTGGCAATTTCAAAAGAGTTCACATCTTTCTGGAAGCAAACAGCTTCCAAGTAGTGGGAACTTTGAAATTCTGAAACAAATATTTCCTCTCTCACTGACATTGTAATAATCAAAGTCATTTGTCTAACACTGTAAATAGAGACTCTCTCTCGGTTGGCGTAAGTTCCCCATTTCCATTCTACCACCTTGGTAGTACCCCACATTGTTTGTACATGAAGTCCAAATCCAAGCGCATAGCTCTTTCTCTTTTCCAGCATGCCTTGGTTACTCTTGGGACTTCTTCACTCCGTCACATTGTGCAGTCGATTGTATCCACCCTAACCAAACGAATTTGTAGTTTTGGAGCAGTGCATTTTTCCAACCATACTTTACTTTACCTCTTATTTACTATCTAGTTTTCTTGCATTATTTTCTATCTTATTTACCTTTAAGCATTATTTTGTATTACTATCACATTTTTGTTTCATTCACCTTTAAGCATTATTTCGTATTACTGTTACATTTTTACAATTTCTCCCCTACTTTGTTTACCCGTAAGCATTATCTCACATTTCATGTTATTTATGTTGCAAAAGGCTATATTGATGCCGATGTAATTTCTTGTCTGATCAACCAGACCATTCAGGGCACCCCATGTCCACATACACCTAGCACCACCCTCCCACAGATACAGGGTTGGAACTGTCCTATCCGCAGACCCCCGACGTTCTTTTAGCCATCGATGTTTTCAGTTGCTACAGTTTTCTGGTGCTAGAAGAAGGGACTTTTGGTGCCTTTGCCATGTGTCATTGTAGTTATGTGAGCCTTCTACACCCTGATACATGTGAGCGTAAATGCGACACCCTCTTGCAGTTGTTTGTGCTATGTGCGGTGCAGACCGGTCGCCTCGATGGTTCCTCCAGAACCCTATAGAACACAAGGCCTCTGATTGTTGGTTAACTAGCTCATTCTATGGTTGTATTGCATGCATTCTATACCCCATATTGTGTGGTATAGACTAGTCACCTCGATGGTCCCTCTGGGATCCTACAAGACATAAAGCCTACCTGACTGCTAGTTAGCTTTCCCACCCTATGGTTGTCTTGCCTGCGTTCTGTACTCCATCCCGTGTGGTACAGATCGGTTGCCTCGACGGTCCCTTTGGGATACTACAAGACATAAAACCTACTTGGTCACTAGTTAATTTTCTCCTCTTATGGTAGTCTCCTACATCTTCCACACCCTATCTTGCATTAGCATAGACTTGACACCCATCTATGGTTGTATATGCATCGTATGGTGTAGATCGGTCACCTCGATGATTCCTCTGGAATCCTATAAGACAATAAGCCTTTCGATGGTGATTTAACTTACCTTTCCTTTCTATAGTAGTCTTGCATGCATTCTGCACCCCAGCCAGTACAGGTGAAAACGTGACACCCTTTGAGGTTCTTTGCGCCTTGTGTAGTGTAGGTCAGTTGCCTTGACGGTCCCTCTGGGATCCTACGGGACATAAAGCCTTCTTGATCGCTTTTCAACTAAACTTTCCCTATGGTAGTCTTGCACGTGCTATGTACCTCATCATGCATAGGCATAGACATAACATCCTTTTTTCGGTTGTCTACATTTTGTATGGTACAGATTGGTTGCCTTGACGATTCCTCTGGAATCCGACAAGATGTGAAGCCACCTTTTTTCGCTTTTTCAATCCTTCTATTCTTTTGCACTTTTTGCATTTTTTTCATAATCACTTGCTTAGCAATGGCTTCCACCACCACTTCTTTTAACACCTTCAACGTGAAGGTGCCCTTCACGGTCCAATGCACTACCAGTGCCAAACAACGGCTGAATCCAATGCAGGAAACACGCCGATCTCTCAGATTCCAAAATCACGGACCTGAGGGACTAACCCAGCAACATTGAAACACCATGAAAATTTCAAGGCCTTGATGGTTTAGCTAAAGGCTGATGATTCAAATGAAGGGTTGCAACAAGGCATGGTGCAGCAAGTTCTCTTTCAGCCAAAGGTCTATCCTGCCACGTTGCACAAGCATAAGCACAAGTAAATTCCAGAGATGGAGCAAAACGACGGATGCACAGTGGAAAAGCTTCCAACATCACAAGTTATCTATTTCAAAAATATTAACTTTTGGCAAATTACGCTATATTACGCTACATAGCGTAACATCACATTGTGCAGCGTAATATCAAAGACAGCCCACCGCAGCATCAAGGATGACAAACATGCAAGACTTTGACAACTCGGTAAAAATATCAAGTCCTAAGCAATAGTATGCAGTATGACATGCATTTTAGTGAGTTTTATTTTCTAGTTAAGGGGCCCATTACGTTGCTTTACACAGTGCAGCGTAGTAAAAACCCCGAAAAGGATAGAAACAGAGGAAGTGCGGCAACAACACTTTAACTTTTGCAGTTTCATCATTTTACGCTGAACTACACTAAGATGTGTAATTTAGTGTAATGCAGCGTAATTCAAGTAATGAAGAGCACATCAGTAGTTCATACGCTACAATATGCTCTCTGGCATATTAGAATGTAATCAAAGGATAGTGTGTTGCCCAAGCCCGCACAAGGGTAGTTTACGACGCGCTACGCAGCATAGTGTCGTAAGCTTCAACGAAAACACATTGAGTCAATGGCATTTTATGAGTGTAGGACACGCGTCATTTAAACCATGTTTTTCTCCTAACCCTAACCTTATAAATGCTCCAGTTGACGAAGATCAAAGGGTTGGAAAAATTTTTCTTTCAAGGCTGGCAAAAGAGCAAAAGAGAATCAGCGATCGTGAGAACCCCGGAGGTGATTGACAAGAATTCCTGATCAGAAGCAATTGGCTACCAGATATTCTCCCATGGGTCTAACTTCCTTGTGCCTAGATTGACTAGATCAAGGTAGATTGATCCTTGCTTGTTTCATCTTTATGTAACTTTCTTGTTACTAGAATATGCTTCGTCCAAATCGAAGCTTGCCTGAAGTCATTGTATCAAACATATTGTTTTTTTCATAAATTAAATCCTAGATCTTGTGGCCATATTATCTATCAAATCTAATCTCTTACGCCCTAGTTAAACGGATTTGGCAATCTTATCTAAATCATTTGGCAATCTAATCTAAATCATTTGCATTATCTTCAATTGCTTTCGGGGTAATGACATTGCATCGCTTTATAGAGAATCTGCATTTGCCCATCGAAATTATTACCAAACCTTTTACTGATTAAATAAGTCCTTGTCTGATTGACAAGACCATTCAGGGTACCTTGGATTCGTCTTTCTCCAGCATGGCCCTCGCACAGATCCAGGGTTAGAACTGTGTACACAGATTTTCATTCAGTATTTCCAGCGACCAACGTTTTCCGTCATTATAGTTTTCTGGTGCTAGAAGGAGGGCCTTCATAGATGATTCGTATTGTATGGGTAGTCTTGTAAGCTATCTGTACCCATTGTCAATTAACATAAACATAATACCTCCAAGGTTGTTTATGAAATTGTGTGGTGCAGATCGGTCGCTTCAATGATTCCTTTGGAATCCTATGAGATAAAAGCCCCGATTATTATCTTAGTTTGCATCTGTTGTTCTGATCTTCATCTTTATCATCATTATTTCAAAAATGATTACATCAACCATAGTCGTTGACATTGCCAATCTCAAAAACCCTTGGACTCTGCAAGTTACACCCCCCGTGGTTGAGCAACCAACTAGTCCAATGTGACCACACCTCTTCCTCAAGCTACAAAATAAGGAGCCGGAGGGACAAGCTCAGCACAGGGAACACTACAATTTCCTCTGCAATAAGCTAGCAGCAAATCTACCTCTGTATCCACAAGAAGTTAAGGAAAAATGAGAATACGAGCTCATGTACTACAACGAGAAAGAACTCATTCCTACGCCTACAACTTTCATACCCTTGATAGATTAACAAAGGTGGATCATAGATCAAATGTTGATGGCAAAGATATCGCCAGAAGAACTAGAAACCATGTTCCGTGAAAAAGTGCTTCACGATGGACAAGACGATCTAGAATCCCACTTTGAGGGAGGCAGTCATGCCGATTTCACCATGGCCCCTCCCTCAATAACATCTCTTATAAATCCGTTGTTCATGGTCACCACACCATTGTCTAACACGAATCGAGTCCTGCATTCACCGCGTTTACATTTTCTTTCTCTGACTACCTTTCTAGGCGAAGGTCCATCACAGGTTATTCCTCATTAGGCATAATTACTTAAGTTGCCTCATTGTGTGCCTATGCCTGTGCCACCGCATGTGCATGTGATACCGGAAATGCCAACTACGCTTCCAATTCACATGATAGAGCTTGCCACCACAGCATGGTGGGCTCCCAACATGTCTCTTGTTGCACATCCTATGCAACATCAACACCATACCCACCCTCAAGGCCACGTCCTGCAAGTGCTAAACCCAGTTGCAGGACCACTGCCTATGCCCCCAGTTATATAGATAGTGCACCTAGTAGCACAGCCGAGGGTGGTTCCCCCACCTACGCTAACCACCGAATGGTGGATGCCGCAAGAAACACTACCTGCAAAGACTATCCCGCCAACCGTCGGCCACATTGTTGCCTATATACCACCACCCGATGTGACTCCCCCTTCCATTCCACAAAATACATCATCATCTACGGGGCTGGACCAAGCCCTCTAGCTCATCTAGACCCTTATAGAGGAGGTCAAGCATCTCAAGGCTACCTGTTTTGACGTGCTACAAGTCATAGATTTTTACCATGACGACCCTATCAATCCAGCAGTCCCAGTCCTGTCGTTATCATATGGGATGCCCTTTCCTCATTTCACAAAATACAATGGGGAAGGTGATCCCAATGCCCACCTTGTCACATTAAGATCAGAGTTCTTGTTGTTGCAACAGTGGCCACATACTATAATCTGTGTCTTTGCTATGTCCTTAACGGGAAAAGCTTTGGATTGGTATTAAGCACTTCCACGTGTTTCCATTTCAACTTTGGAAGAGTTGCTAACCCAATTTGTGACTCGCTTCAAATACAACTTGAAGCTAGAGGTCACACTAGACCAGCTTATGGGGGTTAAGCAAGACCCACTCGAGTTACTCCAAAAGTTCATACAGTGGTGGAGCACCACCTTGAACGAAATCCATGAACCCATCATGGATGCCCATCTATTGACAATCTTCAAGGGAGTAGTCAACAACTTTATCAAGTCTAAGCTGTATTACCTTGCCCCCTGTTCCCTCAACCAAGCCTTTGCTTAGACTAAGAGCATCCAGGATGCGGCAGAGGCTAGTAAAGATCTAGCATATGTGGCCTACAAAAATGCCCACAACAAGGGTAAGGACAAAGGTAAAGCCATGATTACTACAGTCACGGAAGTTGCTGAAGGGGCTAAGAAAAAGAACAACAATGGCAAGAAAAATACTACGGAGCCAGCCGAGCCAACAACCAGCTCAAGTGGCACCAATCAAGAAGCTTCTTCTGCCCCTAAAGCATCTCCACAACCAAGGCCAAAATTTGAGTGTAAAGATTTCTCAAATTATGCAACTCTACCTGTGAAGCCTTCAGAACTTCTAAAGCAGTTATTGGGAACCGGCCACATCTGACACAAGGCAGTGTCCGAGGAGGCTCTGAAATGCCACAGGTGCCACTGTAAGCTACTCAAGAATCCCTCCTTAGCCCAACCTAATGAACCACCTATTCCTAAGAACTTTAAGCTAGACCAATTCTACAACTATCATCAATTGTGCGGCCATGATATGGACTACTGCTGGGCATTGAAAGATGACATCCAACGTCTGATAGATCAAGGTGACTTGATCTTAGATAGCAGTAGCCCGACACGCCCAGAAAACTAGGCCATATGTGTGTACCAAGACCTATTGAATGTAAACAATGTAGGGTACACAATCAACATGGTAGGGGCAGAGGGTAATGATTCGGTGTAGCCGAGCTAGCCTTTTGTGTTGCAAACAACCCAAACAACAGGTCCGTCGGCATCGATGAGTGACAATCCAAGGCACCCTTTCATCCTTTGTACTGTGTCTCAGAATGCTTCCTGATAACCTACAGTCATTAAAGCCATGGCCCAGCCCACGTCTACACCCAAGGCACCCTTAGTCATCAAAGTGCCAAAACTATCAATTGCCCCTCCTACGCAAGGGAAATCTTCTAAGTCAAACCCTCTTACTGTTACTGTTGATGCAGCCAAGGGTCCTCTTACGCTGGGGCTACCCAAACCCCAACCCCTCACTTCTGCACCATTAGCCCCACTTGCCAAGAACAAAGAGGTTACATGAAAGCAATCATCTCCCCTAGGCCAAAGGAAGCGTAACCCTTGGCCAAATGTCACTTCTCCCCATGAAATTCACCTCTTAGGGCGAATGGAAGAGGAAAAGGGTGAAAAAAAACCCAATTGTGGGCAAGATTTCTTTGATGCCCTGTCACAAGTCAAACAGGCTTTCAAACAAAAGAATACAACGTTGAGCCTTTATGACTTGCTCATGATGTCGCAAACACACTGTGAAGCCATGGTTCGCATGGTAACATCCATACCTGTGGATGAAAGCCTGCTAGCAGAAGAAGAAGCAATCCATTCTATCATGCTTCCCCCTGCCGCTAAAAAACTAGATCCCACCCCATTAACCTTTCATGATGAATCCATTAAGGAAAAATCTGAGGGTCAAGTAACGACGACATCCATGTTCATCACCATCTGGGTTGGCCATCACCAAATCCAGAGAGTACACATAGATGATGGGGCAGCCACTAATGTCATCCCTTATCCCATAGTGGATAAACTAGGCCTGATCGATCAAATTAGTCCTACAATGATGTCATACCTAAAGTCGTTCAATGGGGCACAGGTGCAGGTCAAAGGGACCATCCATATCAACTTTGTGGAAGGGGACCAGTTCCCCACACATGTTACATTTATCATGGTCGAGGAAATTCCTAGATTTAATCTGATTCTTGGGAGGTCTTGGTTAGCCCAACTGAGAGAATTTTCATCATCCATTCATCAGGAAATCCATTTTCCTTATGCAGGAGGAGAAGTGGTTATCCACAGTGACGAAATAACTCCTCAGGCTGTTAATAACATAGATATAGAACAAGGGTTGGAGATCAAAATGCCTGAGAATCAATCCCCTGTCTCAGTACCCAAGCAAGTCAAAATAGTGGCTAATGATAGCCTAACTTGGGTTGAACTACTGTTCCCAAAGGAAGAGTGCGATGTGAAGGAGAAGGGCCATAAGTCTCCCCATCCTTATGCGTCATTGAAAATCAAAGCAATTAAAAAATAGTTATGGAGTTAGCAAGTAAACAATGTTTCCTAACTACTATGGTCTCATCAATCACTCTGTTTACGCTTACCATTTTTAGTTCTTACATTTATTCATGTATTTACATTTTCCACAAGTTAGTTCCATTACGCTCTTGTTTATCTTTTTGTTTAGCTTTACGTTTCTATCTTATTTACTTGAATTATGCAAAGGCCCGAAATGGCCTTAAACTAGTAACCTTCTGCATTTCGTACTCAAATCACGCAAAGGCCTGAAATGGCCCTAAACTAGCGACTCTATTTACACGCAGCACTTGAATCAGCTACGGCCCGAAATGGCCTTAAACTAGCAATTCCATTTACTCTTTGTGCCTACATCCCATTTATGATTGCAACATAAATTTCATTGACGCTTTATACCAGAATCCAATTTACGCTTACTTTTCATACCTTAAAACTAAAAAACACTAAAAAGGGCCCAAAACGGCCTTAAACTATCCAAGGCCCGAAATGGCCTTAAACTAAATAGATGGCCCGAAATGGCCTTAAACTATCCAGGGCCCGAGATGGCCTTAAACTAGCAATGACATTTGTGTTCTATACTTGAATTTCCTTTACGCTCTGTACCAAAAATTCGTTTACACTTGGCACCTTAAACTACTAAAAAGAGCCCGAAATGGCCTTAAACTAGCAATGTCATTTATGTTTTACATTTAGACAATTTAATAGTCCACGACGGTTTCAAACTGGTAACCACATTGATGCTACGCTCTCAAAACTAATCATAATTTATCATAACGTTAAAACCTATGATACGTTTTACATAAAGAGAAAACAACAAAAATAACATTAAAATTAATACCAAAATTTGTTTCAAATAAGTTAAAAGAAAGAAATATAGTCTAAAGTCTTATTACACAACAATAAAATACCAAGTTAATTCATTACGCATCTCCCTTACTACCATTGTCTCACGTATCCCTTAGTTCAACTTCTACTCCGAAGAGGTCATCCTCATAAAGGCCACGCTTTGCATGAGGAACCCCCTCATAAGGGCGATCCTCTTCGTGAGATACTTCAACACGCTCTGTTTCTTGCAAACCTTCTTCATGAGGGTCACCACCTTTGTTAGCTTCATCGTGTCAAGGAATTTCCTCAGGTCGTTCCTATGATTAGACATGGTACATAGATTAACATCGTTGTCAAAACTAGGTATAACAAAAAAAACGCAATAATTTTGCAACTTACCTCTGATGGTCCCGCATCAGCAGCAAAGGAGACTTGTTCTAGGCCGATCCACAAATGTTGCATGATTTCATCCTTGGAGAGCTCAGACCAAACCCTGTCCCCTAGATCAATTCCAGCCTTGACCTTCCCCTTCTCCAAAGGAGTCCATCGTGGTGGTTCAAGGAAGAAAGAAGGGATGGTAGTCTCACCTCTAGGAAGAGTCATTTCCCTTTCTGGAGAGGCACTCATCGTCACTTGCTCCTGGAACTTT
This sequence comes from Gnetum montanum, assembly GCA_015680685.1. Lineage (NCBI taxonomy): Eukaryota > Viridiplantae > Streptophyta > Gnetopsida > Gnetales > Gnetaceae > Gnetum > Gnetum montanum. The sequence goes on from MNCI01004792.1 coordinate 592,773, forward strand.
TCAAATGCCTTGGAAGCATCAATAACGTCAAGAAACAGCCGAAGGGATTGAGCCTCAATGGTAGACTCCCTATAATGTTGATGTTAGGAAAGGCTTTCCCATTTATAAACATGTTTATGATCCTTCTACGTCTGCCCCCACTCTTGTACACTCGCGCAATAATCCTTCCAGTCCTGGTTCTTCTGAGCAAGAAGGTCCATCTGCATACATTGTTCAACTAGTTCATGGCTAGTTTGGATGTTGTTCTTGATGACAGCCCAGTAACGGGAGTAGTCAATGATGGCTATCCTCCAGTCTTCACCTCCCATTTCCTGGGCTTGCAAGAATTCATTCCATGATCTTAGATCCCCGACCTCATCGCGTAGAGCCATTCTCTCCTTCTCTAACCTGTGCAATCTCTTCCAGAGGTCCTTGTTTACACTTTGACACTCCCATAAGGAGTGAGTTGAGTGTAAAGCATATTTACGCATCTCATTGTAAATGTTGTATGGCACAACGGTCGCTTCTAATGAGGGCTCGGCAGTGTCTAAATCGATAGGCTCTGATGGGTCCCACCTGAGGCGAGCTCCTAATGACATGAAAATAACAGTTAGAAATAATTAAGTAGCATAATGGCGTAGTAAAGTAACCTCTGCATAATGATTATAGTGTACCAACTTCAGGATCGATCTGCTCTAAGCGACCGATCATATCTTGAACGACCCCTTCCATAAAGGTGAATTTATCAGGAAATTTGGCCCAGGATTGAGTCGCCACCACTGTCAAGGGCACGCTCTGGTCACCTGTTACACAGGATAAAAGGTATGATTGAGACATTATGATTACCAATATAAAATAAAAAATTAATTTTATCAAGCGTCAAACCACTTGCCTCGGTTAATTCCAGCCGAAAGGACTTCGACATCCTCCACAGCTATTTCCTCTTCATGTGTAGGAGGCAGTGCACTCCTCACCTTATCAACTGGGACCTCTTCTTCTGAGACCAAGGCCCCTTCTCCATGTTGTAAGACCATAGCCCCTATTTCAGGGGTCAACTGGTTTGCAACCTTTTCCCTCACTGTCTATCAACATGACTAGTTAACATAGGATTACACTTTCTCTTCAACGAATGTTACGGTACATAACGGCGTCTCTACACAAGCCATAACCATTAATACATTTTCACACTTACCGCTTGGAGGATTGCACCTATGAAACCTAATTTGCATTTTCCTCTCAACACCATCCACTGGCTCAGAAGATCCCTCGTTCAAATGAGGCTTTTCCATGGCACTGATGAATCCACTATCTCAGTAGCTAGGCGCTTCCTCCTCGACACATTGCCAGTGTAAGAGGGTGCTGCCCCATCCACATTGTCTTGTTCTCATGTTCAAGATGCCTCCATACTCTTAGTTGTTATTGACAATGACTCCCCGATCCCTTCAGGAGGGTCCTGTGACTAGATAGTGCCAAAAATATGGGAGATCCATGGTTTGGAGATCTAGCTGCGATCTTGTTGCACCTAGACCCCATTCCTCTGGACCACCAAAAATTTGGCAAAACACCGGAAGAAAGTTGTGAAGAAGGCAAAATGCATGTTGAAAAGGGTTTCAAGCTTCTGGCAAAGACTAATCATCTCAATGCGCAAGCCTTCAGCAAAATAGGTCACCCAATTGAATCGTGTCCCCTCCTCTAAGACCTCTCGCATAATTCAGGCCTACTCGATGGTGAGGAATCACCTTTGTGAGAGTGTCTTGGGGAAGGCCCAGGCCCGAAAAAGGGGGTAAATAGTATGGGAAACCTCAAACACAATATTATCACTGGGGATCCCCTTGGTTTCTTTCTGAACCCCCAACCACTTCTCTATCTCTTTCTGGAGCTTGAAGCTCCTCTTTGACTTTTCATCTATGTGGAAACTGTCAGAGGGAACCCCAAAGAGATCAGCAAACAGCTGAGTGTCAATATCAAAATTTACATGTACATTACGCATGCGTATGCAGAGATACTTGGGTTCCTCGCTAAAGGAGTTGACTAGGGTCATCATTTCTCTAGCAGTAGCATCAGGGGTTATGGCCAAGAAAAGGTCCATCAGTCCAGCTTCCCGAATGTTATTGGTTACTACAATTGGGGCTGCTCTATGGCCAAGCCAGCGTTGTGCCTCCTTTATGTCATCGTAACAAAAGAAGAGACTGCTGGGCTCGTGGTTTGAATCCATGATCGTAATCTCTCATGATTCCTTGACTATTAACACGAAACCACAGTTAAACCAGGACAATTTCACATCATCATCACATAGTAACAAACACTTATGAAATTCATCATTTTGACAAAACTTACTAGGCCCAAAGGGTAAAGGAAATGAAGGGATTTTCCTCTGAATGTCTGCAACGATGAGGGGAGGGTCCAAAGTCCACTCCCTATCCAGGCATCTAAGTTTCTTGCACCTAGAAAAGAAGTCAGCATAACGGGTAGGGTATTCTGGGATCTCGAACGCTAGATGTCCCATGACAACAGCCCGCACGTTGCTGATAGAGGTAAATTCCCTTATAGTACTCTTGGCCAATGATAATGTATCATTATTTTCCATAAGATCACTTTCATTGATAAAAAACCTATGCCAGAAACACAATACTTTTTATGCTAAATACACATCTAAATAGTAGTTAGCATTACAACTGCGAAGTGAAACAAAACTTACCCACCTGTGTAATGCACGGTACCAAGTGGATTCTGAAAATAAGTTGTGGGATGATGGGCCATGAACAGAGTGTTATAGGGATGATAATAGTTAAATCTAGGAATTTCTCAGATCTAGTTTAGATGCCTTAAACCCTTGACATTCTGTTCACGGTCTTGCACCCACCTGATTTCAATCGCGCCGTCTAACAGAAATGCTAAGACGCTTTGTGTCAAACCGACCAATAAGAGCTCTAAAATAGCAGCAGCTTCATCACCGAGTAAATGCAAGTAGATGATGATGCTATATTTGCAAAGCAGAAATTGCAAAATATTCCATGTGCCTCTTCGGAACCACAATAACATTGGACGTGGGGGCATGAACGCAGCACAGAATGTCCACGATGTCCAAAACAATTAGGATGGGCTCTAGCATAATGCTGTAGAATAAAAATGTACTACTATTATACAAAATCTAGATATGAATATTTGTTACACCACACTAGGGCTCACACAATTCCTGGGAAATTACAGCGTATACTGGAGGCGCATAGTCAAAATCGCCTAAACCCTTGTAAATAGCTCAAGGTCCGTATCTAACAATGGCGATGAAAGAAAATACTACGTATTACTCCGATGCAATATATAATTATTACAGAACTCTGATTACACTACATTTACATGCTATACATTATCTTAGTACAACATTATTCCATATCATCTAAGCCTTCCTAACAATAGTTCGGTTCATGCAGATAGACATTGACTCCATGATACAACATTAGGACCCAAAATAGAAAAACCATGATGCTGCAAAAAACATGATAATAGTGTAAAAAATGATGAACAATGACTTACCGGTTAAGTGGGGTGATGTCCAGAGCTTCTACTCTAGCCTGTGAAACCCGCTACACACTCTCCTGCATCTCATCTATCTTGCCCAACTTAGCATTCTTACCTTTAACCTTGGATGTCATTGTTGCGAAGATCGAAATTGAATAAAGTCCTTGTAAAATCTTCTACTCACGCCTTTCTTACACTCTCTTCTCACTATAACCAGGTCCAAATTTGTGATATTGGTAACCTGTTTTGAGTATGAACCACTGGTTTATAAACAAAATGCTCAAAACCAACTGATTCTTTCTGCTCGATCAACGTAGAACTTTTCCAAAATGCTTGTGTCAGTATGACATAAAATGCAAGGATCTAGGCATTAATGTCACAGATATCATGTGAGTTATGGTCTAAAATGACCCTAAACTAACGTCATGCTTATCACCTCGTAATTCGGTCGCATTAACTACAGTTGTGCAAAACATAAATCCAACTATTTCGATACATTAGATGCGCCATGTTGCACTTTTTTTATCATTCCATACGCTAGCATATGGGATGCTTAGCTCCGAATTTCTTTTTACAAGCTATGCGCATTTGTAACAGTCCACTAAGACTTTAAACTAAAAACTTCTCTAACATGCAATTCTAACACAAAATGAACAAAATTTTATCATTTAACATATTGGCAGAAAAGACAATGTCACAACTTTTGTTTTTGGTCATTTTACAGGATCACTCGCAAATGGACATAGCTTTATCCACACCCTTAGCCTTAACAGTGTCGTATGGGAAAATCATTAGACAATACGATCATACGCTAGTAGGAACAAACCCTTCCCTTTATGATGCAACCATAGAGACATTGGGAACATCCCTAGACTAGTCGAAACATCTGGCCTGAACACTCGACCTGGAGGCTGGTGATGTAATTGAAGACCCTCTCAGCGAGGTCCCTGTGGTTACGCACAAGGATGAAAATAAAAATCTTAGGGTTAGTTCTCTCCTATACCAACAGACGTAGAGTGACATAACCCAAGTGCCCCAAAACAATGCTGTTGTATTCGCATGGTCATATGAAGACATGTAGGTTTAAACCCAAGATTAATACAACACAATATAATCTTAGACCCACACATCAAACCAATTAGACAGAAAGCATGAAAGATTAAGATGAAAATCATGCTAGTAGTGCATGATGAAATCACCAAGCTATATCACGCTGGTTTCATCTGTGCGGTCGATTACTCAGACTGGGTGTCCAACATTGTAGTTGTTTCTAAGAAAATGGGAGGCATACGCATCTGCATAGACTTCCAGGATCTAAACAAAGCTACAATTAAGGATAACTTCCCATTACCGAGCATCAACCAACTAATCGACGCAATAGCTGGCCACATGCTCCTGTCCTTTATGGATGGTTTCATAGGTTATAATCAAATTCATATTAACCCCAGAGCACCAATTGACCATAACATTCATGATGCCCTAGGGGATCTTCTACTACACCATGATGCCTTTTGGGTTAAAAAACACCGGAGCAACATATCAATAAGCCATGACATACATCTTTAGCGACCTCTTAGGGAGATTGAAAGACTACGTAGATGACATAGCTATCAAATCTATAAAGTTAGAAGATCATTCACGAGACCTGGAGTTAGTCCTTAAATGATGTCTCCAACATGACTTATGGATTAACCCAAAGAAATGCTTATTCAAAGTCAAAATTGGATGCATGTTGGGATTTGTGGTATCAGAGACTGGCATCCAAGTTGACCCCGACAAGGTTAAAGCCATCGTCAATTTAACACCACCAGCAAATCTCTAGAAACTATGTGGGTTACAGGGTAGGCTCCAGTTCATTAGAAAGTTTATTTCAAAGTTAACAGATAAATTACACCCCATGCAACATCTTCTGAAGAAGGGTGTCAATTTTGAATGGACCGATGACTGCCAACGTGCATTTGACAATTTAAAAGAAGAGCTGCAACATTTACCAATGGTTTTCCCGCCACAAATGGATCAGCCTTTCTACATTTATCTAGTTAACTCAGACGTGTCTATAGCTACGTTACTTTGCCAGAAAAGGAACAATGGGTTAGAAGCACCTATCTATTACCTCAGTCATGTTCTATTTGCATACGAAACAAGGTACAATGAATTGGAGCATACCTTCTTGGCATTAGTTTTTCATACTTAAAAAATGTAGACATTATCTTTTCCGCAGTCAGGTCAACATAATTTGTAAAAGTAATGTTCTGCAGGCTATCTCCAACAATTTGTATGAAAGTAGTATGATAGCTTGCTGGAAAGCTATCATAGCTAAGTTCGATCTACATTATGTTGTCCAGTCATCCACCAAAGGCTAGACCATAGTTGACTAGTTAGCAACATCACCAGTTAACGATCAAGCTACAATAGAGCCAGAATTCCCAGATGATCATGTACATAGTTTAAGCCCTGTATCAACAAGCCTTGAAGCAATGTTATATTTTGACGGAGCTTCAACCACTAGAGGTGGTAGTGCTACTGCTGTTATTACACTTTCTCATGAGGATGTACATCCATCAGCTTACCACCTGACCTTCCCTTGTACAAACAATGTGGCAGAGTATGACGGGCTCCTCAGGGGATTGTTGACAGCCAGAGAACTCGACGTTCGACACCTGGCAATCCGAGGTGATTCGATGCTGGTAATCAATCAAATCATAGGAGTCTATGCTTATAAGGCTCTGCACCTACAGCCGTACTATGATATGGCTAAAGATCTCCTGAAGCAATTTGTGACAACCGATGCTCAACATGTGCCGCGAAACCAAAATGCCGTCGCCGATGCACTGGCAACTCTAGCACTAAACGTGCCACCATGTTTGTTTGCCAATTGGCCCATTTTAATGGTAGAATGTATAGAGCCTATCATTCAAGTAGTGTAAATCTCCTCATTAAATGTGGAAGGAATGTCAGAATGGTATGACAGTATTAAAATGTACCTTCTGCACGGAGAACCATCGCATGGGCTAACACATGTGCAAAAAGATGTCGTGTGCAAACGTGCCAGGAAATACATCATCCTTGGAGATAGTACTCTTTGTAGATGCTCCTTCAATGGGGTATTACTTACCTACATTAACAGTGACCAAGCACAACGAATAGTTAATGAAGTCCATGAAGGGCTATGCGGAGGACACGTAGCCCCACGAGTAATGACTGCCAAGATCAAATGCTTAGGGTATTTTTGGTCATACATAGAAAAATATGGCCTTACCAAGGTTAAGACGTGTGACACATGCTAGCATTATGCAAATCTAATACATGTGTCACCAACTGAGTTACACACTACTCAAATCACTTGGCCATTCCAACGATGGGGACTGGACATCATAGGCCCCGTCTTAGCTAAATCTTCCATAGGTCATAGCTTCATTATCACCACCACTGAGTATTTTACAAAGTCGGTTGAGGCTATCCCCCTATGAAGGATTACATCTCAACAGGTTTTCCATTTCATCTTAGATAATATTGTAACCAGATTTGGACTCCCTACGACTATTGTGACTGACAATGCACCACAATTTAGTAGCACAGAAACCAAATCTTTTTGGAATAATCTTGGTATTAGGCAATATTTTTCTTCACCTTATTACCTGCAAGAAAATGGTCAAGCAGAGGAAATAAACAAAGTGATCATCAATTTACTCAAGAAAATGCTCGACAGTAACAAGAAGTGGTGGCATGAAAAAATCCTCTATGTGCTATGGGCGTATCATACGAGATCTAGAATAGCTATAGACAGGACACCTTATAGCCTGGTCTATGGATCAGAAGCAATGTTGCCCTTGGAATTACAAGTTCCCTCATTGTGGATGTTCCTATCTATGGTTATAAATGAGACTTAGCACAATGAGTCTAGAATCATGGATTTAGACTTAGTGGAGGAGAAATGCATCTAGACGCTCAACACCATCGAGAGATATTAGGACAAATAGAGAAAGAAGCATTGGCATAATCTACATCGATGACTGATTGAGAAAGGAGATTTAGTTCTCAAGGCCATTCTTGAACCAGTAGGCAAGTTCTCTGCAAATTGGGAAGGCTCTTTCTTGGTCATCGGTGCATACGGCAACAGAGCATTCAAGTTAGCGGACAACGACGGCAACGAACTAGCAAATCTGGTGAATCATCTGTACCTAAAGTGGTATTACATCTGAACATTGACCCAGCTCAAAATTAGGTAACCAACTTCTGCTATGATGTAAAACTGGCAAATTTGTACACGTCCACTATGACGTAAAACTGGTAGCTCTTGCAGGCGTCCGCCAAGACCCTAAACTGGCAAAGGTAAGCACACGTCTACTAAGATGCTAAACCAACATAGAATTGTCCCTGGGTCATGACATAAAACTAACACACAGCATGGTCTGCTAGGACCATAAACTAGCCCTTCCACCATCCGCTATGACATAAAAATAGCAGATTCCCATCTGCCTAGACGTTAAACCAGGACCACGGTCTGCTGAGACTTAAAACCAGCAACAACGGTCAACCAGGACCTAAAACTAGAATCTATCAACAAGCCATCCACAAAGCTAGCGAGCATGACCATTCTTGCATTGCACCCCTACCAGATGGAGTGGGTAACGCGTTGGAACAGATACAATGCCATTACCCCGCTAGCATTTTGCTGATTCCTCGAACATGCCGAAAGGCATACTATTGACCCCTTAGAGATGTTGCTACGACAACCACTTCTTAGTTGCAACTCCTGGGATCAATTTCGCTACTTGGGGCCCTAAAGAAACTATAGCCACCCATGGTCTCAGTGGCCTCCATCCATTGCCATCACTAGATTCTCGCTTCGCAGATTCATCTGACATGTTCTTTGCAAGGTTTTACGAGCAAGATGAATCTAGCTATCGACAACAACTTCAAGAACCACGACATTAACATTGGCACCCTTGCTGCTTGCTGTAGTCCCTCTTTCACAATCTCCACTCACCTTTTTGCTTTGGGTGATGCTTATTTCAACGGCCTCCCTCCTTAGCGATCAGGACGTTTGTTTTTGGCTTTCTGCTCTATGTTGTGTTTTGCAGGTTACTTGTTACGACAGTGTTAATCGAGAATACTGTCATTGGAAGACGAGGTGTTGTGATGTTCTAAGATGACTGCTCAGTCTAGTCTAGTCACTTGGAAATGAAAATTCTACCTCTCCCTCCATCGGAAGCCTTACCTTGTTTTTTCCCTTTCCTTATCCTTTCCTTATTCTTACAATTGTGTTGCCTTCTTCTCTGCTTATACAGAAAGTAAGCATTAAGTCACTCTGTTTTTCATTGTCATGCCCATAAATTGCCGTAACACAGCTCGCCTTGTGGCATGCAATCTACATTTTGCAAAAAAGAAAAAGAAAAACTCATCCAGGCCATGTGGGCATAACACAACTCGCAAGCCCCCCTTATGCAATATAACGGCGTAACCTTCCAAAAACACATTAGTGAAAGGACATAATGACTTATTCGGAGAAGCTTTATGTTCATGTATTTGAGTCTTCCCTGAACATACCATCTCTAACTCCTGTAAGACCTTTTCCATAACCTATAGCCCTTCATCCTTACACTTCTAAGTTTGACAGAATGACATTTGAGCAGTCTCCGAAAGACACTATTAATGCTTTTTCCTTTTCGGTGTTTCGTATTCTTTGTCGATGTCTTTCGGGCAAGTCCTCTAAACGTCAACAAAGAGGGGCCATTGAAACACTGTGAAAATTTCAAGGCTTTGATGGTTTAGCTAAAGGCTAATGATTCAGATGAAGGGCTGCAACAAGGCATGGCATAGCAAGTTCCTTTTCAGCTGAAGGTTTGTCCTTCCATGCTACGTAGGACAAGCACAAGTAAATTGCAGAGGACGGAGCAAAGCGACGGATGCACGGCGGCCAAGCTTCCAACTTCGCAAGTTATCTTTTTCAAAAATATTAACTTTTGGAAAATTACACTGTATTACGCTACATAGTGTAACATCACATTGTGCAACATAATATCAAAGACAGCCCACCGCAGCATCAAGGATGGCAACACATGCAAGAATTTAATAGCCCGGTAAAAATCTCAAGTCCTAAGCAACAGTCTGCAGTATGACACACATTTCAACGAGTTTTCTTTCTTGGTTAAGGGGCCCATTATCCTGCTTTACGTAGTACAGCATAGTAAAAACCTCGAAAAGGATAGAAACAGAGGAAGCACGGCAACAACACTTTAAATTTTGCAGTTTCATCATTTTACGCTGAACTACGCTACAATGCGTAATTTAGTGTAATGAAGCGTAATTCAAGTAATGACGAGTACATCAGTAGTTCATACACTACAATACACTCTCTAGTGTATTACAACGTAATCAAAGAACAGTGTGTTGCCCAAGCCCGCACGAGGGTAGTTTACGATGCACTACACAGCATAGCGTCATAAGCTTCAATGACAACACATTGAGTCAATGGCATTTTATGAGTGCATGGCACACATCATTTAAACCACATTTTTCTCCTAACCCTAACCTTATAAATGCTCCAGTTGATGAAGATCAAAGGGTTGGCAAAATTTTTCTTTCACAAAAAAGAGTAAAAGAGAATCAGCGATCGTGAGAACGTCAAAGGTGATTGACAAGAATTCTTAATCAGAAGCAATCGACTTCCGGATATTCTCCCACGGGTCTGACTTCCTTACGCCTAGATTAGCTAGATCAAGGTAGATTGATCCTCACTTGTTTCATCTTTATGTAACTTTCTTATTACTGGCATATGCTTCGTCCAAACTAAAACTCTCCTGAAGTCATTGTATCAAACATATTATTTTTTTCATAAATTGAATCCCATATCTTGTGGCCATATTATCTATCAAATTTTATCTCTTATGCCCTAGTTAAATGGATTTGGCAATCTTATCTAAATAATTTGGCAATGTTATCTAAATCATTTGCATTATCTTCAATTGCTTTCGAGGTAACGACATTGCATCGCTTTATAGAGAATCTGCATTTCGCCATCGAAATTATTACCAAACCTTTTCCTGATTAAATGAGTCCCTGTCTAATCGGTAAGACCATTCAGGGCACCTCAGATTTGTCTTTCTCCAACACAGCCCTCGCATGGATCTGGGGTTAGAACTGTGTACATGGATTTTCATTCAGTATTTCCAGTGATTTACGTTTTCCATCAATACAAACATGAGCATTACATTTTCTTTTGTGTAAAGGTGTAGGCTAATCTGCCCTTGGATTTACATAAACTCAAAGAAAAACATAGCTTCGAGTTCGCTTACTACAATGGGGAGAAATTTGTTCCTACCCCGGGCATTTCTCTACCTTTAACACAAGCATACCAAAGGCTTCTAGATCAACTAATCCAGTTGACCAAGCTTAGGGGGCAACAAGACACAATGTCCAACTAGGATGACACCTTTCAAGATGGACAGGAGGAACTCAATTCCCAATCTGACGAGAGAGGTCAGGCCAACCTTGTTCCTGTCTCGTCTACCCAATCCTTCTAGGCCAACCCACTGTCTGTCACCACCCACTTTGTCATCACGCCTATGCTTTAGCAGCCTACAACCGCAACTACAATTGGTAGCCATGCTACATTCCCAGTTCATCATCAACCCCATTCCCCGGTCGTGCTTGTAGCAACTATGCTGCCTCAATCTGTTTATTAGCACGCTTCCACGGTGTGCAACCTGCCTATCACGGCTACGCTACCGCATATCCATAATTTACCTACTTTGGAACCACACATAACTCCTATGCTGATTCCTACCTATGCATCTGTTCCACCCACTGTGGTGGTCCCCATTCACTTCTTCATCCATTCTACAACCATTGCAGATGTCTCACTACGTTCACCCTCAGGCCTAGTCAACCCTGCAAACGGTACATCCTGGCACGGGACCATGGTCTATCCTGTTGGTAACCCAAACTACCTATCTGGTGACTCAACCTGCTATTACTGCTCTGACAATACCACCCACCAGGTGGTGGACAACCCAAACAACACCTTTAGCAGGGGCAATCCCAACAGCACCCCCGATGGGTCAAATCGCCACCGCCACCATACAACATGTGGGAGTTACCTCTGCAGTCCCTTAGCCGTCTACAATGTCACTAGGTCTAGACCAAGTGTTTTAGCTCATCTAGACCCTAACTGAGGAAGTAAAATGCCTTAAAGCTATTGGGTCTAATACGGTATAAGTCATGGACTTCTATCAGGACAACCCCATTAACCCTGCAATCCCTACTTTGATATTACCACCTGAGATGTCCCTCTTGCACTTCACGAAGTACGATAGGGAAGGGGATCCCAATACATATCTCGTCACTTTCTGGTCAAAGTCTTTGCTATTGCAACAGTGGCCACATACGATCATTCGCATCTTTGCCATGTCCGTAGCCAGGAAAGCCCTAGATTGGTACTGCACGTTGCCACGTTCATCCTTTTTGACTTTGGAAGAACTCTTGACCCAGTTCATGACATGCTTCAAATATAACTTAAAGCCATAAACCACACTGGATCAACTGATGGACGTGAAACAAGACCCACTAGAACTAGTCCAAAAATTCATTCAACGCTGGAGCGTAACACTTAACGAAATCTGTGAGCCCATCATGGAGGCTCACTTGTTAGCCATCTTTAAGGATGCAGTGAATGATTTCATCAAGTCCAAATTGTATTACCTTGCTCCATGCTCTCTTAGCCAAGCTTTTGCTCAGACAAAAAGCATACAAGATGTGGCCAAGACGAGCAAAGACCTGGCCTACATCACTTGTAGGAACAACTTTGCAAAAAGGGAAAAGGGTAAGGCCCCAACAACCATGGTGGCTGCTGTGGGAGCTGAGGCCAAGCCTAAACATAGCAACAGGAGAAGCAAGAATAACAAGAAACTGTTCATACCTTTGGCTGATTCTGCACCCAAACTGGGCCAAACATCACAACCTTTCGTACATGTGCCTGAGATATTTGCATATACTAAATCCAAATTCAAGCGCAAAGATCATTTGAAATACACCCCACTGCCTCTCAAACCTTTAGAGCTCCTAAACCAACTGTTGGCAACGGGATACATCCAACACAAGTAGATGTTAGAGGAAGCAAACATGAGACATCGACGCTACTGCGAGCTCCTTAGGAATCCCTCTTTGGCCCTGCCCAATGAGTCTTCGGTTCCTAGGGGTTTCAAGCTAGATAGGTTTTGTGACTACCACCAACTATGTGGTCACACCACGGATTATTGTCTGTCATTGAAGGATGACATCCAAAGATTAATTGACCTCGGAAAGCTAGTGCTAGATGCAAGTAACCCAGTACACCCTGAAAACCAATCTATGTATGTCTACATAGATCCCCTCAATACCAATAATGTTGGTTACGTAATCAATGCCATCAGTATTGATAATGATCCCATGCCACCCTTCTAGTCGCTTGTGATTCGTGTGCCTTAGCATAGTGCACCAATATCACCAATGGTTGGTCCAAGTTCACAATCTTCCTTCATCTTGAAAGTCCCACCATGGACATCTACCTCTACACCATTTTTTGGTGAGGCCACGTGACCCTACTAATTAACACCTCTAGCTCCATTCATCATCAGGGGGCCAACATCTTCAACAACCCCCATCCCATGCAACAACATTAAACAACCTTGTTGTCCCAGCAGGCGAGAAGCCTACTTGGTGGACGAGGCATCGAAAGGGAATACCATTAAAAGTATCCCCAAGCTTACACCTTTGCCCCTTGTATTTACACCTTCATCACCAAAGATGAAGGCCAACATGATTACACAGCCAGTGTCACCTTATCGAAAAAGACTTGAACCTAGGTCCAAGGTCGTCTTTCCTCAAGAAATTTTTCTTCTAGGGTGAATCGAGGATGAGGAAGGTGTCAAACAGGTGGGTGACCAAGACTTCTTAAACACCCTCACCTAGGTCAGGCAAGCCCTAAGGTAGAAAAATTTCATGTTGAGCTTGTACGACCTAGTCATGACATCTGTATTGCACCGCGAGGCTCTAGTCTGCGTGTTAACGATGATTCCGATCGATGAAAACATGCTAGCGGAAGAGAAAGCGATCCACTTGGTCATACCCCCCTCTATACCCACAAAGTCCGCAATACCTCAATTAGCTTTCAGCAGTGATGCCATTAAGGAAGATCCCAAAGGAGATTAAGTGACTATGGTGCCTCTCTTCATCACAATTTGGGTTAGACAACACATGATCCTAAGGGTACACATCGATGATGGAGCTGCCACAAACATCATTTCCTTCTCTATTATAGATAAGTTGGGATTAGTTGACCAGATTAAACTAACGACGACATCGTGTTTGCTGTCCTTCAATGGGGCATGTGTCCTAGTGAAGGGCATAGTTCACATAAACTTCATAGTAGGGGACCAGTTCCCCATGGATGCAACGTTCGTCATGGTCAAAGAAATGCCCAGCTTTAATCTAATCTTGAGAAGATCGTGGTTAGCACAACTTAGGGCTTTCTCCTTGCCTATACACTAGGAAATCCACTTACCTTATGTGGGTAGGGAGGTGATAATCCATGGTGACGGGGTGGTAATGCAAGAAATCAACAACGTAGGCATGGAACAGGGTTCAAAAGTTACAACCTCTGAAGATGAAGCACCTATTCATGCATGCATTAATCATACAATGAAGTGATTAGTCCAACGAGCCAACCCTCAAATAAAAAATGCATGGTTTGAGTTGCCCTTCCAAGCAAAAGATAGTAATATGAATGGGAGCCCTGGTGAAACGCCTCAACCCTATGTTCCGATCAACCCACGAAAGGTCAAGAGGCAGCTACGCATAGCATAGCAGCCTTAAAACCTCCCATCCATTTGCTATCTTTGCATATTCACCATTTCCTTGTCTCATCAATGTATCATCCTTTCAGCATGCTACACCAATGGCCCGAAGTGGCCTAAAACTAGCATTATCGCCTTTTACTTTAACTTATTACGCAACGACCCGAAATGGCCCAAAACTAGCAACGGCCCAAAATGGCCTAAAACTAGCATACAAGAGCATGAAAAATTTACATAACACATAAGTTAATACAAAATTGGTTTCCTTTCTAAAGTTTTTCATTCCATGCAAAATTTTTGCCCATTGGCAGTGTTTGTAAAATGTTCAAAATTTTAAAATCTTAAAAAAAAAAGAGTCCCATGTTGTTATGAGTTAGCTCTGTTCGCATCACCTTCGTCGTTTGCCCCTGCTTCATCTACTTGTGCATCACCCACTCTTGTGTTGCCCCCTGTCGGCTCTTCATTTCCTCCCTCCATGGGCCTCACACCTCCATTGAGAGCCTGTATCCCAAAAATAGAGTAGTTAGCTAGGGCAACGAATGCGATAAACGCTAGCTATAGCACAACATTAAAGTGACTAACTTGAGGAGAGCCTGTGTCAATCTTATGAGGTATCTAGTCTAGACCGAGCCTGAGGTGATGTCCAATCTCCTCTATTGGAATGTCCATCCAACACCTGCCACTAGGCTCAGCATTCATAGCGGTAACTTTCTCCCTTTCCAAGGTCATCCACCTTAGAGGTTCATGGGAAAGGGAGCCGGTTGCGGTCTCTCCTGTAGGAAGGTTCACCCTCAGGTCAAGAGACTCTGTGACCTTCACCTACTCTTTAAACCTAGCATAGGCCTCAGAAGCACCAATGGCCTTCATGAACGTTTCGTAAGAGAATGCCTCCACAACAGCATCTTTATACAATCTTTGATGGGTTTCATTTTCTAGCTTGTATGTATAATTGTGATCCCTCTGGGTTTTTCCCCATTCAAAGACCTTAGCACTGATGTCCTTCATATCTTGACACTTCTGGGCTAGTAGGTCCATCTGCATCTGCTGTTTGATTATTTCATGGGTGGACTCCACATTTTAATGAACAACAGTCCAAAGCCTGGCGTAGTCATCCACAGCCCTTTGCAAAGTAGCAGGGTCAGGGTTACGGTTTATGAGAAAATTGATCCTCGACCTGAGGTTCTCCACCTTGGCAACCAGTTTAACCTCTCTTTGATTGGCCCTTTGGACCCATTTCCACAGGTACTTTTTGGTGCATCTACACTCCCACAAAGAGTGCACCGAGTGCAAGACACATTTGTAAGACTTGTCAAATATACGATGAGACACTTCAGTCACATCAGGCAAGAGTGCAGGCATCACGCCAACCTCCATAGGTCATGTCGTGTCCCACTTGAGCCAAGAGGCTATTTAGCATAGAAAGCGTAGTAATCACATTAGCATAATATAATAAACAAACTCAAAAAATTTAGCATAGTTACATAAGAAAAGTTAACACTCCTACTTACCTGCATGAGGGTCTGCCTGCTGAAGGTGTTTGATCATGTCATTAACAAGTCCCTAAACAAATGCAAACTTGTTAGGGACTTCAGCCCATAACTCCGTACAAGGTGGAGAAAGTCTTGAGACATTAGCAGTAGCACCTATTACACGATTAAGCATGTCAGCAATGGCCAAAATGGACTATGGTAAGGCACATGCAAAGCCTAACTCACCAACATCCAGCTATAGTATTTCTTCTTGCCAATGCAAGAAGATCATGATAGGCTTGGTAGAAGGCCTGGCCAAGTCCATGAAAGCCCCTACCTCATGCACTAGTGCTTTCCCTTTCAAGAGAGCAGTTTCTTTTTTATTTTTGGGAGGTACCTCTTCGTTGGAAGGAAGAGGCTCCCTAATGGCAAAATCCCTTTCCCTAGAGATAGGAGCTCCATTATTCCTAATCAGGGCCCTTTATTCCAAAGTCAGGGCCCTCGCATCTTTATTTTCTGCCTCCATTCTAGGGGTCGACACTTTCTCGTCGCCTTCTTCTTCGTCTTCTCCTTCTTCTACTCACAAAAGGACATACAGACATAGAATTCGAAAAAAGTTAACTCAAAACAGATGTCATGCTACTATGCACTACCTAACGAAGCATAGAATAGTAGGAAATAGAAAAGTAAATATTATATAAAAAATGCTCACCAATGGGGGGTTGTGTTCGCCGCAACTTGAACCGAAGTCTTCGCCCCTCCTCTTCATGAAGGATTTCCCTGGCTGGGGGAGGTCTCTTTCTTCATAGCTCCATTGGCACAGTCTCAGCTATGATACGTTCATCCTATATCACATTGCTAATTATGGTAGGGGGTGTCTCCCCTACGCTATCCTAGCTGTAAGCACTATGAACTGCCAGACCTTTAGTTATTATAGACAATGACTCCCCCACCATTTCTGGGGGGTCCTGGGCTTTCATAGTCTGAAGGACTTGTCGAATCCATGGTTTAGGAATTTGGTCATGATCTAGCTCGGACCATACTCTATCCTCCTGAAGCACCAGGAACTCTACAAAGCACTTTAAACAGCCTATGTAGAAACCATAGTGTATGTTAGAGCGTGACTCCGTTTGTTCACGAAGTCCCAAAATCTCGGCTTGCAAACCACTATATAGGAATTTGGCCCAATTGTAGTGGGCCCCCTCCTCCATGACTTCCCACATTACCCAAGTCTACTCAAGCCCTAGGACCTTTCCCTGGGTGGGAAATTGAGGGAATATGTAGGTACAGAAGACCAAGTATATCCCCATGGCAGGACCTTCATTAAGCTTGTCCATAGGGAACCCCTTTTGCTTCTTGGTGAACCTTAACCATTCCTCGATATGCTGCTTCTGAAGGGTCAAATCTTTCTTGTCCTTCGACATCACGTCAATGCCATCAACAGGGATGTCAAACAAATCTACAAATAGCTAGTCACTGATGTTAATGACCACCTACACACCCTGCATGTACGTACGAAAACAGCTCACCTACCCAAAGAAGGAATTGACTAAGGAAAGCATCTCAGTAGCAGGGATGCCTAGATTCAGAGCCATGAAAAAATCCAAAAGTTCATCCATTCATATTTTCTTGAGCAAGGGGTCTAGAGCCTCTCGTTCTAACAAGCTCTGGCTCACCACTACTTCACCATATTTGAAGTAAATGTTTCCCTCTTGCCTCTTAGCAGTTACCACTGTCACCTCACAAGGCTTCTTCGCTCCTACAGCAATGATCATGAAACCTACTTATTAAAAAACAAACTACGAAAAAACTAAGCATGTGACGCCTGCCTGTTAACCCACTAGGTCTATACAGTGAGGAAAATAATGGGAGTTTAGCTGCTAGGACCGCTTCGAGCATGACCTACTTGAAAGGTTCTCTTCACTCCTTGTCCAACCAAACCTTCACCCTCCAACGATCGTAGAAGGTGGTTAGCATGCGTAGGTGGGAAGGGTATCCCTCCCTGCAATGAGCAATCATACTCGCCCATAGGCTCTTAGCAAAGGCAACTTCTCGAAGGGCTAGCTAAATTATGGCCAACTTACTTAGCTGGTCATGAACCCCATCATTGTCAATATAGAACTTGGTGATAAGCACACACTATCAACACTCGGCCAAGTACGGCTAACATTGCACAACCAAGTGAAGCAAAGGCACGAAACTCACCCGTCAACATAGTAAACAGTCCCCTGTGGGTTCTGAAAGTACGTTGCCACGTGGCGCGCAAGGTATAATTTGTTGTATGGGTGATAACACTGGTATTTTGGCATATCCCAGATCCAGGCTAAATGCCTCAACCCTATTAAGTGTTGGTTAGACCCTCCTCCCAGCCTGCTTATGGTCATGTCGTCAGAAAGGTATCTCAGGATGCTCCAATTTGTCCCTAGTAGTATGACCTCTATTATGCTGGATGCCTACTATTTGTCTAAGGAGGATCAAACTATGACTAAAATGGCTAAGAAGGAATTGCAAGAAGTCTTGCGCCCCATCCCTGAACCAAACAGCTCGCTCTTCCAAAAATATTAGGAGAAGAGGAACATTGGCCATAGGTCTGCTCACATAACAAAGGACTCCTTCAAGGTCCAAAACCATCAACCTAGACCTTGGCCCTACCCTGCACAATGCAAATAGCAAATATTGGCATCAAATTTGAATGCAATGCATGCACAACATAGTAGTGCTTAGCAAAACATAAATGTAGCATAACATAACCCCTTATTCACCATAGCGGAGCAAAGAGGCGAAAGCCTAGCTTAGCGAGAACATGCAAGTAGCTTAGTGTAGCAGCAAAATAACTAACATACTCAAATAAAAACATGCACCATGGCACTACATCACACATAACCAAACCCTCCCAAGGGTGTTATGCCGTGGCATGCCAAGTTCAAGCAACTTAAAGGGCCCCAACCCCACGGTCGCGACAACTACGATAGCGGAAACGGCCTTACATGCAGTCACAATGAAACCCTTGCATAACAATCATGACCAAAAGAAAAAGAGGTTGTGGCAACACAAAATCTCAAATAACAAAATCGTAGAAAATACAAATAGCAAAACAAATGAGACGCAAAACTAGAGCAGAAAGCAGCAGAAGGTGCAAGATGAAAAGGGTAAAGGAGACATGAAAACTCACTGAGTCAAGAGTGTACTCTCCTGCACCGGAACGTGCACTTGTGGCCCATGCCTCAGGGTCTTCTTCACCTCCTCGACCTTCACAAGCACCAACTGAGTTTTAGGAGCCATGGCCCTACTTGTAGATTTATGACCTTTGCTTTAGAAATTTTCCTTGCTAATCGATTAACACAATTGCTCCATGCTCCAAAATCACCGAGTGCTTCGATGAGGACTATGCGCTTTTAGGGTGAAAATGGTGAAATTACCAGGATTCAATCCCTAGTTATGGAAATAGTGCCAAAATGAGGAAACGTTTTCTCTCTCTCTCCAATTAATGCAGGGCACAGCATGCAGCGTAGCATGCCCACCATGACATCACGACACTATTAGCATTTAAACCTTAGCATGCTTTAGGCCAATTACTTGCCTTCCCGAAAAAAAAATAATATAATAATATTTGTTTTTGGTTACAGGTTCAAATAGACCTTAAACTAACAAGCCTAGCATAGTTGCACTCCTCAGGATCCAAAAATAGTAATTTCGACTCATAACGTTCACAGTCCATGATGACGTTAAACTAACTACACTCTTAGATCAGCAGTTACCTCGTATGCCTCAACATAGGTGGTAACATAGTTCCTAATAGTTTCATGTCTTCATTCCCATGCTGGTATTTTAATACCCTTTGTACTCACAGTTTCATTCTTTTTATTATTTTGCGTATCAAGATTTTGCATGTCGTAATATAGCAGTCTGAAATGACACTAAACTAGCAATTTGGCATTCACATATCAATGGTTACACAACTTTGCACTTCACATCAATAATTTTCATATCTTTAACAATTCTAGATTCTTGTGCCTTGGCGGTCTACCACGACCTTAAACTAGCAAACTCCCAATCTTTACATCACCTTACTTAGCAAGTCGCATCTCGATGTTGCTTTGCAGATTTACGTTTCACATAATCTCTGATGACCCTTACCTAGGCTTTCATCTTATGATGGTAGGTCAAACAAGGGATGGAAATCCATCATGCCTTTTCCACACCTCTAATGCTAGCAGGGCCACAAGGCAAGCTTGCGAGACCATTGAACCTTGACATGATCGATTGGGGGTCAACTACGATTAACACTATAGCAGCCTTAGAAGCACCCCCGGATTGGCCTAGACACTTGGTCCATGCCCTAGATTTAGAGGCCAAGGATGTAACCAAGGATCCTCTTATCAAGATACCCATAACCACATCAAGAAGGGAGGTAAAGACATTAAGACTTAGCTCCCTCCTAGACACATAGATACATGAGTACATAGTTAAAACTTTGCAGGATCACATCAATGTCTTCGCATGGTCATATGATGACATGCCGGGTTTGGATCTGTGGCTGATTCAGCATAACATCGTCCTAGACCCACACGTAAGGGCAATCAAGAAAAATGTGCATAAGATTAAGCTAGAAATTGCACTAGCCATGAGGGATGAAATCACTAAGTTATACTGAGCAGGTTTCATCCGCGTAGTCAACTATTCAGAGTGGGTGTCCAACATCGTTTTGGTTTCGAAGAAAATAGGAGGGATACGAATATGTATAGACTTCTAAGACTTGAACAAGGTAATGATCAAAGACAACTTCCCACTCTTGAGCATCGATCAACTCATCAACACCATGGTTGGTCATGCTTTGCTATCCTTCATGGATGGCTTCTCCGGATACAACCAAATCCTCATCAACCTAGAGCACCAACTGTCAACAATATTCATGACTCCATGGGGAACATTTTGTTATACCATGATTCCCTTCAGGTTCAAGAATTCTAGAGCAACCTACCAATGAGCCATGACCTACATTTTTAGTGACTACATCCTAGAATTGTTAATTGATTATGTGGATGATATAGTGGTTAAGTCCAAAGAGGCAGCCCACCACCCACGTGATCTAGAGTTAGTCCTCAAGTGTTGCCAAAGGCACAACTTACGTCTTAATCCTAAGAAGTGTGTCTTCTGGGTAAAGACCAGACACATGTTAGGGTTTATAGTATCAAAGGCCAGAATACGGGTGAACCTAGACAAAGTCAAGGCCATCGTCAACCTAGCACCTCCAACAAATCTTAAGGAGATATGTCGTTTACAAGGTAGAGTGCAATTCATTCGAAGGTTTATAGCAAGGTTGACTGACAAGTTACAACCCATGCAACATCTACTAAAGAAGGGGGTTAACTTTGAATGGATAGGCTAGTGTCAACAAGCCTTTGATAGCCTGAAGAAGGAGCTCTTGCACCTCCCAACGATGCACCTGCCGCAAAGGGACAAGTCTTTCTTCATATACCTTTCCACCTCTGATGCATCCATAGCGACACTGCTATGTCAAAAGTAGGATGACGGTTTTGAGGTACTAGTGTATTACCTGAGCCACACATTAATAGAATACAAGGAAAAATACAACAAGGTTGAGAGGAACTGCGTAGCCTTAGTGTTCGCACTAAAAAAGTGGTAGCATTACCTATTCCATAGCATAACCAACATCATTTGCAAAAGAAACATACTCCATGCTATTATCGGAAACCTATACGAAAGTAGCAGGATAGCCCAATGGAAGGTAATAACCACAAAATTTGACCTATGCTATGTAAGTCAATCGTCAAAAAAAGGCCAAGCCATAGCAACCCAACTTATGGCCTCGCCAGTCAATGACCAGGCAACCGTAGATCCCGAGTTCCCAGACGAATACATCAACAATGCTGCCATCATCCCGTTGTATTTCGAGGTAACCTTACACTTCAACGGTTCTTCAACCACGTGAGGAGGTGGCGCCATGGCCACTATCACATTCCCCTATGGGGAAATGTACCCATCCGCTTATCATTTTATGTTCCCTTGCATCAACAACGTGGTAGAATATTAAGGGCTACTCAGAGGCCTCTTAACTACCCGAGCGCTACATGTACAACACTTGGTGATCCAGGGAGATTCACAACTAGTCATGAATCAAATTACCGAAGTCTATGCCTGCAAGGCTATGCACTCGTAACCCTAATGTGACCTAGCAAAAATCCTACTGAAGCAATTCGTCACCACTGATGTGCAACACGTGCCATGCAATGAGAACACCATAGCAAACGCCTTAGTTACCCTATCGTTAAACATCCCATTGCATTCCTTGGTAAACCTGCCAACTGTGATCATAGAATGCACAGAACCTATCACTCAAGTGGAACACGTGGTATCTATCAACACTATGGACACCCTGGAGTGGTATGATAACATTAAAGCTTATTTATAGCATGGAGAACCCCTAGGTGGATTGACATTGGCTTAGAGAGATGAAATCCACAAGCACACTCGGTAATACATGCTCATGGGAAATGACGTCCTATGCCGGTGATCCTATGATGGGATAGCGCTGGCATGCATGGGTGGTGAGAAAGCACAAAAGGTAGTTAATGAGGTTCATGAAGGGCTGTGCGGTGGACACATAGCACCCAGGGCTATGGCTATGAAAATTAGATGCCTAGGGTACTATTGGCCCTACATGGAGCATGACTTCCTATCAAAATTCAAGACGTGTGACACATGCCAGAGATATGCAAATCTCATAGACATAGCACCTACAAACCTGCACCCAACACAAATTACGTGGCCCTTCCAATGATGGGGACTAGACCTCATAGGGCCTATCACGCCTAAGTCCTCTGCAGGGCATAGCTTCATTATCACTACCACAGAGTATTTTACTAAATGGGTGGAAGCTATTCCCCTGAGGAAAACAACATCTCAGCAAATCTTCCATTTCATCCTCGATAACATTGTAACTAGGTTTGGGCTTTCGATGACTATTGTGACCAACAATAGACCACAGTTCAGCAGTCTAGAAACTCGAAACTTTTGTAGCAATTTAGGAATTAAACAATCATTTTCTTCCGCTTATTATCCGTAGGCGAATGGGTAAGCGGAGGCTACAAATAAGTCCATCATCAACTTGCTGAAGCGGATGCTTAGCAATAGCAAGAGGCAGTGGCATGAGCAAATACTCTACGTCCTCTAGGCCTATCGAATGACTACAGAACAGTGACGAGTAAGACCCCTTATAGTATTATTTACAGATATGAAGTTGTATTGCCTCTTGAGTTGCAAGTACCCTCACTTTGGATGATCATATCCGACGTCATGAGCGAGGCCCAGAACAATGAATCATGGACCATTGATCTTGAATCAGTGGAGGAGGAATGCATGCAGACACTGAGACAAATCGAGCACTACCAAAACAAACAATAGTAGAAGCACCGTGTTGACCCACATTGATGGCCAGTGAAAAAGGGAGACCTCATCCTCAAGGCCCTCCATGAGCACATAAGTAAGTTTTCAACCAACTAGGAAGGTCCTTACGTGATCACTAAAGCCTTTGGGAATGGAGCCTTCAAGCTGGCAGACATGGACGACAATGAGTTCGCCAACCCAGTGAATCACACATACCTCAAGCCATACTACGTCTGAAGTGCAACGACAACAACAAGCATCATTTTCTATGATAATAAACTAGTAGTTGCACTAGGCAGTGTCCGTAATGATGATAAAATAGCAGCACCAAGCAGCATCCACCATGATGTTAAACTGGTAGCAACCATCCTCTATCACCTAAAACAGGCATTGTTAGTCCACTATGACTATAAATTGGCATTGCGCATCCGCTACGACGTAAAAATGGCATGTATGGTCTGCTGGGATCTTAAACCAGCACAGTGGTCAGCTGGGACCTTAAACCAGCACATGGTCTACTGAGACCTTAAACTGGGTTCATGTTGCACCCTCAACATGCACCACCACCACATACACATCAAATGAAGAGGCATGATACCGGTGCACGAGTGGGACATCATAGCTCCAGGATGTAGTTCTTGACATAAGGAGAACATGGCCCAGGGCATACACGCTGCCATCCTCGATGTCATGCTAACCCTTCAAAGACATCGTATGATGTCATATGGGCCTTTTGAACCTACAGTCGCCACGGCCCACCACCTTGACAGTATTTCTTGGGCTTGTTCCTGCTTCTGAGGTGCTGATAGTATTATGGCCCAACCACAATATTATTGCTCTTCAGTTCCGTGCCAAGGTTTTGGCTCATGCAATGTTCAGCTATGTGGTAGCTTATCTCATAGCTGAACTGAGCATGCATTCCTTTGGTGGGGATTCCAGTGCATCTGCATCCCCAGTGCCTTGGAGACCAGCTCCCATGTGACTAGCGCTTCCAGGACCACTGTTGGCCTCCCTACTTTGGGCATCTCGCACTAGCAATGATTCCCAAGAGTAACAACAATGCTAGTAGGCAGCAAGACCTCGTCCCCGCAGACACATCCCTCTACAGCAGTAAAGGCTACAATGTGACGAAGCGAGTACCTCGACTAACATGGTTATTTAAGAGTGCAAATTTCAGCATGTGTGTAACATAGCTTGCTGTGCGGAAGGCTGTAGTAGGCAAGTCAGCACCCTCCATGGATGTAACGCAACTCATCCTGTGGAGGGAACACCTGCCTATATAATGTTGAAGAATAGCGCCAACCAAAGATGAAAACACAAATGAGCCCCTCAGAGCACTCCGACGAGGGATTCGGCTAACTATCATCTCTACTCTCTACCTTAACCTCCGCAAAACCAATGTAACTCTCAAGCATGACCAAGCGATGTCCCAGCACTCACCAAACAACAACCTTAGCATTTTGCCTACTGTTGTATTTCGTGTTCTTTGCCGATGTCCATTGAGCCTATTCTCTAGATGTCAACAAAAGGGGCTAATGAAACACCATAAAAAATGTGGGGTCATCCTGGCCTCAGCAGGCTCTTATAGTCTGCACAACACTATGGCAGTTCATCGGGAGAAGAATGTTCTGAGTTCAGGTCAGCGAGTTCAGCAAATTTTCTATTTTGAGCATGGACAGGCCCTGTACCATCCTTCCCGCCCACCAAAGTAGCCTACACATTCAGCCACCTACTCAGAAAGGGTGTGCAGAATCAGCGACAACATCCTAGATGCACAAGAAACAGTTCAGCAAGTTTTCTAAGTCACGAAGCCTGCTATGGTACGCTATGCTATGTAGTGTAGCAAGCTTTAGAAAATGATGGTGGAATGAAGTGCTATGCAACGCAATGTCACACAACATAGCATAGCAATGACTTCACTACCCACTCCCCTTGCCCAATTTCAAGTTTTGTAGTGATGTCCCTTTCCATCAAGAAGCGATGGATCATGTCTGTTGCTATGCTTAGCAATCTTGCGGAAGAGACAAAAGTCAGTTCAAAAAGTGGAATCAACAAAGTTCACAAAACTGGCATCGTAGGAGAATGGTTTGCAAATCAGCAAAAATTTCATGACTAAGGCAAGTTGCTACGCTACGCTATGCTATGTAGCATAGCAAGCATGTGACATATGGCAGGACATGTGACAAGGTGTTATGCTACACCAAGCAGGCTACATCACAAAGCATAGCGAGGCATACAAGTGGTTGCATGACATTAATGCACTCCACCTAATTGGACCATTGGTACATGTCTCTAGACGCTGACAGTGCGATTACAACATAGTAAGATTGCAGTTATTGCATGGTAGGCTCGCATCGCAATGGTCTTGTAAGCCCAACGGTCACAGATGGCTTGAGTAGCACCGGTAAGATAACACAAGCCTATAGCAAGTAAGATTCAAATCGTCCCTTTTTGCTTACCTTCAGCCCTATAAATATCTTGGCAAACAGCATATAACAGGTCCCCAAAATTTTGGCTAAAAAAGATCAGCAATTAGGAAAAGTCAGAAATTTTTAAAGTTGGCAATTTCAAAAGAGCTCGCATCTTTCTGGAAGCGAACAGCTTCCAAGTAGTGGGAACTTTAAAATTCTGAAACAAAGATTTCCTCTCCCACTAGGATTGTAATAATCAAAGTCATCTGTCTAACACTGTAAACAGAGACTCTCTCTCGATTCGTGTAAGGTCCCCATTTCCATTCTACCACCTTGGTAGTACCTCGAATTGTCTGTACTTGAAGTCCACTTCTAAGTGCATAGATCTTTCTTTTTTTTGGCATGCCTCGGTTACTCTTGGGACTTCTGCACTTCGTCACATTCTACAGCTGATTGTATCCACCCTGACCAGAAGAATTTGTAGCTTTGGAGTGGTGCATTTTTGTAACCATACTTTACTTTACCTCTCATTTACTATCTAGTTTTCTTGGATTATTTTCTGTCTTATTTACCTTTAAGAATTATTTTGTATTATTGTACCTTTAAGCATTATTTTGTATTATTCTTGTATTTTTTATAGTTTCTCCCCTACTTTGTTTACCCATAAGCATTATCTCACATTTTGCATTATTTATGTTGCAAAAGGCTATATTGACACCAATGTAACTCCCTATCTGATCAACCAGACTATTCAGGGCACCCCGTGTCTGCACACATCCAGCATCGCCCTCCTGCGGATAAGGGGTTGGAACTATCACGTCCATCGAGCCTCAGCATTCTTCCAGTCACCAACATTTTCAGTCACTACACATGTGAAATCTTAAAAAGCAAAATAATAGTATGAAAAATGGAAAATTTTGAGTATGAGAAGTGCCAAACCATTAAGGAGAAACTACAAACTGCAAACATGAAAGCACGAAACTACTAGAAATTGTAACA
Organism: Gnetum montanum; assembly: GCA_015680685.1. Classification (NCBI taxonomy): domain Eukaryota; kingdom Viridiplantae; phylum Streptophyta; class Gnetopsida; order Gnetales; family Gnetaceae; genus Gnetum; species Gnetum montanum. The sequence continues at coordinate 619,392 of MNCI01004792.1, forward strand.
CTACCCATGTGGAAGAAGGTGCGTGAAACACCACAAAATTATGAGCTTAGTACTTCTCCAACAAGAATCGAGCTAAAATCGTGATGCTCCCCACAATGACTAAAGCTTGATGGCATTGAAGATAGCTTCAAACGGAGCTGAACTAAGTAAGAAATGGTTCCCTAGGATCCATAGAAGACTACGGTGACATCTGGCATCGAACCCAGTAAAATTTTGAGCCTGAAATACTTGGTTTTCACTAAGTATGCATCCTGTACACCCAGCGTGCATCCCCAACGTGTATGCCCAGCGTGTATGCCCAGCGTGCATGCCCAGCGTGTGACTTCAAAGACTACCCGAAATAGGCACTTCAGAGCAAGATTTTCACAAGACATCGACTCTTAGAGATAGGGAAACTGTTAGGCATCATCATGGGCTCAATAAAATTGATTTTTGACCTTAAAATCATACACTTGGAAGTACACATGCTGAGCATGTACCTCCTGCATACCCAGTGTGTACACCCAGTGTGTACGCCCAGCGTGCAGCACAACGTACATCAGTGGAAATCTTGTAGAACCATGTCAGATCAAGCCCAACTAAGCTGAACATCCATAGGCAGCATTCTCGTGACATCCGAGTTCAAATCCAAGGGCTAAATTGGATACTTCCTGCTGTAACAGTAGTTTGTAAAAATGACTTCTTTTGTTTTAGTCAAGTCTGTATGCTAAGTTCACACGCCCATCGTGTACACACTAGCATGTAGCAGCACACATTGGCAAGCAGCACACTGCATAGTTGTAATATTCTTTGCACTCGGGCAATGTAGCCACCTATCATCCAACCTGAAATTCTGTCACCCATGGCCACTCATACCCTTCCAGATACGAATCCAGCATTCAAAAAACCTCATAAAACCCCAATTTTTCACTAGATTGGGGTTGGAAATTCGGGCAAACCAGAGACAAAAAAAACCTAAGGAAACTTAGAAAATTAGAGTAGGAACCCCCATGCGCTGGACTTGTACCCTGTACGCTAAGTATACAGCCTTCATGTTGTGCCTGTAATTTAAACCAGCTAACCATCATCTCTCCAGATCCACCAGGGCTCTTCATGCACCTTGTGTCAGATTCACAACTGTGTTTAGACCGGTGCACTGTAATCTCCATTTTCTTTAATAAAATTGCTTCATTTCTGATTAAGATCTACTACAGTTTTGTTATAGTTTTCATTTATTATGGTTCACCCCTTCATTTACATTTCTGCATGCTTACATGCTAGTTTATGCTTATTACGTTGTTTACATATAACCCAGCGTAGTGCATATTGGCATACGTTTGGGTAAATCCTTATGTGATCCACGTGCGAACCATCCAAGGTACTCTACCTTCGTCTATTCCAGCTCGTCCTCAAGTGAAGGTAAGGTCTTCTGTGCTCATCTATAAATCACGTGGTGCTCATCCCATTCCATCCTTGCATGGATGATTTTAGACAGTACAAAAAATGGCGCTAGAAGGAGGACCTCTCTTTGCTTAGATCTACTCCAACCTGGCATAGATCTCTTCAGATCTGCTAGTCCATCTCATAGATCTTCTTCCTGCGACCCTAGATCTACAGTCGATTTTCCCAGATCTGCACTCAGTCAGCGTAGATCTGACTTCGAATCTCTTAGATCTGTGCCCTCTTCAGCCACATCTACTGCATACCTAGCATGTATACGCTGCATGCCAAGCCTGCACGCTGAGATCTGCACGTTGAGATCTGCACGCTGAGGCCTGCACGCTGAGATTTGCACACCGAGATAGGCATGTTGAGGCCTACATGCTGAGATTTGCATGCTAAGATCTGCACACTGAGGCCTGCATGCTGAGATTTGCACATTGAGGTCTGCATGCTGAGAGCTACACACTGAGGCATGCATGCTGAGATATGCACATCGAGATATGCATGCTGAGGCCTACACACTGAGATATGCATGCTGAGATTTGCACGCTGAGGCCTGCATGCTGAGATCTACAAGCTGAGATCTGCATGCTAAGGCCTGCACGTTGAGATCTACACACTGAGGCCTGCATGTTGAGATCTGCACACCAAGATCTGCACAATGAGACCTGCACGCTGTCAGGCTAGTCTATAGGCTATGACTCTTTGGTATATGCTACCAAAAATTAAATTTTCTTCATTCATTGTCCAACACTTAACCAAATTTTCACTTATTTACGCTATCACAATCAAACATTTAAAACATTTGACAATGGACCTTTCCCAAGCACGCATCACCATGGAATAATCCCAAAACTCCAGCGCACACACCTTCATAGTCCTCACATAAGAATAGTATAACTACATCTGTGTGAAGATTCAAGCCAACCTTCCCATTGACCACACAGAACATGAGGCAAAATGAAACTTCGAGCGCATATATATGGGAGGTCATGAATTCATCCCCTCTATATATGACATCATCCCCTCTTCTGAGCCTAACCATAGGCTCATCTCTCAGCTCCTTCTGGCAAGTAGCCAAAACACACAGTGACCCACTAAGGAGCCCCAAAACCAACATGATATAGATGACTTTGAGGCATAATCTAAACCTGAGGATTCATACCACACCCTCAGTCCCCATGCCTACATGAACCTATCATTCCACCCTCGCATGGGATAGACAGCTACTCACCAAGTGTCAATGAGCACACAAGCACTACTATCCCAATAGAGATTACCCACACCCATCTCCACCTAGTACATACTGCACATGCAAATGCATGGGGCCAATTTTGTTTTTTTGGCCCCACACATCCAGGGTGTCACTTCATAGTTTGTGGCTAGGCAAGGAACCATACCACTTGTTCAAAAACCCACTCACTTCAACATGCCACATCCCACAACCACAACTCTGAACGTTGCTCCACAACAACAAATGACAACCCAACAATCTCTGCAACCAACTAATCTACCTACCACTCAAGAGTGGGCAGAAGTAAAACAAATGATGCAAGCATTAGCTGATGAGGTAAAGCACCTCAAAATTGCCAACACTGAACAAGTTAAAGTACTAGATTTCTATTAGGATGATCCAATTAAGTCTTCAGTGCCACCGTTAGCTTTACCCAGTGGAATCACACTAGCCCAGTTAACCAAGTACAACGGGAAGGGAGATCTGAACACTCACTTAGTTACTTTTCGATCTGAAATTCTATTGCTTCAAGCTTGGCCCCACGCAATCTTGTGCATGTTCGCTATGTCCTTAATGGGCATAGCTTTAGACTAGTACCGAGCCCTACCACGTAACTCCATATCCTCTAGAAGATCTGTTACGCCAATTTGTTACCAGGTTTAAGTATAACCTCAAGCCTGAAGCCACATTAGACACTCTGATACAAGTGAAACAAGCACCACTAGAGCCTGTGCAAAAGTTCATCCAACGATGGAGTGTAGCTCTTAACCAACTTCATGAGCCCATCCCTGAAATGTATTTGCTTACAATTCTAAATGGAGCTGTGAATGACTTCATTAAGATAAAATTGTACTACCTAAGCACTCAAACGTTGAGCCAAGCCTTCACACAAATCAAGAACATTGAACAAGCTATATAAACTAGTAATGACCCCACCTATGTGGCTTACAAAAACCAACACGTTGCCAAATAAAAGATAACAATGGAAACTGTGGCCGCAAGCAAAAAAACAACAAACACCAGTACCAACCCACCTGCAACAACAAGGGCCACCCAAGGCCTGACTTTTAGTGCAAGGATCACTTTAAGTACATGCTGCTACCCACATGACCTTCTAAACTACTAGAGCAACTCCTTAAAACTGGGCAAATCCAATACAAACAAGTAGCAGAGAATGCTCACCGCCAACATGACAAGTACTACGAGCTACTAAGGAATCCCACCTTAGTAGCACCAAACAAGCCCCCAATTCCACGACGTTTCAAGTTAGACAAATTCTGTCATTACCACCAAATGTCTGATCACAATACCGACACCTACTATGCATTAAAGGATGATCTACAAGCAATGATAGAACAGGGCCAATTGAATGTCAACACCCTGAATCAACCCAGCACAAATAATGCCTCCTATGTCATAAACTCCATTGGCATAGATAGTAAGCCTAAACCTATGTAGCAACCTTTTGTGATTCGTGTTCCCCCCAGTAAGGCAACAATCCCCTCTGCCACCATGAGCAAGAGACCTCTTGTCGTCATCAAGGTGACACCTAGAGCACCAACGAAATATTTTGAGGTCAAAGTACCACCACCTCACACATCTACTAAGACATTAAACTAGCAAGATTCAATGAAATCCTGAGCACCGAAGACACCCTTTATGATCAAAGTACCACCACAACCATCCACTAACACGGTAAACTGGAATGATGCACCGACCACAATTGCAAAGAAACCTTTCGTCATCAAGGTGCCACAACAAGCTAGTTAGACTCCTTCCAAACTACCATTTGTCATAAAGGTGCCACTATATGATGGCCGCTCACCCACCCAGATCCCAACTGTAGGCAATGTCTCAACCTCTTCTTCCTCAAGATTCAACCTTGCCAACAACACGGGTAAGCCCACCAAATGGCAGCAGAAGAGGACAAACAAACAACGAACAACACTGGCCAGTTGAAGCAAAGGACACAGCTAATACACAACAACTAAACACTAGGGCCCCTAATCCCAAAAAACTAGGCCCAAGTCCTTGACCCATACAAAGGCAACCAACACAACGACAACTAACACAGACTTTGTAGCTACATTGGCCCAGGTGAAACAAATGCTCAAACAAAAGAACACAACCATGTGCTTGTACGACATGGTCATGACATCATTGGCTCATCGTGAAGCCTTAGCACAAACATTAGCATCCATTCCTGTTACAGAGGAGATCCCTGCTAACATGGAATCCATTAGTGCAATGATTTCACAACACACATCACAAGGATTGGGTTCAAACACCATAGCCTTCTATGATGATGTAGTTAAAGTCAAATGAGGGGAGGTCACAATAGCTCCATTGTCGATTAGCATACGTTTTGGGAAATGTACCATTCACAGAGTGCACGTTGATGATGGTGTAGCAACAAACATAGTTCTATACTCCGTCATCGACAAACTAGGCATGGTAGATGAGATCATGCCAATAGAAACCATGTGTCTAAAATCCTTCAATGGATCACGTGTCATAGTCAAGGGAAAGATTAACCTAGCCTTCATGGTAGGTGAACAATTCCCCACCAGCGCGGAATTCACTGTCATAGAAGAGATGCCAAGTTTCAACATGATTCTTGGTAGACCTTGGCTAGCCCAACAACGAGCCATTTCCTCACTAATACATCAAGAAATATGTCTTCCATACGAAGGTGGACAAGTCATTATACATGGTCACAACACTCCCTTTCAAGCTGACCATAACATAGACATGTCACAGCTCTTGAAAGAAGAGCCTATTGGTGCAACACACGCAGCAAAAAATGCAACACCTAGAGCTAGAACGCCCGAACGAGTGGCAACTGACATAGTATTTAGAGCTAAAATTCTTAAATGAGTGGAAAAAACCATAAGCCTCCCAACTGAGCCTAAGCCTAAAACGCTTCCAAAACCACATCTAGTTAGGAGACAACCGCATGATCAAGGCTCCCTTGTGGCCAAAAAACACATCTTATCCCTACCCACTCTTCACCTTTGTTCATTGTGCATACATCACCTTCATTTGCATGGTACTAGCTTACGCGTTTGCACATAGCCCGAAAAGGCCTTAAACTAGCCTGTGGCCGGAAAAGGCCTTCAAATAAACTATGCCCCGAAATGGCCTTCAAATACCACCCTTTTTCATTATTTTCTTTTTACTTGTGTATTTTAGTTCATGTTTTCTGTAGTTTCTATATAACATTGTTTTCTCTATTTGCTTTTGTTTATAGGATCATACAGACACACACACATGCATCCACATTGATAGTCCTAGCATCACGACCTAAAACTGATACCACAGAATGGTCTTGGCATCATGACCTAAAACTGATACCACAGAACGGTCTTGGCATCACGACCTAAAACTGATACCACAGAACAGTCCTGGCATCATGATAGTAAACTGATATCACAGAGCATCCGGTATGATATTAAACTACCACAATTTGATTCACCAAAGTCCGCTAAGACTATAAACTAGCTTGCCTTTTCATAGTCCTCCACGACTATAAACTAGCATCGCATCGTCCGCTACGACGATAAAATGGCAACGTCCAATGGGTTATGACATAAAACTAACCCATGACAGTCCGCTAAGACTATAAACTAGAAAGATCATTTCTGGCACATTCATCTGATGCTATAATTCATGACATTTCTTCATCGACTCTTGCCACATCATTCATCACATTAGCTTTGACAACACTATTGTTGTTCATTTTTTTTGCCTTAAGTTTCACATGGTGCCTCCATTTGCATCAGTCACATTTGTGTCTAAAGTGTTCACTAACTCATTCACTTGTGGTTTTCTTGTCTTCTTGGAGTTGTGCTTGCAGGATGACACCCAATGGTCCTCATACATAGATACACTTCATCACGGTGACAAGGTGTCACATTGTTTCTGATGCATGCAACCAGGTTAATCAATCTGTTCAAAAATACATTCCCAGTTCCCAATACATTCTCCATTTCCCCAACAATCTCGTTCCCTTTCCTACTCAGTTATAGTTCTCAGATACACCCAGTACACCCCAAAACTTTGAGCATACATTTTCATGCTACGACACTCTCAAGCAGTTGCAACACACAACACGACACATGAGCATGAGTGTAAAATTGAAAGAAAGATCTTTCCAAAAAAAATGAAAAAGAACAAAAAATAAAAAAAAATTGAATGAAAAGGAACAAAAAAAAAGAGCAAAGAGCAAGAAATCCAAAAAGAAACACAAGACCCTTGGCACTTCCCATACAAGCCCTAGGAAGGAAGGCAGTTATCTTGGAAGCAAGTACTCATGTCCCAAATGCTCAAGTAACATCTCATTGCATGGCTTTGGCTCTCCACCAACAAATTTCCTTTAACACTAAACATAGGCCCTGTTTCTCCAAAGAATGCAACACATCATCACATGGCTTTGGTTGTGCCAACAAGTCCTCTTAAACACTAAACAAGAGTCTTGTTCCACCAAGGGACATACACCTCATGCCTTGGTCCCGAGTCTGCTAGACAATGGCTATTGACAAGGATCAACATGACCCATATACACTAGAGCATCCCTGTCACCATGCACAATCCCTCAATTAGTTCCCCATCCCCATGATTTCCATCTCCCTATCCAGCTACAAATTTCATTTCCCCAATCACATGTACTACTAAACTCGATGCGATGACATCTAGCCACGTGCCAAAGGACAATGTTTCTACCAAGTTGCTTGTGGTGTTTTGTACTTCTTTTTTGATGATTCTTAGGTTAATTCCTCCAAGCATCAACAAAGAGGGGCCAATGAAACACCACAAAATTCTGAGCTTAGTACTTCTCCAACAAGAATCGAGCTAAAATCGTGATGCTCCCCACCATGACTAAAGCTGGATGGCCTCACAGATAGCTTCAAACGGAGTTGAACTGAGCAAGAAATGGTTCCCTAGGACCCACAGAAGACTACGGAAACATCTGGCATCAAACCCAGAAAAAGTTTGAGCCTGAAATACTTCATTTTCACTAAGTATGCATCCTGTAAGCCCAACGTGCATGCCCAGCATGTATGCCCAACTTGCACGCCCAGCATGTGACTTCAAAGACTATCCAAAATAGGTAGTTCAGAGCAATATTTTCACAAGACATTGACTCTCAGAGATAGGGCAACTGTTAGGCATCATCATGGGCTTAAGAAAATTGAGTTTTGACCTTGAAATCATACACTTGGGAGTACACATGCTAAGCATGTACCTCCTGCACACCCAGCATGTATGCCCAACGTGCACCTTCCAACATGTAGCATAGCTTACATCAGTGGAAATCTTTCAAAACCATGTCAGATCAAGTCCAACTGAGCTGAACATCCACAGGTAGCATTCTCGTGACATTCGAGTTCAAATCCGAGGGCCGAATTGGATACTCCTACTGTAACAGTAGTTTGTAAAAATGACTTCTTTTGTTTTAGTCAAGTCTGTAAGCTGAGTTCACACTGGCATGCAGCAACACATGTTGGCATGCAGCATGCTACATAGTTGTAATATTCTTTGCACCTGGGAAATGCAGCCACCTATCATCTGACCCGAAATTCTCTCATCCATAGCCACTCATACCCTTCCAGATTCGAATCCAGCATTCAAAAAACCTCGTAAAAACCAAAATTTTTCACTAGATCAGGGTTGGCAATTTGGACAAACAAGAGACAGAAAAAACCTGAGGACACTTAGCAAATCAGAGCAGGAACCCCCATGCACTGGACTTCTACCCTATACACTAAGTATACAGCCTTCACGCTGCACCTGCAATTTAAACCAACTGATCATCATTCCTCCAGATCCATCGGGGCTCTTTGTTCACCTTGTGTCAGATTCACAACTGCGTTCAGACTGGTGCATTGTAATCTCCATTTCCTTTAATAAAACTACTTCATTTCTGATTAAGATCTACTATAGTTTTGTTATAGTTTTCATTTATTGTGGTTCACCCCTTCATTTACATTTCTGCATGCTTACATGCCAGTTTACACTTATTTCAGATAGTAAGCATGCAGAAATGTAAATGAAGGGGTGAATAGCATAATTTACGTTTATGTTGTTTACGCTATTTACATATAACCCAACATAGTGCACATTGGCATACGTTTGGGGAAATCCCTGTTTGATTTGCATGCGGACCACCCAAGGTACTCTACCTTCATCTGTTACAGCTCACCCTCAAGTGAAGGTAGGGTCTTCTGTGCTCGTCTATAAATCACGTGGTGCTCGTCCCGTTCCAGCCTCGCACAGATGATTTCAGATAGTACAGTGTGAAAACCGCTAATGTAAGCATGCGGTGTTGTTAGTTTAACGTCATTACGAACCACAAATGTAACAAGTCAGAACTACTAGTTTAGGGTCTTTTCGGACTGTTAGGGATGCAACTATGCTAGGATTGCTAGTTTAAGGTCTTTTCGGACCGGTGCGTATTGCGATTGCCAGGCTTACTAGTTTAAGGTCTTTTCGAACCCTTAACCAAAAACAAATATTTTTTTTTTATTTTCAGGAAGGCAAGTAGCTAGTTTGAAGCATGTCAAGGCTTTAATGCTAATAGTGCTATGATGTCATGGCTAGCATGCTATGCTATACTGCACACTCCATATTAATCAGTGATAGAGAGAGGCAAGTTTCCCCACCTTGTCATTCTAGCTCTAAATAGGGGTTAAACCCTACCAATTTCACCAGTTTCACCACAAGAGTGCAAAGCCCACATCAGAGCACAAGGCGATTTCGGAGCGCAAAGAAATTTTGTTATTCGACTAGTAAGGTGAGTTTTTTGCAGCGAAAGGTGTAAATATGCAAGCAAGACAATGGCTCCTAAGACTCATCTGGTGCTTGCAAGGGTTGAGGAGGTGAAGAAGACCTTAGGGGATGCACCACAAGTGCACATTGTAGCGCGGAAGAGTACACCGTTGACCCAGTAAGTTACTACATTTCTTTGCCTTTTTGTCTTGCACATTCTATTGTTCTCTGCTCTTGTTTTGTGTCCTATTTATTTTGCGTCCATCCTTGGCTACCTGTATTTTTTTTTGGTCATGTTATTTTAGTCTCTGCATCACTGCTACCACTATTTCAGTCATGGAAAATGCATAAACGTTACGTCGTGGTTGCATGCAATGCCACTGAAACTACCACTGTCATGGTTTTCATAACCATGGGGGTTGGGGTACTTTAAGTTGCTTGAACCTATCATGATGTAACATAAAACCCTTCGGAGGGCTAGGGCATGTATGATGTGGCAACATGACATGTGTTTTATTAGAGCATGTTATCAATTGTTTTGTTGCTATGCTACGCTTATTCGCATGTTTTTGCTATGTTAGGCTTTCACGCCCTTGCTACGCTATGTACAAGAAGAGGATTATGCTACGCTATGTACATGGATTGCTAGAAGTTGCTACATTATGCGTGTATTACCTTTAAGTATGATACTAACATTCACTAATTATGTTGTGTAGGGTGGGGCCGAGGTCCAAGCTGATCGTTTTGGATATTAGAGGGGTCCTGTGCCATGTGAGCAGACCTGTGGCAAATGCCCCTCCTCTCCATATACATATGAGAGAGCAAGGGGTATGGTTTAGGGATAGGGCACAGGACTTCTTGCAATTCCTTCTCAAGAACTTTAGTGTGATCATTTGGTCCTCCCTAGAGAAGGAGGAGGCATCTGGCATAATAGAAGCCATGTTGCCTGGGGCAAGTCGGGGGATTCTGAGATTTTTTACTGATAGGGAAATCATGAGCACATAGGGAGAGGGATCTAGGAAACACTCAACAAGGTTAAGGTGTTTAGCCTGGATTTAGGACATGCCTGAATACAAGAGTTCCTCGCACGTTCCATGGTGACGTGCTTTCAGAACCCACAGGGGACTGTCTACTATGCTGGCGGGGGAGTTTTGCAACCTTGCTTCACTATGTTATGCAACGCTGGCCATATTGGCTAAATTCTAAGAGTATGTGTTTATCACTAGGTTCTTTATCAATGATGATGGGGTTCACGACCGATCGGGTCTGCTGGCTACAGCGCAGCTAGCGATACAAGAGTTCTCTTCTGCCAAAAACCTACGAGCGGGTGTGATCGGTCAGTGCAAGGTAGAATACCATACCTACCCAGGAATATTTTATGTTCCCTACAATCAATGTAAGAAGCAAGTTTGGCTGGACAAGGAGTGGGAAGAATCCTTCAAGCTGGTCATAGTAGAATAGGCTATGATGGCTGAACTCCCGTTGTTCCTGTTACCATATAGACTCGATGGATCAAATAGTAAGTGTCACATGCTCAAGTATTTTTGCAATCCATGTATTTTCTATGTCGTTATGCTAAGCGTTTTTTGTAAAAAAAATTGTAGGGGTGAAGAAGCCCCAGAAGGTGACGGTGGTAACCATCGAGACCCAAGGGACAAGCATCTACTTCAAATACAGCGAAGCAGTAGCAAGCCAGTGCTAGTTAGACCAGAGGGCCCCAGACTCCTTAGTCAAGAACATTCAAAAGGCAAGGCTTATGGATCTGTTCATTGCCCTGAATCCAAGCATTTTGGCCACCGAGATGCTTTCCCTGGTCAAGTACTTTTCTGAGAGGGTGAGCTATTTTCGCACGCACATACGGGGTTTGCGGGTGGTCATTGAAATCAATGACTAGCTATTTACAGACCTGTTCGATGTTCCTACTAATGGTGTCCCCATTGGTTTGAGGCACAAGTAGGAGTTGACCCTTATGAAGAAGGATATTGAGCAGTTGTTGCGGCTCATTAAGGAGCGAAAAGGGTTCCCCATGGATAAGCTTAAGGATGGCCCCACCATGGAGATTTACCCAATCTTCCATGCCCACGCATTTCCCTAACTGCTCACCCAATGGAAGGTCCTGGGGCTCAAGTAGGCCTAGATAATGTAGGAGGTTATGGAAGAAGGGGCCCGTTATAATTGGGCCAGTTTCCTATGTAAGGGCTTGCAGGCTGAGATTTTGGGACTCTGTGAAAAAATAGAGTCCTGCTCCAACATACACTATGGCTTCTACATAGGCCATCTGAAGCACTTTGTGAAGTTTCTGGTGGTCCAAGAGGATGAAGCCTAGGTCGTGTGAGATTCCAACTAGATCTCTAAGTTGTGGATTTGACAAATCCTCTAGACCACGCGAGCCCAAGATCTCCTAGAAGTGGTCGGGAAGTCATTTTCTGTAACAACCAAAGGTCTAGCGGCTCGTAGCATTCATGGCTAGGACAGCATGGGAGAGATTCTCCCCGCTATAGCTAGTAGCATGATGTGGGCGAATGTCTCATTGCTAATATTGTGCCCAAGGAGTTGTGGAGGAAGAGACCTCCCCCAACTAGGGAAACCCTTTGCATGGAGGAAGAGGAGGGACGATGACTGTGGCTTAAGCTGCAGAGGACGTAGCCCCCCATTAGTAAATGTTTTTGTGTAATGCTTACTTTGCTACTATTTGCTATGCTATGCTATGCTAGGTGGTGTAGCATAGCGTAGCATTTCCATTGAGCTTGATTCATTTTTGATTGATGCAAACATGCCTTTTTTGCTAGCAGAGGAAGAAGAAGAATATGATGATGAAGTGTCAGGCTTTAAGAAGAGGGCGATGAATGGCGATGTGGGGGCCCTAGTTTTGGAGGAAAGGGCCTTGGTCAAAAATAAAGGAGCTCCTATTTCTAGGGCAAGGGCTCTTGTCATTAGGGAGACTCTTATAAACCAAGAGGTACTTCCCTTTAATAAAAAATACGTTGGTCTCCTGAAGGAAAAGGCACCAACACATGAGGAAGGGGCTTGTAAGTACTTAGCAAGGTCGTCCACCAAGGCTACATCCATCATCTTGCATCAGCAAGAAGAAAGATCACAACCAAATGCTGGTGAATTTGGAAATATGTCTGCCCTATTGTAGTTCATTTTGACCATTGCTGATATGCTTAGTCATATAAGAGGTGCTACTGCTGATGTCACAAGACCCCCTCTGATTTGTGCAGAGTCACGGGACAAGATAACTGACAAGTTTGTGTTCGTGCAGGGACTTGTCGATGACATGATCAAACGCCTTCAGTAGGTAGACCCTGACATGGGTAAGTAGCAGTATTAAATGCTCCTATGTGGTTACACTAAAAAATTTTGAGTTCATTGATTTTTTCTATGCTAACGTGATTTCCATGATCTTCATGTCAACGTAGCCTCTCAGCTCAAATGGAACCCAACACGACCCATGAAAGTTGGCGTCGTGCCTACACTCTCACTTGATGTGACTTAGGTGCCTCGTCCCATGTTTTATGAGGCTTAAAGTGCGTATTTCACTCAGCATGCTCTCTGTGGGAATACAAGCATGTCAACAAGGACCTGTGCAAATGGGTCCAAAAGGCTAAGCAAAGAGAGGCCAAACTGGTCATTGATGTGGAGGATCTCAAGTCAAGGAACAAGTTCCTCGTAAACTGTAACCTTGATGTTGAGGACTAGCACAAGGATGTAGATGATTATGCTAGATTTTGGACTGTTATTCGTCAGAACGTTGAATCCACTCATGAGATAGTCGAATAAAAAATGTAGATGGATTTGCTAACCCAGAAGTGCCAAGACATGAAAGATATCATCACCAAGGTTTTTGAATGGGGGAACCTAGAGAAACCAAAAATATGTGTACAATATAGAGAATGACACCCATCGAAAACTGTACAAAGATGCTACTGTGGAGGCATTCATGTATGAAGCATTTGTGAATGCCATTGATGCTTCCAAGGCCTACGCTAAGTTCAAGGAGCACATGAAGGTTATGGAATCTCCTAACTTGAAAGTGGACCTTCCTATACGAGAGATCGCAACCACCTCCCTTTCTCCAGGACCTCTAATATGGACAACCATGGAAAGGGAGAGAGCCACGACTGCGAATGCTGAACCTAGCGACAGGCATTGGATGGACATCATGATAGATGAAATCTGGTGTCGCCTTGGGCTTGTTCTAGATCGGATACCCTTTGAGACTGACGCAGGCACCTCTCAAATTAGTGTCTTTACTATGTAGATGCTTGTGTCATGTTATAGTTTGCACTTGTTGTCCTAACTGATTACTTCATTCCTACGATGTAGGCTCTAGATGAGGGTGCAAGGCCCGTAGGGGGAGGGAATGAAGAACCGACACCGGAAGAAGGCAACACAGGGGAAGATGATGCATAATTAGATGAAGCGGAGGTGAACACTGAGGATGATGCAAATAGAGACAACCCATGATAGCATGGGATTTTTGTTTGAACTTTTCAAAATTTTGAAATTTTTGCAAACATTGCCAATAGGCGCAAGTTTTGAATAAAATGAAGCACTTCAAAAAAGAAACTGATTTTGCCTTAACTTGTGTATCATGCAAAGTTTTCATGCTTTCATATGCTAGTTTTAGGTCATTTTGGGCCATTGCTAGTATTAGGTCGTTGTGGGCCATTGCGTAACATGCCAGAAGGATTATGTTTTAGCAAAGTGTAAAACGACAATGCTAGTTTTAGGCCATTTAGGGCCATTGCCAAAAGAGATAGTACATAAATAAAGAAAAATGCAACAATGCGAGTTTTAGGCCATTTCAAGCAGTAGTGTAGCATGCCAGAAGGATGGCATGTTAGCAAAGTGAAAAGCAACGATGCTAGTTTTAGGCCACTTCAGGCCATAGCATAACATGCCAAAAGGATGGCATGTTAACAAAGAAGAAAGCAATGATGTACAAGGGATGGCAACTTGGTAGAAAGCAGTAGGGTTTCTATGCTATGCGTAACTACCTCTCGACCCATCGTGGGTTGATCGAAACATGAGGCTAAGGTATTTCCCTAGGGCCCTCATTCACATCATCATCCTCCACTTGGAAGGGCAACTCAATCCATGCATTTTCAATTTGGAAGTCGACTCACTGAGCCGATCCTTCCGTTGGATGGTTAATGCATATGTGAGTAGGTGCCTCACTTTTGGAGGTTGTGACCTTTGAGCCCTACTCCATGTCTACACTACTGATTGCTTGCATTGCTACTTCGTCACCATGGATCACCACCTCCCTGCCTATGTATAGTAAGTGAATTTCTTGGTGTATAGGTGAGGAGACAACCCTAAGTTGCACTAACCATGACCTTCCCAAGATCAGGTTAAACCTGGACATTTCCTCGACCATAATGAATGTCACGTCTGTGTGGAACTAGTCCCCTACTACGAAGTCTACATGAACTGTGCCTTTCACCAGGACATGTGCCCCATTGAAGGACCTCAGACATGATGTTGTTGTGGGCTTGATCTGGTCAACCAATCCCAACTTATCCACTATAGGGAAAGGAATGATGTTTTTGGCAGCCCCACCATGAATGTGTACCCTTCAGATCCAGTGTTGTCCAACCTAAATTCTGATGAAGAGAGGCACCATATTCACCTGATCCCCTTCGGAATCTTTCCTAATGGCATTTTCACTGAAAGTCAATCGAGGTGTCACAGACTCTGCTGGCACAGGAGGAAGCATGACGAAATGAATCGCTTCCTCTTCCGCTCGCATGTTCTTGTCGACTTGAATCACTGTTAGCATGCAAATTAGAGCATTGAGGTGGGGTACAGATGTCATGATTAGGTCGTATAAGCTCAATGTACTTTTTTCTACTTTAGAGCTTGCTTGACCTGGGTGAGGGTGTCCAAAAAGTCTTGGCCATCCTCTTGTTTGACATTTTCCTCTTCTTCAATTCGTCCCAGAAGACGAATCTCCTGAGGAGAGCTAACTTCGGATCTAGGTTCAAATCATTGTCGACAAAGTGATGCAGGCTGCATGGTCATGTCGACCTTCATCTTTGGGGGAAAAGGTGCATATGCAAGGGGCAAAGACATGGGCTTGAAACACTGTGAAAATTTTGAGGCCTTAGCTGTACAACAAAAAATTGGTGATTTAGACAAGGGGTCACAATAAGGTGTGGTGCAGCAAGTTCCTTTTCAGTCAAAGGTCTATCCTGTCATGCTGCACAGCACAACACAAGAAAATTCTAGAAGACAGAGCAAAGCAACGGATGCATGGCAGTAAAACCTCCAACTTTGCAAGTTCTTTGTTTCGAAAACCTTAACTTCTTGGCAAATTACGCTGCATTACGCAACATAACGTAATGTCACGTTATGCTGCGTAATGTCAGAAGAAAGTACGCCGAAACATCAGGGATGAAAAATGTTCAGGGCTTCAACAACACTTCAATATTTTTTTACAAGTGCGCTATTTTACGCGGGGTTACGCTGTGAAGCGTAATCTAGCATAGCACAGTGTAATTCAAGCATAGAAAATGGTGGCGTAATACAAGTAATAGCAGTCTGTATGATGCAATACGCTCTCCACCGTGTCGTTGTGTAATCAAGAAGTAACTTGTCATCAAATTCCTGGTTTATGACGCATTACGCTTTAGAGCGTCAGGCAGTGTGGCGTCGTAAGCTTCAGTAACCAACACATCAGGTCAATGGCATTTTGTAGGTTTAGGACATGCGTCATCTAAACCGCATTTTTCTCCTAATTTTAGCCTTATAAATATGCCAACCAAAAGAAGAAAAGAGAGAGGACGAAAAAGGAGAGAGATTGATAGCTTTTCACTGTGAGCAATTTTTTCCTCCATTGGCAATTATTGAGAACTTCTAGGAGTGATTGAAAAGAAAAACCGAAAGAGACTAGTGATAGCAAGAATATCGAAGGTAGTTGATGAGAACCTTTGTTTAGAAATAGTTGATTGACAGAAATTCTGCTTTGAGTTCGGCCTCTCTGTATCTAGATCTACTAGAACAAGGTAGATCGATTTTTGCTTGTTTCATCTTTGCTTAGCTTGTCTTGTTATCAGCATGCACTTTGTTCAAATTGAAGTCCATTTGTAATCATTGTACCTAAACATATCTTTTTGTGGATTAAATCCCAGATCTTGGGGTTTGATCACATTCCAAACTTGATCTATTGTCTCCTATCCATACTAATTCTACAAATCGCTCTAAACAATTACATCTTCTCCCAATTATCTCCAAAATTAACAATGTTACAACCTCCTTGAAAAGAACTGTAAAGAATCATTATTCTATCATTTAAATATCACAAAATTTTTTACTGATCAAGTAAGTCCCTGTCTAATCGACTAGACCATTCAGGGCACCTTGGATTCATCTTTCTCCGGCACGGCCCTTGCACGAATCCGGGATTAGAACTGTGTAGACGAACTTTTGTTCGGTATTTCCAGCGACCGACATTTTTCATCGTTACATGGGGCAACGAGACTGTTTAGCTTTGTTCCACGAGATAGGGGTCGCCGAAGCCATCAGCCCCCTGATGACAAATAGAGTTAGAGGTGTTAGCTGATGGGGCCATGTGGCTCCACGAACAGGTGACGCAAAGGCGAATGCCCATGTTGGGACTTTCAGGACGAACGGCTGCTATGAGCTCGGACCAACCACTGGTGGTGTTGGTGCACTACGTTGAGGCACGCAGACCACGAATGGCTATCAGGGTGGCTAGGGATCACTATCAATGCTGATAGCGTTGATGACATAACTGGCATTATTGGTGTTGAGGGGATCTATGTAGACATACATAGATTGATTTTCAGGGTGCACTGGGTTGCTTTCATCCAGCACTAGTTTCCCTAGGTCAATTAATCTTTGGATGTCATCCTACAATGGCAGACAATAATTTGGGCTGTGACTACACTATTGGTGGTAGTCACAAAACCTATCTGGCCTGAAACCCCTAGGAACCAGAGGCTCATTGAACAGGGCCAAGGAGGGATTCTTAAGGAGCTCACAGTAGCATTGATGTCTCGCATTTTCCTCTTTCGAGATCTGCTTATGTTGGATGTATCCCACTTCCAACAGTTGCTTTAGAAGCTCTGAAGGCTTTAGAGGCAGTGGGGTGTACTTTGAGCGGTCTTTGTGCTCAAAGTTTGGTTTGGGTTGTGCAGATGTCTCGAGCATAGGTTGCGACACGTGGCCTGGTTTGGGCGCAGGGTTAGCCACTTGTGTGGCCAATTTCTTACTGTTCTTACTACTATTGTTGCTAGGTTTGGGCTTGGCCTCAGTTTCCATAGTAGCCACCATGGTTGTTGGGGCCTTACCCTTTTCCTTCTTTGTGAAGGNGGCCACCATGGTTGTTGGGGCCTTACCCTTTTCCTTCTTTGTGAAGGTGCTCTTGTAAGTGAGGTAGGCTGAGTCTTTACTTGCCTCGGCTACATCTTGTATGCTCTTAGTCTGGGGGAAGGCTTGACTAAAAGAGTGAGGAGTGAGATAGTACAGTTTGAACTTGATGAAGTCATTCACTACACCCTTAAAGATGGCCAGCAAGTGGGCCTCCATGATGGGCTCATGGATTTCATTAAAGGTTGCACTCCAACATTGAATGAACTTTTAGATCGGCTCTAGAGCATCTTGCTTCATGCTCATCAGCTAATTCAGCATGGTTTATGGCTTTAAGTTGTACTTAAAGCATGTCATGAACTGGGTCAACAACTCTTCCAAAGTTCATATGGATGAGCATGGCAATGCACGATACCAATCTAGGGCTTTCCTGACTAGCGACATGGCGAAGACATAAATGATCGTGTGCATCCATTATTGCAATAGAAAAGACTCAGATCTGAAGGTAACAAGATGTGTGTTGGGATCTCTCTCCCCATCATACTTCATGAAGTGCGGGAGAGACATCCCCAAGGGTAATGTCAAAGAAAGGATTGCAGAGCTGATGGGGTCATCCTAGTAAAAGTCCATGACTTGTACCGTGTCAAACCCAATAGCTTTAAGGTGTTTTATTTCCTCAGTGAGGGTCTCGATGAGCTGAAATACTTGGTCCATATCCAGCTACATTGTGGATGGCTGGGGAGCTGTGGGGGTAGCCCCTGCTTGTGGTATGGTGGGGGCAGTGGCTTGACCCAATGGCAGACTGTTGGTACNAACCTATGGTCACCACCTTAACAACACCACCTACCAGGTGGTGGACAACACAGGTAGCACCACACATGGGGGTTGNACCCTGTGTTAGGTTGTGCCAACTATAAGGCTTGGAGTATTTGAGAACGCATGAAATGAGACATTTGTGATGGTTGAGGGGTAGGTAGAGAAGCAAATGGGATGCACCATGTAGACGGGTTGGGGCCCACCATAGTGGGTAGAACTAACGTGAATGTAGGAATAGAGGTAGAAGTCATGTATGTTTGCGAAGTTGGTATCACATGAACATGTGGCAGGGTAGCCATAACTAGTGTGTTATGTGCCATAGAAATGGGCTGCTGAACAGCCTGCAAAAGGACAATAGCTGCAAAAAGAATAGGTGAAATAGGCGAGAGTGGGCAAGGAAGCACCGCAGGATTAGCATGGCTTCCCATAGAAGCCATAATCGTAGGTTGTGGAAGCATAGGCATAATTATAAAGGAAGTGCTAAGAGAAGATGGCTTGGCCTAGAAGGACTGGGTAGGAGGGATAGGAGTGGGCCGGTTGGATCTCCCTCATCCGATTGGGAATCGAGTTTCTCCTGCTCATCCTGGAGAGCGTCATCTTGGTTGGACGCTGTGTGTTGTTGCTCCCGAAGCCTAGCCAACTGGATTAGTTGGTCTAGAAGCCTTTGGTACACTTGTGTTAAAGGTAATGAAATTCTGGGAATAGGGAAAAACTCCTTCCCATTGCAGTAAGTAAACTTGAAGCTGCGTTTCTCTTCGAGTTCATGTAAATCCAAGGGAAAATTTGTCTGCACCTTTGCACAGAGGAAGCTATAATGCTCATGCTGCTAGGCCAATTCCTCAAGTCCTCAGTTTTGGACTATAAGAGATCAGTGTATTTCTAGAATCAGGTTCAATGATTTTCTGGCACCAGTAGTGCCTTGAACTGTGATGGGGTCTTCAATGTTGAAGGGAACTTCCATGTTGAAGGCATCGGGAGAAGTAGTTGAAAAAGCCATTGTTAAGCAAGTGGTTATGCAAAAAAGAGTAAAATTTATGCAAAAAAGTGCAAACAAACAAGGAAACTAGCAAATAAAAAAAAAGAATAAGGCTTTACATCTTGTCAGATTCTAGAAGAACCGTCCAGGTGACTAATCTGTACCATGTGGGATGGGGTACAGAATGCATGCAAGACTACCGTAGGGTAGGCAAGCTAACTAGTAACTAGAGGGTTTATGTCTTGCACAAACCTGGAGGGACTGTTGAGGTTACCATCCTATACCATGCGGGGTGGAGTATAGAATGCATGCAAGACTACCATACGATGAGCAAGCTAACTAGCAACCAGAGGCTTTATGTCTTGCAGGATCCTGGAGGGACCATCAACACGACTGTCCTATACCATGCAGGATGGGGTACAAAATGCATGCAAGACTACCGTAGGGTATGTTTAGCTAATTGGAAATGAAGAAGGCTTTAGGTCTTGTAGGGCTTCGGAGGAACCATTGAAGCGACCAACCTGTACCACATGGGATGGGGTACATAGCACATGCAAGACTACCATAGGACAGGCAAGCTGACTAGCAACCAGAGGCTTTATGTCTTGTGGGATCCCAAAGGGACTGTCGAGGTGACTGTCCCATACCACATGGGATGGGGTACAAAACACACACAAGACTACTATAAAATGAGCTATTTAGCTAGTGATCAAAGGCCTTTTGTCCTGTGGGGCTCCCGAGGAACCATTGAGGTGACCGATCCACACCACACAAAGCAAAAACAATTGCAAAAGGGTTTCACATTTACGCTTATGCATATTAGGGTGCATAAGGCTCATAGAACTACCATGAAATGTGGAAAAGGAACCAAAAGGCCCTCCTTCTAGTGCTAGAAAATTGTAGCGATCGAAAACGTCAACAGCTGAAAAACACCGACTGGTTAGCAGGCGCAATAGTTTTGACCCCGTACCCATGGGAGGGCCGTGCTAGGTGTGTGTGGATATGGGGTGCTCTAAATGGTTTGGTCATTCAGATAGGAACTTAATCGACATCTATATAGCCTTTTTCAACATATATTTTTGAAATATGAATAGAAATGCAGAGTAATGCTCGCAAGTAAATAAAGCAGAAAAAGTAGTGCAAAATGAAAAAATAAGCAGGAAATGAAGTAAAATATAGTTAGGAAAATGCACTGCTTCGAAGCTACAAGCTTGCTCTGTTGAGGTGGATACAATCGGTTGCATAGCGTGATGAAGTGCAGAGATCCCGAGAGTAACCAAGAGGTGTGGAGCAAGACAAGTTGCGTGCTTGGGCATGGCCTTGGTCTATGATAATGCAGGGATTCTACCAAGGTGGTGGAAAGGGAATGGGACAATGTGCTAGCTAAAAATGCTAACTGTTTGCAATGTCAAATAGAAATCTTACAATGCTTGATGTTACAATGTGCATGAAAGAAAAATTGAAGGCCAGAGTGAGTGCCAAGGAGATGAAAGTCAAGGAATCAGGGAGAATTCCTCACTTTTTGAATGGTATTTTCCAAAAAATTCCCAATAGCTAGAGATAGTCCAACCCTTTGAGCACTGCTTGTCAAGGTATTTATAGGGCTAAAGGGCACGTGAAAGGAGTGGTTTGAATGCCACATGCCCCAGGCCCATGTTGACTTGCTAACACCACACGTGCCGTGTATGACCATTGGACTGACAAGACCATTGTAATGCGAACCTTCTACACCATAACTGCAAACCTGCCATGCTATAATTGTGTTGTTAGCATCTAGAGACATGTGAAAATAGTCAAATTAGGTGAAGTGCATTGATTTCGCACAACCACCTACATGCCTTACTATGCTTTGTAGCATAGCATGCTTGGTGTAGCATAGCATCTTGTCGTATGTTCCGCTACATGTGTGTTGCATGTTTGCTACGCTATGCTATGCTACATAGTGTAGCGTAGCATAGCATAGCAATTGGCCTTAGTCGCGAAAAATTTGTTGATTTGCAAAATTTTCTTCTGCAAGATTTGCAAACTTGTTGATTCTATCTTTTGAGCTACCTTTTGTCTCTTTCGCAGGATTTCTACACCTCATTGCACCTTGTAGCTCAATGTAGCATAGCAGTAGACATGTTCGGCCGCTTCCTAACAGAAAGGGACATTGTTGAAAGATTTGAAATTCAATGTGGGGAACTGGTGGTGAAGCTATTGCCATGCTATGCTACATCATGTGTCATAGCATAGCATGGAACTTCGCTCTGCAATTGTCTTCTGAAGCTTGCTACGCTATGTAGCAAGGCTTAGCGTAGCGTAGCAGACTTCGTGACTTAGAAAAATTGCCGAACTATTTCATGCATCCAGAATGCTGCTACCAACTTCGAACACCATTTCTGATCATGTTTTCGACTAGTCAAGCTACTTAGGCATACAGGGAAGATGACCCATAGATCTTGTTTACACCTAAAGTAGAAAATTTTCCGAACTGGCCGACCAAAACTCAAAGCGTTCTCCTCTTGAAGAACTATCATGGTGCTTGCGCGAAGTGCAAGGCCTGGTGAAGCAAGAATGATTTCAGATTTTTTGGGGTGTTTCTGTAACCTTTACCTACTCTTTGAACTTTTTGTAGGCCTCAAAAGCATCAATAGCATTTACAAATTCCTTATAGGTGTACTGTCCGAAATCATTGGTCTCCGACTGGAAGGAAACAGAGACCGTGGGATCACCGGACACACACAAAAGACCCTACCTTCACCTGAGGGTAAGCTGAAATGCATGAAGGTAGAGTACCTTGGGTGATCTGCATGCAAATCAAATAAGGATTTCCCCAAATGTATACTGAAATGCTATACGCTGGGTTATACGTAAATGGTGTAACGGGAGTAAACGAGAGCATAAACAGCATAACAGGTGTGAACAAAGCGTAAATGTAAACAAGTGTAAATAGAACACATCTAAGAAATTAACGTAAACTATAAACAATGGTATTACAGAATGAAAGTACAATGTACCGGTCTAACGCAGTTGTGATGGAACACAAGGCGGACAAAAAGCCCCGGTGGATGCAAGGATGACTCGGCTGGTTCGCACTGTAGGCACAACGTAGAGACTATGTGCCTAGCATATAGGACTATCTAGTGTAAAAGGGTTTTTAGCTCTGGTGTGCAGCGTAATTGTTCTCTGGTATGCTCTGGGATTTTTGCCAACCGACCTGGTGCAAGTGGAAAAGTGGGGTTTTTATACCAGTTGTTACGCTAGACTCGGGTTGGGAGACATGTGGCACGTTGACCGGGTGCATAAAGTTTACAAATATACAATATATTACATCTGCTGGGCGTATATGATGGGCGTATACACTGGGTCAGGTAGGCGTATACGCTGGGCGTATACGCTAGGCGTATACGCTGGATGTGCTAGGCGTATGTGAACTTTGGTGGAGATGCTGTAGACATTGGGCATATACATCAACAATGGCTAGGCATATACGTCGGGTGTATACGCTGATGGTTGAAAACTTGGTTCAATCCTTGCTCTTCGGTGCTGTTTTCATTCTGTCTTTGGAGATTCCATGTCAGGCGTAAACATTTGTCGTACCTGCCGAGCGTACATGTGAAGTGTGTATGTCGGGAGTGTAAGTTGGATGTCTACACTGGGTGTATACGCTGTGGATGTTGGGCGTATACGCTGTGGATGTCAGGCGTAGATGCTGGGCGTATACGCTAGTACTACATACTTAGTGAAAATTAAGCATTTTGATCCCCAAAGTTGCAATGTGTGACACCAAATGTAGCTGTGGTTGTCCGCGGGTCTCAAGGACCTACTTCTTGCTAGAGAAGTACCAAGCTTGAAATTTTGTGGTGTTTCATTGGTCCCTCTTTGTTGACGCTTAGAGGAATCGACCCGAGAAGCATCGACAAAGAAGTGAAAAACACCACAACCAACTCGGTAGAGATCTTGTCCGTTGCCACTTGACTAGACATCATTTCACCGTGTTCAGTAGTACATGGGATCAGGAAAGCGAAGTTTGTGGCTGGTAGGAAAATGGAGTTTGTGGGGATCGATCACTACCCAAGGGATTACGCTTGGGAAATGGGATGCTCGGGTGTGCGGCATGCTGGTCCTTGTCAATAGCTATTGTTTAGCAGACTCAGAGTTCAAACATGCAATGTGCGTCCTTTGGCGGAACAATGCTCTTGGTTAGTATTCAAGAGAACTTTTTGGCAAGACCAAAGCCATGGGAGGATGTGTTACATTCTTTGGAGGAACAGGGCCCATGTTTAATGTTTAAGGGGGACCTATTGGCGAAGAGCCAAAGCCATGCAACTGGATGCTTCTTGACCATTTTGGACATGAGTACTTGGTTTTGAGACAACTACCTTCCCGCCTGGGGCTTATCTGGGAAGTGCCAAGGGTATTTTTTTTTGTTTTTTGTTTTTTTTTTTTTTGCGTTGATCTTGCAGTCATGCTCAAGTGCCATGTCGTGTGTTGCAACTTCTTTATCGTGTTGCAGTGTGCAATAGTGTGCTCAAAGTTTTGAAGATATTCGGTGCATCGGAGGTCGGTAAATAGATAGTGAATATACCGGGAATGGGAATGTACTAGTGAACGATTTGATTTAGTCTTGACATGTGTGCTGTGAACATTGTCCCATCTTGCTGCTTGCGATGAGGTGCATTCTTGTGCGAAAACCTCGGGGTTTCATCCTACAAACACAACTCCAAGAAGACAAGATAACCATGGGTGAATAAGCAAGCTTAGATTTGAACGGCTACAGATGGAACAAAAATATTGGAGGAGATTCTGAGCACTGTGTATGAATGGCGGTGATGTTGATGAGATTGCCTGACGGTAAGCGATGCAGTGATTCTGATGAGTGAGTGTGGCTATGGAGTGAAGAGCCAAAGATGAACGTGCCAGTTTATAGTCTTAGCAGACTATCATGGGTTGGTTTTATGTCGTAACCCATTGGACATTGCCTGTTTAGCATCGTGGCGGACGTTACGTTGCCAGTTTCTAGTCTTAGTGGACCATGTAGAGGCAAGCTAGTTTATAGTTTTAGCAGACTCTGGTGAATGTGATGGGGTAGTTTCACTGTCATATTGGACGGGTGCTAGTTTATCGTCATTGCAGACACTATGTGGTATTAGTTTTAAGTCATGACTCCAGCACTATTCTGTGGTATCAGTTTAAAGTCATGACTCTAGGACTCGCACATACCTGAGCTGGTACCTAAAGATACAACGGTTTTAGGTACAAGTGGTTGGTCAGATTGGCCAACTCATCCCACTTCCATATCAGTGAGCTTGAATGCTCCGTTGTTGAATGCTTTGGTGACCAAGTAAGGCCCTTCCCAGTTGGCTGAGAATTTGTCCGGGTGTTCCCGAACTGCCTTTAGAACAAGGTCACCGTCTTTGATGGGGCGCTTATGGATGTCAAGTAAATGTCGTTGCCATTGTTGTTTTTGATACCATTTGATTTGATCAGGTGCGCATATGCATTCTTCCTCCACCGAGTCGAGGTCAATGATGCGCAGATCATTGTTTTACCTGTCGTCGAGGAGTCCGGAAAGTGTGATCCTTAAAGATGGTACCTGTAATACCAAAGGTAACACAACTTCTAAATTCTAAACAAGACTATATGGTGTTTTACCTATTGAAGTTCGGTGTGTAGTACAGTATGCCCACAGTGCGTATATCTATTGTCCATGCCATTTTCACTTGCTTTGGGTGAGCATTTTCTTGAGTATTGTAATAATCATTTTGTTCGTTGCTTCTGCTTGCCCATTGCTCTGAGAATAGTAAGGGGATGAAAATGAGTGTTTGGTCCCTAGACTTTCGCAAAAGGTTTTGGTCTCGGCACTGCTAAATTTTGGCCCGTTGTCAGTGATGATTGTCATGGGAATGCCAAAGCGGGTTACAATATTTTCGAGAATGAAGTTGCATACATGCTTAGATGTAGTTTTTTGAAGGGGAGCAGGTTCTACCCACTTCATGAAGTATTCTGTTGCGGTTATAATGAAACTATGGCCCGTAGAAGATGAGGGTGTTATCAGGCTGATAAGGTCCAATCCCCACTTTTGAAAGGGCCACGTGATCTGTGCTGTATGTAACTCATTTGGTGGGACATGTATTAGATTGCTATGTTTTTGACAAGTACTACAGGCTTTGGCCTTGGAGAGACAGTCATATTCCATGTATGGCCAATAGTAGCCTAAACATCTTATTCTCGTTGCCATGGCTTTTGGCGCTATGTGTCCTCCGCATAGTCCGTCGTGTACTTGCTCGACAATGGTTTGGGCGTCGATACTATTGACACATGTTAGCAATATGCCTTCATAGGATCAACGACACAATGTGTCCCCTACCAAGGTATACTGCTTAGAATGTTTCCACACTACATCTTTCTGTGCATTTGTTAGATGTCGTGGTGTTTTGCCACGTAGAAGGTATTCTTTTATGTCATCGTACCATTCTATCGCATGTGTTGAACTAACAGATGCAATCGACAA
The DNA here is from genome assembly GCA_015680685.1 of Gnetum montanum. Taxonomy (NCBI): domain Eukaryota; kingdom Viridiplantae; phylum Streptophyta; class Gnetopsida; order Gnetales; family Gnetaceae; genus Gnetum; species Gnetum montanum. Next base: position 645,444 of record MNCI01004792.1, read on the forward strand.
CGTTTCAAGGGTGTCGGTGATTGGTTCAGCACAACTGGTTATGGAGCTTGGCAACGTGTGGAACATGTTTGGCGATATGTTTAATTCCAAGGTGCCTAGTGCATCTGCGATGGTGTTGTCATTTCTAGAGATGTGTTGCACATTGATGTTTTCGAATTACCTCATTAGGTGTTTTTCCAAGTCGCAGTATGGTTGTAAATGTTGGGCTTTACATGTATAGACATCTGTGACCTGGTTTATGACGAGTTGCGAGTCCCCTCTGACTACAAGCCGTGTGATGTTTAAAGCCAAAGCTACCGTAAGACCTCTAAGGAGACCTTCATACTCTGCTATGTTGTTGGTACAGTGAAAGTTGAAACGATAGGCCAATGGTCGGATCTCCCCGGAGGGATAGGTGATGACAGTGGCTCCACTTCCTCCTCGAGAGGTGGATGCTCCATCAATGTTTAAAATAGCATCGTAGTTATTGGGCACTATGTCTAGGGTGCTTATATTCTCATCTGGGAACTCTGGCTCTATAGTCGCTTGGTCATGTTTTGGTGATGTTTCCATTTGACTTGCTATAGCTTGACCCTTAACTGATGATTGCGCTACATAGTACAGGTCAAACTCGGCTATCATGGCTTTCCACCGGGCTATTCGACTTGTTTCGTAAATATTTCCTGTTATGGCTCTTAGAACATTGTCCTTGCAAATTATGTAAACCTAGTTACGGAAGAGGTAATGTCATCATTTTCTTAAAGAAAAGACCAAAGCTAAACATGACTTCTCCATGTCATTGTACTTTTTCTCATGGGAAACTAATGCGTGGCTCAAGTAATATACAAGGATCTCGATTCCGTCGTCTCGTTTCTGGCAAAGCATAGACACAATGGACGAATCCGAAGTAGCGAGGTAGATGTAAAATGGTTTATTGTTTCGAGGTGGATAAACCGTGGGTAACCGGGCAAGTGCCATTTTAATGTCATCGAATTCTTGTTGGCACTGCGGACTCCAGTCAAAATGGATCTTTTTGCATAACAGGTGGTTCATAGGTTTTAGTTTGTCTATCAATTTTTCTATGAAGCGCCTGATAAAATGCAATCTACCTTATAGATCTCAAAGTTCGGTAAGATTACCTAGTGGTTTCAGGTTTGTTATGGCCTTAACCTTATCAGGGTCCACTCGTATCCTTGCTTCTGATGCTATAAATCCAAGCATTTTGCCTGTTTTGATGCCGAAGACACACTTTCTTGGGTTAAGCCTCAGTTCATACTTTAAATAATGTTTTAATAATAAGTCGAGATCTCGTACGTGTTGTTCCTCTGTTTTTGACTTAACCACAATGTCATCCACGTAGTCGTTGAGTGAGTGTAGTATGTAATCACTAAAGATAAATGTCATTGCTCTTTGATACGTGGCCCCAGCGTTCTTGAGACCAAAGGGCATCATTGTGTAACAAAAGGTTCCCCATGGTGTCATAAAGGTTGTCCGAAGCTGATGCTTCAGGTTGATTTGTATTTGATTGTACCCCAAGAAGCCATCCATAAAGGATAATAGTGCATGCCCAGCAGTGGAGTCAACAAGTTGATCAATGCTAGGTAAAGGAAAATCATCCTTTATGGTTGCAACATTCAAATCCCAGAAGTCAATGCATAAGTGAATGCTTCTGTTCTTCTTCGGAACAATGACCATGTTAGACACCCACTCGGCGTAATCAACGGCTCAAATGAAGCTAGCTTGATAAAGCTTGGTGATCTTATTGCAAACTGCTAATGCCACCTCGGGCTTAACCTTTCGTGCTTTTTGTTTTACCGGTCTCAACTTTGGGTCAAGGATAATATTGTGTTGGACAATTCAGGGGTCTAGCTCGGGCATGTCTATGTAGGACCAAGAGAATGCTTTCATATTTTCCCTAAGCACGTTCTCAATGTTTTTGGCTAATGGCAGTTGTAATAAGGTACTTAATTTTAAAATTTTAGTTTCCCCATCGGGCATGATGATGGGAGTTTCGGCCAATGGGTTTTCGGTGATATTTGCGGCCTCTATGTCAAGGAATTTTGTCATGCCTTTGTAATCATTTGTTATTTGCTGTGTTGAGGCGATGACTGCATCTTCCGTTGATGAACTTGTTGGTGACCGTTTGGGACGCGACCGCCAACGAGTGTCCTCGAATAGGATTTAGGTGCCTGCTGGTCTCTAGCAACACCAAGGCCCAGATACCTCCAAATAAACTCAGTAGTTAATGTGAGTATGTGTGTGTGCTATTACGACATGCGGTTGTGAGAAATGTAACGATTGCGTTGTGTGTAAACTACAAATGACTTACTTTAAAGAGATTCAGCCAACTTTGCTAAGTACTGTGAGTTGTTGAAAATTT
>MNCI01004792.1:648216-741632 GCA_015680685.1 Gnetum montanum
CTCTCTTACAACAATCCCAACAGCAATTCCCACATGTTGCACAATAATGAAATTTACTACTAAAATGCTCTTAAGGCTTTTAAACACAAGCACTTCTATGGCAAAATTTTAATAGAAATTTCTATCGGGCAACAACAATAGTAAGAGCAATCTAAAAATCCCAAAATTACTTGCCAAGGATGATACTATCTAAACCACTACCTAAACAATTTAAACAAAACAAAAAATGAAATGCATAACTCACAGGACCATGACAAAGAGGCTGAAATATTTATTCTAGCAAGCCATCTTGCAAGCAATCGTCACAACTTCTTCTTTACAAAATGCTCTTCTTCCCAAGACTCAAATTGTCTCCAAGTGAGAGCCCAAGTGATAACTAGTAGCCTTCAAAGTGTGATGTATGAGACCCCAATGTTGATGATATGTTCTCCCCCACTTTTATCTCTACCTTGAAGCCCTTTTATAGGTGTCAAAGGTAGTTACATAGGCAAAATAGCTCACCTAACTTCTCTCCCAAGTGACTTGCCCAACAAGTTAGGGAGTATTTAACTTAGGAAGTTAGGGAATAGATAAATATTGTTTATGAAAAATAATTTCAACAATCTCACATAATTGTTCACAAGTATATCAATAATCTTTGCTTTGTTCTAGGATTTGGAGGATGCTTATGGAGCTCTTAATGTTTTAATAACAAGATGATAATACAACATTTACCTTGGAATAAATGTTGTGGGTGCCTTGTTCTTAAATATTTTGTGGATATGTAAAAATGACCGAAAAAATAAAATTTGAAACTTTAAGCCTGAATGCAAGGGTGCTAGACCTGGAATAGTTATCAAACATTTCAGAAATATCCCACTCCTGTCCAGGATCATTAGCAACCACCACTGTGGGAGAAGGCTTAGCAGCTGCACCCAGCACCATTGCTACGTTTGGTTACTGGGAGAAAGATCTGGAAACAGATGTAATTCACTAGACGGATAGCCCTGGATCATAGGGTTTCGGTTGCCTAAACTGTTTTATTTTGCCCCAAATTCGCTAGGGCTTCCTGCATTTTCATGTTTTTGTAAATCGTTCTTCAAAATTCCTGCCATTGATTTAAGGGCTTCGAGCAATCGCATCGTAGATCTGCTACTATGGTAGAGCACCCTTTTGTTTGTTTTTTAAAATTTAATGGCGAGGGTTTGGTGGCACGGCATCCACGCAGAGGTCTTGGTGACTCTGTTTGCCCTGGCACAGGCAGCCAACGCTGCTTATGGTTTGCTATTTTAATGCTGATGTATGCTTTTCTGAGTTACGCGGCGTGGCACACATCGACGTCATTGGAGGCAGGCGAATCAACTGTATAAAGCTTGAATTTGTATGTGAGTCCCTCTTCTTTGAATTCGCATCCCTGTAGAAGAAATTTTAGCACAACGCGGCCAGCAGAGATGCCACTGATTTGGGTAAAAAGAACAGTTAATTTTACACGAAACAGAAAAACATTTTAGAGCAAAAACCCTTGCATTCTTCTACGTTAGGACTAACGCGATTCCTGCAATTTCTGTAACGAAAAACTAGCATTCTTTTGGACTATTTTTCTTTCCTCCATCTTTCTTTCATTGCGTACAAGGGCTGGAACTATGTTTGCATTTTTTCCTTGCCATAAAAAACATTATTCAAACCTTAGTATATTAACTTTGATATTTTCCTTGATACATCCGTAAATGGGGATCGGCTCTTTTAGCTTTCCACTTGTTTTTCATCCTTCATTTTCCAAAGGAGCATGATGAATTTTCCTTATTATTTGAAAAACTCTATCTTCCTTTAACAATTCTTCTTGAACATCAAAGTATTAAAATATCAATAAAGCACATCCAACATGTATATTTCTCTTGATTATCCTTTTTGACTTATTCATATTTTATCATCTTTGCTGCTCCATGAAATGGCTAAATGTGTCAACAGAACTTAGGTGGATGAGGCTCGTGTTTATGTCCCTTGTAATTTTTCCATATGGTCCATCGATAATTAATGGTTCGGTTAAGCACTGGCGATCCATCAGGCTTGCTCCTGCCAATAAACAGAGAGCGGAATGAGCTAATGGGTAATGTTCTATGTTTCTTTGGTCATTTTAAATGTGTATGTGCATGGTGGATTATCGTCACACCGGGACGCAGTGGCAGTTTAAGGTCATACCATTCCGTAATGGCAATTTAAGGCCATACCGGGCCGTAGATGGGTTAAAAATGGCAGTTTAGGGCCCTGCTGGGCTGTAATGGTAGTTTAAGGCCATACCGGGCCATAATGGGTTTACACTAGAATATTCGGCGTAAACGTATGAAATGGGGTTCACGGGGGAACCAGGATGTAATAATTTCTATTTTTTAATATTTTGTCTGGGCAAAGTTTAGCGAAAAATAAGTAAAAGGGCACAAAATGGCAAAAAGGAGCAATGGCGGCATAAACGGCTGCGGAAGAGACGGTGGAGTACTATAAAAAAGGGGGGGTGTTTCATTTGTTTCTTACTTTGAATTGTGAGTGTAAGCGACAGAGAATAAACTATTAAAGCATAAGCGTAAACTATCGCGCCCTGGCGTAAGCGTAAACTATCCTGCCCTGGCGTAAGCGTAAACTTGCTTGTGAGCGTAGATGCCAAAGAGTAACCCTTAGCGTAGACGCCCAACACTAAACCCTAGCGTAGACGCGGAGCGTAGAATTTCAGGTGCCAGTGTAGATAGTTCTTTTCTTCAGCGTAAACTTGTGCAATTAGTGTAAAGGAGGCCAAGATGGGCAAAGGAAAAGAAGTGGAAGGCCAGGGGAGGAAGGGTCCCGACTTGACCTTTGCAGAGGAGACTGAAGCCATGCTACAGTGCCTGCCTCGGCCAAGGATTCCGTCATGGCCTGTGAGATCCCACAGGTAGGCTCTAATCCCTGCCTCTGTTATTATTTCTTTGCTTCTCTTTTTTAGGGTAGATAGTCTCGGCATATACGTCGAGTGTAGAGGGTTTTCAGCGTATATGTCGAGCGTAACTTCATAGCGTAAAGTTGGGCTAGTGTAGACTGTCAGGGCATAATCAGTTTTATCAGTGTAAGCATTTTTTCTGCACTATTATGTCAGCGTAAGCCATGGCATCATGAGTTCTCTATGCGCGAAGTTTTGTCAGCGTGATTTGTTTGTTCTATCAGCGTAAATTCTGTTTACTGTGACAACATATACGCTGAGGGTTTGTTCAGCATATACGTTGTGCGTGCGTAGTTGTCTTTACAACATAGACTTGTTTTTCATGTTTCTGCCATAAACTTGTTTGTTCAGTGCCGGCATAGATTGTTTACGCTGAAAGCGAACTTAGGTGCATACGCTGAGGGTTTCTTCGGCGTATACGCTGAGCGTAAAACAGTTCATTGTCGGCATATACGCTGAGTTAAGCAGTGTATTACGCTAAGCATAAACAGTTTCGTTGGCGTATACGTTGGTTCATGGGGCGTATATGCTGAGTGTAAAACAGTTCATTGTCGGCGTATATGCTGAGTTAAGCAGCGTATTACGCTAAGCGTAAACAGTTTCGCCGACGTATACACTGGTTCATGGGGCGTATACGCTGAGTGTAAAAATTTAGTAAATTTTTAGATTTTAAGTGTCGATTCATGATGTAAACTCTCGCTTTTCGGGCTGTTTTGAAGCATGGCTAATTTATCATGGCATCTTGATTGCTTGCAGGGACAGTAAGTGTTTCCTCCTCGTTGTTGAGCTTATCGGGGTGTTAACATGGGTTGGCCCCGTTGAAGCTGAGGAGCCTCCCCCGGATCTAACTGTGGATAACAATGGGGTTTGGTTCAGGGAAAGTGCATCTGAATTTCTGGCCTTCATGTTAGACAATTTTGAGGTGGCCATCTAGTTGAACTTTACCGAAGTGATTGCATGGAGCGTGCTTGAGGCAATGCTGCCAGGAGCTGCAGAGGGTGTCATGGTCTTCATAGAATACATTGATGAGGGACCACTTGTTAACAAGGATGGTTCTACCCATGGGCCCAGGTCAACATGCCCATTAACATGCGTGTGGGCACTATTGCCGCGAGGGTTAGACTACCTCAACAATACTCTGTTCATAGCTGCCCATGCACACACATTGTTCCAGAATCCTCCCGGCACAGTATACCAAGTGGACAGGTAGGACTATTTAAGTTTATTATTTCCTTTCGTCGTTTGGTATCTGTTTCTTGTTTTGACATTTATTTGTTTACAGGCTGAAGGCCAACCTGGATGGGACATACGTTGAGGATGAAGGACTAGCTCTTTCTCGCACTGCCCTGGAGGCATTCATGATGGGCCCCACCCTTCATGGAACCGTACTCGGTCAAACGAAGGGAGCAATTGTCCATTTTCATAAGCAGTTCTCCAGAGCGTTCGCGATGTACAAAGCTCGTGAGTGGCTTCACAAAGAATGGTCAGACAATGGGCCGGTCTTCCCTCGTTATGCTGGCAGCACATCTAAATCCACCACTAATGGTAAATGATAACATTTTCTAGATATGTTAGTGGGTTTGTCCAACTATTTGGAGTTACGCTGATATGACCATTTTAAATTGCTTTTACAGTTGTTGTACCTCTTGGTGGGGATTCGGTGACAACTGGACGAACCGAGACTACCTTGTCGATGAAGTTCGAGGAGGTGACTAAGGCTCAAAAGTGGTTGCGTAGACATGCTCCATCGTCCATCGTTCGTTGCCTGCATAATGCCGGCCTCATGGAGCTCTTTATGACCTCGACTCCTGACATATCCATAGGGGAGATGATTAGGATCGTGGATTCTTTTAATGAGTTTTTCTCATACCACAGCACCCGGATTAAGGGTGTTAAGGTAGTTTTTCATCTGTCACCCAAGTTCTTTCCAAACCTATTTGGCATACCAGCAGATGGCTTAAATGTAGTATTAGACAGAGCTCATAAAGAGCTCCAGACGGTTCGTGAGTTGGAAGATTGGCTAGGCGTGGCCAAGGGTGCCGAGGGATTCTCGATGCAGGGGAAAGAGAAAGTTGTGGAAGTGAACAAATTATATCCCCTGTTCAGGGCATGGGTATTCCCTAAAATCATTTCCCAGGTGAAGAGTCTTGGGGTTGAGGTTGTTCGTGTCATGCGAACTATCTTGGAAATGGGCATGCGATATAACTGGGCCTAATTTTTGTTGTCGGGCATGCACAAAGAGATAGTGCGGTTGTGTTCGAATGTCGAGGCACAATCCCACTTCTTTGCGTTCTTCGCCAGTTACCTTCATCGTTTTGCCAAGTTCCTAGTAGTTCGTGTAGACAACCAGTTTGTTCTGCGGGATCGGGGTCAACTATCTCACCCGTGGATCAATCACTTGTTTGAGACAACTAAATCCCAAGATGCACTTGAAGGCATTGATGAATTCGTTTCTATTACTATAGGGGGATCATCTGGCGCTTCAATCCACACACATGATAGTTTGGGATTGGAGCCAGACGACGTACCCTACACTGCTAGAAGGGTAGAATGGGTCATCAAAGAGACCGTTGGCCAAGCCAAGTCAAAGCTAAAAAGGCCTGAATGCGCAACTGAGGAAGTCTCCGATGTGAACCAGCCATGCGTGAAGCGCATACGCTTCAAGATGCCTGGTAAGAGGACCTCACCCGCTTATTGCCTTATCGTTTTTGTTTTGTTTATAACTTTTACTTCAATCACTTACGTGTCATTAATATTTTTGGCTTGATTTTAAAAAGTGAGGAAGCAGGCTTTAGACACTATCACCGAGGAGGAGGAAACCAACACGGAGAAGGATAACGAGAAGGAAAACACGGAGAAGAGCCAGGGTGGAGGAAAGGAGGAGTTAAAGGAGAATACCACTGAAACTGAACCATTGGACGACCAGGACACTGTCAACCAAATGTTCAGCAGCTTCCTTAAGGGAAAGCTGGATTTGGGCGAACCCCTAGAGGGTGACAAGGATCATGGTACATTTTCCTTTTTATTTCATTTTGAATTGCTTGATCAATTGTCATTCCTATGGTATTTTATTTTCGTGTTTTTATCTTGTTTAGATGAAGGCAACGAGACCAGGATGGTGCGATTGGACGTACCCATAAAAACGTTTCCTCCTGAGAGGACCGCGGAGGTTAGTTCATCCCGTACCCGTGAGCCACTTACTTGGACAGAAATGCCAAGTAAGATGGATTTTGTGGCTAGAATCATGGAGGAAGTTGTTGAACAGATTTAAGAGGCCCACCCTGATATAGGTATAAATCATTTAGAGGTTTGGAGTTTCACATATTGTTTATATTGTCTTAACATTTGTATTTTTTGCGTGGGTAGGCACTAAATTGAGATGGGATCCCTCTGAAAGCATTAGCATAGAAATTTTAACCACACTTTCCCCAGAAGTGGAATAGGTGCCAAGGCCTATTTACGAGGGAGTTGCAGAAGGCCTTGTGCACAACGCTAAGTTGTTATGGACCTGTAGGCGTTCCATTGAGCAATTTTGGCTACAGATTCAAGCAAAAGAAAAGGAAGTCTCTGAATTGTTAGTGGAACATGATGATATGAAGTCTCGGTACGAGGGGATCCTGCAATATTAACAGTGGCACTTGTCATATAACTAAATGTGTCAGCAACAACCGAAATGGGCTATGACAAGACAAACATATGGTTAAACTTACTAGCATCTAATTGTAGTTCCCTTTCCTATTGATTTAGAGTGATGGAAGTAGCTTGGGTAGAAGTCCCTACCAAGTCTCTATAGGCCTCTTCGTCATGCTCTAGTACCTTTTCTTTTGAGAGACCAGTGTCTTTTTTATTCAAGGGAGACTCCTCTTCATCTCCAAAAATTCCCTCCTCGTTAGTAGGAGGATTCTACCTAATAACAAGAGCCCATGCCTTAGTGAAAGGAGCTTCTTTCTTCTTCACCAGGGCCCTTTCTTCCAAGTCTAGGGCCTCCATGTCTTTATTTCTCACCCCCATCTTAGGGATTGACACCTCTTCATCGTCTTCTTCTTCTTCCTCTTCTTCCTCTGGTAGCCAATAAACACATTTGCATTAGCCCAAAAGACATGTTTGCATTAGCCCAAAACATGTTGGCGTTAGCTTAAGGTAGGTGCTACACGCTAGGCTATGCTGTCTAGCATAGCATAGCATAGCAGGAATTAACAAAGTAGGTAAAGAAATAAGCATTAAAAAAACATTTGCTGATGGGGGGTTGCATCCTCTATAGTTTAAACCATAGTCTCCACCCCTCCTCACCCTCCGTGCAAAGGGTTTTCTTAGTTGAAGCAAGACTCTTCTGCTACAACCTACTAGCCACAGTCTCGGCTATAAGATGTTTCCCCTGTGACATGCTATCGGCTATAGTAGGAGGATTCTCTCATATGCTATCTGGGCCACAAAATTTGCGGGCCACCTGGTCCTTAGTCATCACAGAGAACGACTCCCTAATTATTTCTGGGGGATCTTGGGCTCAAGTGGTCTAGAGGATCAGGTAAATCCATGGTCTAAAAATCTAATTGCGATCACGCAATACTAAGGCCCCATTATCATGGACCACCATAAACTCCATAAAACACTTCAGACAGGCTATGTAAAAGGCATAATGTATCTTGGAACGAGACTCCAACTTCTTATGGAGCCCCAAGATCTTGGTCTACAAGCCTTTTCACAAAACCCTAGCCTAGTTGTAATGGGCCCCCTCCTCCATGACCTCACGCATCACCCAAGCCTACTGAATCCCTAGGACCTTCCCTTGGAAAAGTAGCTAGGGGACTGCGTGAGCATGAAAGACAGGGTAAACCTCCCTGCTAGGTCCCGCTTTAAGCTTCTCCATGGAGAGCCCCTTCTACTCCTTGGCAATCCCTAACCACTCCTGAATGTACTTCTTCTGAAGGCTCAGCTCCCTCTTGCCCTTTGACCCTATGAGGATGCCATTTCTAGGGACACTGAAGAGGTCCGCGAATAGCTGGTCATTGATTTCAATGACCACTCGTACTCTTTGTATGCATGTGCAGAAGCGATCCACCTTATCGGAAAAGAAGTCAACCAAGGAAAGCATTGCAGTGGTAGGAATGCTCAGGTTTGAGGCCAAGAAAAGATCCATAAGCCTAGCCTTTTGGATGTTATGGACTAAGGAGTCTGAGGCCACACCGCATATCCAGCATTGGCTCACCTCTATTTCTCCATACTTGAAGTAGATATTTTCCTCTTGGTGCTTAGCAGTTACCACTGTTACCTCTTGGGGCATTTTCATCCCTATAGCAGTTTGTACAAAATCATTTAGCATGTAAAAACACATAAAATGGAAAGATTGCAAAGAAACTTAAGCATGTAGCACTTACTGTTTAGCTTACTAGGTTTGTACGATAACAAGAATGGTGGAAGCCTAACTAGGACTTGTTCAAGGATGATCAGTTTGGAGGGTGTCCATCCCTCATCTAGCCAACTAGACTCCTTTTACATGCCATAGGGAATGGGGTATAGGTCTGGGTAGGTGTGTTATTCACTCTCGCATTGATCAATCACACCCACACATAGGTTCTCAGCAAAAGAGAACTCTTGCAGGGCTATCGATGCTATGGTCAGTACACCGATTTTTCATGAAGCCCTTCCTTGTTAATGTAGAACCTGACAACAAAAACATACTATTAGCATTTGGCCAGCATAGCAAGCATCACACAATACAGTGGAACAAGGCTACAAAACTCACCTGCCAACACAGTAGATGGTCCCTGGTGAGTTTTAAAAGTACGTTCCCATATGACGTGCAAAAAACAATGTGTTGTAAGCATGGTAGCAACTATACTCAGGCATACCCTAGATTTAAGTCAAATGCCTCAAATCTTTGGGGTGTTGACTAGATCCTTCTCCTTGCCTGCTGCTGATTTCCCCTTCCATCAAAAACCTCAAGATACCCTAATTTTCCCCTGGCAACAGGGTTTCTGTTATGATGGCCACCTCTTCCTCCTCTAGGTATGACCAAACAATCATACTAAAATGTTGGAGGAGAAATTGTAAGAACTCTTGTGCTCCTTATCTAAACTAGACTTCATGCTCTCCCACAAATCGCCTTATGCTCCGAATGTGGGCTCTACGCTTTTACAATGAGAATGACAAGCTTACCAAGGTTTAATCCCTATTTATGACCATAATGGTAAAAAATGGAAACTTGTCATTATCTCTCTTTGTTTAATGCAGAGTTTGCCGTGCAGCGTAGCATGCCCACCATGAGATCGTAGCACTGTTGGCATTAAAACCTCGGCTCACTTCAAGCTAACCATTTTCTTTCCCCAAAAAAAAAATATATATATCTAGCTTAACCAGTCCAGAAAGACATTAAACTAGCAATAGTAGCATAGTTGTAACTTTACCAGTCCAGAAAGACCTTAAACTAGCACCGGTCCAGAAAGACCTTAAACTAGCACCAGTCTGATAAGACCTTAAAATAGCAATCATAGCATAGTTGCAACTTTATCGGTCCAGAAAGACCTTAAACTAGCATCGGTCCGAAAATACCTTAAACTAGCAATCGTAGCATAGTTGTACTTTGGTGGTTCGAAAAGACCCTAAACTAGCATTCCTAGCAAATAATTTCATTCTAGTTAATAGTCCAAAAAGACCTTAAACTAGAAGCTTTGATCTGGTACACATATGCGGTCTGCAATGACGTTAAACAAGCAGTTTCACATTTTCAGATGAACCATTTTACATTTTTGTAGTTTTACATTTCCACGCCTTAGCAGTCTGCCATGACTTTAAACTGGAAAATTTTAATCTTTATATCATACTTCACTAGTTACATCTCATTGTTGTTTTGCAAATTTTTATTATATGGGATTACTGCCAATAGGTGCCTCTTAACCAAGCTTTCATCTCATCTTGGCAGGTTGAGCAAAAAATGGAAATCCATCATGATCTCTCCATGACTTTAGCTTTAGCAAGTCCACATGGCAAGCTCACAAGACCATTGAACCTAGACCTAATTGACTAGGGGTCAACCACAGCCAGCACCATAGCATCGTTAGAAACATCCCTCGATTGGCCCGAGCATCTGGTCCGAACCCAAGATTTAGAGGCTAAGGATGTAACTGAGGATCCTCTTGTCGAGACGCTTGTGACCACATCCAAGGGGGTTGTAAAAACATTGAAGCTTAGTTCCCTCTTAGATGCCCAGACACATGAAGGTGTAGTCAAAATCCTACAAGATAACATTAAAGTTTTTACATGGTCATACAGCCACATGTTGGGTTTAGATCCAAAGCTGATATAGCACAACATTGTCCTAGACCCGTGCATGAAGGTAGTCAAGCAGAAAGCTTGTAAGGTTAAATCAGAAATTCCATTGGCCGTAAGGGATGAAATCACTAAGCTATATGAAGGTGGTTTCATTCGTGTAGTTGATTACTCATAATGGGTGTCCAACATCTTTGTGGTTTCCAAGAAAATGGGAGGAATACGAATTTATATAGACTTCCAAGATTTGAACAAGGAAATGATCAAAGATGATTTTCCACTTCCAAGAATCGATCAACTCATCGACACCATGGCTGGTCATGCCCTGTTATCCTTCATGGATGGTTTCTCTGGCTACAACCAAATTCGCATTAACCCAAAGCATCAGCTAACAACAACCTTCATGACCCCATGGGGGACCTTTTGTTACACCATGATGCCTTTTAGGCTCAAGAACACCAGAGCAACCTACCAGCGAGCTATGATTTACATCTTTAGTGACTACATCCTAGAAATGCTAAACGACTATGTGGATGATATAGCAGTCAAGTCCAAGGAGGCTGCTAATCACCCACGCAATCTAGGGATAGTCTTCAAGTGTTGTCAAATGCATGATTTGTGCCTCAATCCTAAGAAGTGTGTCTTTGGGGTGAGAACTGGATTCATGTTAGGGTTCGTAGTATTAGAGGCTAGAATACGGATGGACCCTAACAAAGTTAAGGCCATCATCAACCTGGCACCTCCTAAAAACCTTAAGGAATTACGTGGTTTTCAAGGTAGGGTACAATTCATCCGAAGGTTTATAGCAAAGTTAACTGACAAGTTACACTCCATGCAACATCTTCTAAAGAAAAGGGGTTAACTTTGAATGGACAACTCAATGCCAACAAGCCTTCGATGACTTGAAGAAGGAGCTTTTGCACCTCCCAATTATGCATCCACCATAGAGGGATAAGCCTTTCTTCATCTACCTTGCCACGTCCGACATATCTATCCTAGCACTGTTATGTTAGAAATGAGATGATGGATCTAAGATACCAATGTATTATCTGAGTCATGCATTAATAGCGCATGAGGCAAAATACAAGGAAGTGAAGAGGAATTTCCTTGCCTTAGTATTTACATTAAAAAAGTGAAGGCATTACCTGTTTCGCAGTACAATTAACATCATTTGCAAAAGCAACATACTTTGGGATATCACTAACAACCTATATGAAAGTAGCAAGATAGCCCGAAGGAAAGCAATAACTGCAAAGTTCGACTTACACTATGTGACCCAACTGTCAACGAAGGGTCAAGCTATAGCGATCCAACTTATAGCCTCACCCGTTGACGACTAGGCAACCATAGATCCCAAATTCCTAGATGAATATGTTAGCACCATCAACGTTGTCCCATCGCATCTCAAAGCTACCCTACACTTCGATGATGTCTTGACCACGCGGGGAGGTGGTGTAGTTGCCATCATTACGTTTCCCTCTGGGGAAATGCACCCGTTTGCTTATCATTTTTCATTCCCCTACACTAACAACGTGTTAGAGTATGAGGGGATACTCAAAGGCCTCTTAGCTTCCCAAACACTACACATACAACACCTAGCAAAAAGCCTGCTCAAATAGTTTGCAACTACGGATGTGCAACACATGCCATGTAACGAAAACACCGTAGCAGACACCTTAGCCACCCTAGCACTAGATATTCCACCACACTCATTTGCAAGTCTACCATCTTCGATTGTCGAAAGTACTGAGCCCATCACTCAAGTAGGACATGTGGCCTCTATTAGGGCTACAGATACCCAGGAGTGGTATGCCAACATTAAAGCCTATTTGTAGTACGAAGAACCCCCAAGCAGACTGACATCTACCCAAAGAGATGAAATTCGTAAGCATGCCCAGCAATATACACTCATGGGAAATGACACCCTATGCAAACGTTCCTATGACGGGATATTGCTAGCATGTGTGGATGAGAAGCAGGCGCGGAAGGTGGTTAATGAAGTACAGGAGGGACTGTGCGGTGGACACATAACACCTAGGGCTATGGCTATGAAAATTAGACCCCTAGGGTACTACTGGCCCCATATGGAGTGTGATTTCTATCAAAGGTCAAGACATGTAACATGTGCCAGAGATATGAAAATCTCATACACATTCCACCTATGGAGCTACACCCAACGTAGATCATGTGGTCTTTCCAGTGATGGGGACTAGACCTCATAGGACCTTGCAGGGCATAGCTTCATTATCACTGCCACTGAGTATTTTACTAAGTGGATGAAAGCTATCCCCCTAAGGAAGAAGACATCTCAATAGGTTTTCCACTTCATACTGGATAACATAGTAACAAGGTTTCGGCTTCCGATGACTATTGTAACCGACAATGGACCATAATTCAGTAGTATGGAAACCTAAACCTTTTGCAGCAATCTAGGCATCAGGAAATCATTCTCCTTCCCATATTACCTGTAGGCAAATGGGAAGGCAGAGGCTACAAATAAGTCCATCAGCAACTTGTTGAAGTGAATTCTTAATAACAGTAAGAGGTGGTGGCATGAGCAAATCCTCTATGTTCTATGGGCCAACAGGATGATATGCAGGACTGTGACAAGTAAGACTCCTTACAGTCTTGTTTACGGATTTGAAGCTGTGCTGCCTCTTGAGTTACAGGTACGATCACTTTGGATGATCCTTTTTGATATCGTGAGCAAAGTCCAGAATAACGAGTCGAGAATTATCGACCTCGACTGAATAGAGGAGGAGCGTGCACAAACGCTGAGTCGCATAGAGCGCTACCAGAGCAAGAAATGGCAAAAGCACCATGCAAAACCATATCAATGGCCAATACAAAAGGGAGACCTCATCCTCAAAGCAGGCCATGAACATGTGAGAAAATTCTTAGCCAACTGGGAAGGCCCATACATGGTCACAAAAGCATTTGGGAATGGAGCCTTCAAGCTCGTAGACATGGATGAAAATGAGTTTAGGAACCCACTGAATCACTTGTACCTCAAGTCATACTACATCTAAGCACATGGAGTAGACAAGCAACCATCCTCTATGACATAAAACTAGCAAAGGTGAGAAAATGTCCACTACGACGTTAAATTGGCACAGCTTCACCAACGTCTCCTATGATGTAAAACTAGCATGGACCATCTACTACGATGTAAAACTAGCAGAAAACATCCACTACGATGTAAAAATGGCACAACACATCCATTATGACATTAAACTAGCACATACGGTCTGTTGGGACCTTAAACCAGAAAACAGTCTACTGGGTACTTAAAACAGCACACGATCTACTAGGACCTTAAACTGGGTTTGTGGCACGTCCCCAGCATGCATCTGCACCAAGTACACATCAAGCGAGTGTGCACATTGTCGATGCAGGATGGGACGTTGCAGTTCCAGAATGTAGTTCACGATGCAATGGGAACGTGATCTCGAACATATGCAACGTCGCCACTCCTAGCACCTTGTTGATCCCCTGGAGATGTCATATGACATCTCAACGACTCTTCAGACCTATTGTCACCACGGCCCATTGCCCTGACAATAGTTCCCTAGTTAGTGCCTGCTGCTGGAGTTTCGGAAGTATTGTGGCCCAGCCACAATATTGTTACCCTCAGTCTCCCTGCCATTTTCTGGGCTCAAGTGATGTTTAGCTATGTGGTAGCTAATCCCATAGCTAAACTGAGAATGCATGCCTTTGGTAAGGATTCCAGAGCATCTGCACTCATAGCAACTCGCCGCTCCTTTGACACCAGCTCCTCCACGCTGATGCCACCAATGCCGTTGCTGGCCTTTCTTCTTTGGACACCAAGCACCAGCAAAGGTGTCCAAGAGCTTCAACAACATTTGTAGTAAGCAAGACCTTTACCCTCATTTTGCATCATGGTCGTTTCTACTGGTTCAGTCTCTATTACATTTGTAGGATGTGACCAAAGGTATGTCTCACCACAACAAAAAATGCTACAATGTTGCGAAGTGATTGTTTGGATTACCTTGGCTACTTCAGAGTGCACATCTTGTCCTACCATACAAGCTTCTTCCCTTTACCTTACTCCTTGCACCTACAATTTCCACTTTTTCCCCTCTTTCACAAGCTTTTTTCCAATGCCTGTTAAGCCCTTTTTTTTTCTCAATCGCAAAACCCATGACGTGCGTAATACATCTCGTCGCATGGGAAGCATCTGTAGGTAGGTTAACACCTCCACACAGATGTAACACAACTCATCTGAGGAAAAGAACACCTATCCTGTAGCAAGGTTGTTCGCAAATGTAAATAGAAAAACAAAAAAAGGTAAAAGCATAAGAGAGCATGGCTAAAACAAATGGCACATAAGCCATTTTGCAATTTCCCTCTCCAAGAATTTCAACGAGAGGTTGAAGGTTAGCGAAAGTAAAGATGAAAATGTGAACAACCACCTCATGAGCACTCTGATGAGGGACTCTACTAAGCCTCATCTTTATCCTTCTCTTGAACCTCCTTCCTCCATGAAACACCCTAAAAAGTCTGGGATCATCCTAGCCTCACCAAGCTCTTGCAGTCCACACAGCACTTTGGCAGTTCATCGGGAGAAGAACATTCTGAGTCTAGGTTGGCCAACTTAGCAAATTTTATACTTTGAGCATGGACAGGTCTTGTACCATCTTGTCCACCCAGAAAAGTAGCCTAAACATCTGGCAACCTACTTAGAAATAATGTGCAAAATCGGCGACAGCATCCTAGATGCGCAAGAAACAATTCAGAAAGTTTTCTAAGTCACGAATCCTACTAAGCTATACTACACTATGTAGCATAGCAAGCTTCAAAAAACAATGGTAGAATGAAGTGCTACGCTATGCAATGTCACACAGCATAGCATAGCAACGTCTTCACTACCCACTCCCCTCCCCAAATTTCGAGTTCTGCAGTGATGTCCCTTTTCGAAAGGAAGCGGCAGACCATGTCTGCAGCTATGCTATGCTAAGCTACATGGCGTAGCAAGGCATAGCAATCCTATGGAAGAGACAGAAGGTAGTTCAAAAGGTGGAATCAACAAAGTTCAAAAAACTGGCATCATAGGAGAATGGGTTGCAAATTAGCAAAACTTTCGTGACTAAGGCCAGTTGCTACACTATGCTATGCTACGTAGTGTAGNTGAAAGTTTTGCTAATTTGCAACCCATTCTCCTATGATGCCAGTTTTTTGAACTTTGTTGATTCCACCTTTTGAACTACCTTCTGTCTCTTCCATAGGATTGCTATGCCTTGCTACGCCATGTAGCTTAGCATAGCATAGCTGCAGACATGGTCTGCCGCTTCCTTTCGAAAAGGGACATCACTGCAGAACTCGAAATTTGGGGAGGGGAGTGGGTAGTGAAGTCGTTGCTATGCTATGCTGTGTGACATTGCATAGCGTAGCACTTCATTCTACCATTGTTTTTTGAAGCTTGCTATGCTACATAGTGTAGTATAGCTTAGTAGGATTCGTGACTTAGAAAACTTTCTGAATTGTTTCTTGCGCATCTAGGATGCTGTCGCCGATTTTGCACATTATTTCTAAGTAGGTTGCCAGATGTTTAGGCTACTTTTCTGGGTGGACAAGATGGTACAAGACCTGTCCATGCTCAAAGTATAAAATTTGCTAAGTTGGCCAACCTAGACTCAGAATGTTCTTCTCCCGATGAACTGCCAAAGTGCTGTGTGGACTGCAAGAGCTTGGTGAGGCTAGGATGATCCCAGACTTTTTAGGGTGTTTCATGGAGGAAGGAGGTTCAAGAGAAGGATAAAGANAGTTTCTCCCTTACTTTATTTACCCGTAACCATCATCTCGCATTTCACACTATTTACATTGCAAAATGCTATATTGATGCCAATGTAAGTCCTTGTCTAATTGACTAGACCATTCAGGGCACCCCATGTCCACACACACCCAGCATGGCCCTCCTACGGATACAGGGTCGGAACTGTCGCATCTGCAGACCACCGACGTTCTTCCAGCCATCGACATTTTTGGTCACTACAATTTTTTGGTGCTAGAAGGAGGGCCTTTTGGTGCCTTTTCCATGTGTCATGGTAGTTCTGTGAGCCTTCTACACCCTAATACATACGAGCGTAAATGTCACACCCTCTTGCGGTTGTTTGCGCTCTGAGCGGTGCAGACCAATCACCTCGACGGTTCCTCCGAAACCCTACAAAACACAAGGCCTCCAATCGTCGATTAACTAGCTCATTCTACGGTTGTCTTGCATGCATTCTGCATCTCATCTCATGTGGTACAAACTGGTCACCTCGATGGTCCCTTCGGGATCCTGTGAGACATAAAGCCTATCTGACTGCTAGTTAGCTTGCCCACCCTATAGTTGTCTTGCCTACATTCAGTACCCCATCTTATGTGGAACAGACCAGTCACCTCAACGGGCGCCTCAGGATCCTATAAGACATAAAACCTAGTTGGTTGCTATTTAATTTTCTCATCTTATGGTAGTCTCGTATGCCTTCCACACCTCAGCTTGCATTAGCGTAGACTTGACACCCATTTGTAGTTGTTTACACGTCGTACGGTGTGGATCGGTCAGCTCGATGATTCCTTTGGAACCCTACAAGACAATAGGCCTTCTGATAGTGATTTAACCTACCTTCCCATTTTACAGTAGTCCTGCATGCATTCTACACCCCAACCAACATAAGTGAAAATGTGACAACCTTTGCGGTTGTTTGCGCCTTGTGTGGTGCAAGTCGGTCATCTCAATGGTCCCTCCAGGTTCCTGCGGGACATAAAGCATGCTTGATCGCTTGTCAACTGAACTTGCCTTACAATAGTCTTGCACGTGCTCTGTACCTGATCATCCATTGGCATAAACATGACACCCTTTGCGGTTGTTTATGCTTTGTGTGGTATAGATCGGTCGCCTTGACAATTCCTCTGGAATCCGATAAGACATAAAATCATCTTTTGTCATTTATTTTAATCCTTCTGTTCTTTTGCATTTTTTGCATAATCACTTGCTTAGTAATGGCTTCCATCACCACCGCGGTTGATACCTTCAACATGGAGGTGCCCTTCATGGTCCAAGGCACTACCGGTGCTGAGCGATGGCTGAATCCAACGCAAGAAACACGTCGGTCTCTCAGAATCCAAAATCGAGGACATGAGGGACTCGCCCAGCAACACGAGTGTTATAGTTTTCTTTGTGCAAAAGTGTAGGCTAATTTGCCCTTGGATTTACATGAACTCAAATAAAAATGTAGCTTTGAGTTCACTTACTACAATGAGGAGGAATTCGTTCCTACCCCATGCATTTCTCTACCTTTAACGCAAACATACCAAAGGATTCTAGATTGACTAATCTAGTTGACTAGGCTTAGGAAACAACAAGACAAAGCATCCAACCAGGATGACGCCTTTCAAGATGGATAGGAGGAACTTGATTCCCAATCTAACGAGGGAGGTCATGCCAACCCCATTCTTGTCCCGTCTACCCAGTCCTTCTAGGCCAACCCACTATCTGTCACCACCCCTTTCTTCATCACACCTATGCTTCAGTAACCTACAACCGAAACTACAATGGGTAGTCATGCTACATTCCCCACTCATCATCACCCCTATTCCCTAGTTGCGCTCATAGCAATTGTGCCACCACAAGCTGTTTATCAGCATGCTCCCACAGTGCGCAACACTCCTATCATGACTACCCTACCACATGTCCATACTGTACCTACTTTGCAACCACACATAACTCCTATATGATTCCTACGTATGCATCAATACCACCCACTGTGGTGGGCCTGGGCCCATCCACGTGGTGGACTCCGTTCGCTTCTTCGTCTATTCTACAACCATTGTAGATGTCTCACTACATTCGCCCCTAGGCCTACTCAACCATGCAAATATTACATCCTGGCACGGGACCATGGTCTATCCCGCTGGTAATCCAAACGGCCTATTCAGAAACTCAACCTGCTATTACCACTCCGACAATACCACCCACAGGTGGTCGACAACCCAAATAGCACCTTTAGTGGGGGTGGCCCCAATGGCACCGTCGATGGGTCAAATCGCCACCGCCACCATGCTACATGTGGGAGTTGCCTCTGTAGTTCCTCAGTCATCTACAATGTCTTCGGGTCTAGACCAAGTGTTTTAGCTCATCCAAACCCTAACTGAGAAAGTAAAACACCTCAAAGCTATTGGGTCTGATACGGTACAGGTAATGGACTTTTAGCAAGATGACCCTGTCAACCCCATAATTCCTGCTCTAATATTACCACCCGGGATGTCCCTCCTGCACTTCATGAAGTACGATGGGGAAGGGGATCCCAATACACATCTACTCACTTTCTGGTCAGAGTGTTTGCTATTGCAACAGTGGCTTCATATGATCATTCACATCTTTGCCATGTTCATCCATTTCGACTTTGGAAGAACTCTTGACCCAGTTCATGACATGCTTCAAATATAAATTGAAGCCAGAAACCATGTTGGATCAACTGATGGGCATGAAATAAGACCCGCTAGAACCAGTCCAAAAATTCATTCAACGTTGGGGCGTGACCCTTAACAAAATCCGTGAGCCCATTGCGGAGGCTCACTTGTTAGCCATCTTTAAAGGTGCGATGAATGATTTCATCAAGTCTAAACTATATTACCTCGCTCCACGTTCACTTAGCCAAGCTTTCGCTTAGACGAAAAGCATACAAGACGCAATCAAGGTGAGCAAAGACTCAGCCTACATCACTTACAAAAATAGCTTTGCAAAAAAGGATAAGGGTAAGGCCCCAACAACCATGGTGGCTATTGTGGTAACTAAGGTTAAGCCGAAACATAGCAATAGTGGAAGCAAGAATAACAAGAAACCATTCATACCTACGGCTGACTCTACGCCCAAATCGAGCCAAGCATCACAACTTGCTGCACTTGCACCTGAGACATATGCATATACTAAATCCAACTTCGAGCACAAAGATCATTTGAAATACACCCCACTGCCTCTCAAACCTTCAGAACTCCTGAAGCAACTATTGGTATCAGGATACATCCAACACAAGCAAATGTCAGAGGAAGAAAACATGAGACATCGGCGCTACTACGAGCTCCTTAGGAATTCCTCTTTGGCCCTGCCCAATGAGCCTCCAGTTCCTAGGGATTTCAGGCTAGATATATTTTGTGACTACCACCAATTATGTGTTCACACCATGAATTATTGTCTGTTGTTGCAGGATGACATCCAAAGATTAATCGACCTAGAAAAGTTGGTGCTAGATGAAAGTAACCCAGTATGCCCTGAAAACCAATCCATGTATGTCTACATAGATCCCCTCAATGCTAATAATGTTAGTTACATAATCAATGCGATCGATATTGACAATGATCCCATGCCACCATTCCAGCTGTTTGTGATCGTGTGCCTCAGTGTAGTGCACCAATACCACCTATGGCTGGTCCAAGCTTGCAGCTGCCCTTCATCCTAAAAGTCCCACCACGAGCAACTACCTCTGCACCACCTGTTGCTGAGGCCACATGACCCCATCAGCTAACACCTCTAGCCCCATTCATCATTAGCTGGCCAACATCTTCAACAATCCCCATCCTGTTCAACAACATTAAACAACCTCCTCGTCCCACCAGGTGAGAAGCCCACTTGGTGGGTGAGGCGTCGATGGGGAATATTGTTAAAAGTATCCCCAAGATTATGCCTTTGTCCCTTGTATTTACACCTTCATCACCAAAGATGAAGGTCGACACAAATACAAACCCTGCATCACCTTGCCGACAAAGATCTGAACCTAGGTTCGAGGTTGTCTCTTCTTGAGAGATTCATCTTTTAGGATGAATCGAGGAGGAGGAAGGTGTCAAACAGGTAGGCGGCCAAGACTTCTTAGATGCCCTCACCCAGGTCCGGCAAGTCCTAAGGTAGAAAAATGCTACGTTGAGCTTGTAAAACCTAGTCATGACATCTTTACCGCACCACGAGGCTCTAGTCCGCATGTTAACGACGATTCCAGTCAATGAAAACATACCAGCGGAAGAGAAAGTGATCCACTCAATCATACTCCCCTCTGTACCCAAGGAGTCCATGATACCTCAATTAGCTTTTAGCAGCAATACCATTAAGGAAGATCCTGAAGGGGGTCAAGTGACTACGGTGCCTCTCATCATCATAATTCAGGTCAGCCAACACTAGATCCCAAGGGTACATGTTGATGATGGAGCTGCCACAAATGTCATTTCCTTCCCTATTATAGATAAGTTGGGATTAGTTAACTAGATTAAACCAACGACAACGTCGTGTTTGTGGTCCTTCAATGGGGCACATGTCCTGGTGAAGGGCATAGTTCATGTAAACTTCGTAGTAGGGGACTAGTTCCCCATAGACACAACATTTTTCATAGTCAAAGAAATGCCTGGGTTTAACCTGATCTTGGAAAGATCATGGTTAGCACAACTTAGGGCTGTCTCATTGCCTATACACCAAGAAATCCACTTACTGTACGTAGGTAGGGAGGTGATAATTCATGGTGATGGGGTGGTAATGCAAGAAATTAGCAATGTAGGCATGGAACAGGATTCAGAAGTTATGACCTCTAAAGATGGAGCACCTATTCATGCATGCATTGATCATACAATAAAGGGATTGGTCCAACAAGCCGACCCTCAAATCAAAAATGCATGGGTTGAGTTGCCCTTCCAAGAGAAGGATAGTGATATGAACGAGGGCCCTGGCAAAATTCCTCAACCTTATGTGCTGATCAATCCACAAAAGGTCAAGAGGCAGCTATGCATAGCATAGCAGCCTTACGACCTCCCACCCAGTTGCTATCTTTGCATATCCACCATTTCCTAGTCTCGTCAATGTGCCATTCTTTCGGCATGCTACGCCAACGGCCTAAAGTTTCCTAAAACTATCATTAGCACCTTTCACTATAACTTATTACGCAACGAACCCAAAATGGCCCGAAACTAGCAATGGCCCGAAATGGCCTAAAACTAGCATACGAGAGCATGAAAACTTTACATAACACATAAGTTAAATACAAAATTGGTTTCCTTTCAAATTTTTTTCATTCCATGCAAAATTTTTTCCTATTGGCAGTGTTTGTAAAATGTTCAAAATTTTAAAATTTTAAAAGAGGGGTCCCCTACTATCATGGGTTATCCTCATTTGCATCGCCTGATCTTGTGTTGCCCCCTGCTAGCTCTTCATTTCCTCCCTCCATAGGTCTCACATCTTTGTTGAAAGCTTGTATTCCAAAAATAAAATAGTTAGCTAGGGCAACAAATGTGATAAAAGCTAGCTATAACGTAGCATCAAAGTGACCAACCTAAGGGGAGCTTGCATTGGTCTCAAGAGGTATCTGGTCCAGACCAAGCCTAAGGTGACATCCAATCTCCTCTATCAGAATGTCCATCCAACGCCTGCCACTAGGCTCAACATTCATAGCAGCAACTTTCTCCCTTTCCAAGGTCATCCACTCTAGAAGTTCTAGAGAAAGGGAGGCGCTTGCAGTCTCTCCTGTAGGAAGGATCACCCTCAAATCAGGAGATTTTGTGACCTTGACTTGCTCTTTAAACTTGGCATAGGCCTTAGAAGCGCCGATGGCCTTCACAAACATTTTGTACGAGAATTCCTCCACAACAGCGTCTTTCTACAACCTTCAATAGGTTTTGTTTGCTAGCTTGTATGTATACTTGTGATCTCTCTAGGTTTTCCCCCATTCAAAGACCTTGGCACTAATGTCCTTCATCTCTTGGCACTTCTAGGCTAGTAAGTTCATCTGCATTTGTTATTCGATTATTTTGTTAGTGGACTTAACATTTTGATAAACAATAGTCCAAAACCTGGCGTAGTCATCTATATCCCTTTGCAAATCAATAGGGTCAAGGTTACGGTTTATGAGGAAATTGATCCTTGACCTGAGGTTCTCCAGCTTGGCGACTAGTTTGGCCTCTCTCTGCTCACCCCTTTAGACCCATTTCCACAGGTCCTCATTGGTGCATCTACACTCCCATAGAGAGCGCGCTGAGTGCAAGGAACATTTGTAAGCCTCGTTAAATATACGACGAGACATATCAGTCACATCAGGTGAGAGTGTGGGCACCGCACCAATCTCCATAGGTCGTTC
The DNA here is from genome assembly GCA_015680685.1 of Gnetum montanum. Classification (NCBI taxonomy): domain Eukaryota; kingdom Viridiplantae; phylum Streptophyta; class Gnetopsida; order Gnetales; family Gnetaceae; genus Gnetum; species Gnetum montanum. The sequence continues at coordinate 670,540 of MNCI01004792.1, forward strand.
CGGGTCCCACTTGAGTTGAGAGGCTGTTCAACGTAGAAAGTGTAGTAATCACGTTAGCATAACATAATCAACATGCTCGAGCATTTCAGCATAGCAACATAAGGATAGTTAACACTCCTACTTACCTGCACGAGGGTCTGCCTGCTAAAGGCATTTGATCATATCATCAACAAGTCCCTGAATAGAGGAGGAGGAGGTCCTGAGACATCAGAAGTAGCACCTGTTACATGATTAAACATGTCAGCAACAGCCAAAATGGACTATGGTAAGGCACGCGCAAAGCCTAAACTCACCAGCATCCAGCTACGGTCTTGCTTCTTGCTGATGCAAGATGATTGCGGTAGGCTCAGTAGAAGGCTCGGCCAAGTCCATGAAAGCCCCTACCTCATGCGCTGGTGCTTTTCCTTTCAGGAGAGCAACATCTTTTTTATTTTGGGAAGGTACCTTTTCATTGGTAGGAAGAGGCTTCCTAATGGCAAGAGCCCCTACCTTGGAGACAAGAGCTCCATTATTCCTAACCGGGGCCCTTTCTTCCAAAGCCGAAGCCCCCGCATCTTTATTTGTTGCCCTCGTTCTGAGGGTCGACACTTCCTCATCGCCTTCTTCTTCATCTTCTTCTTCTGCTACCCACAAAAGGGGATACATACGTCAAATCAAAATAGGTTAACTCAAAACTGATACCACACTATGATGCATTGGCTAATGAAGCATAGAATAGCAAGCAATAGCAAAGTAAGAAAAAAAACACTCACCAATGGTGGGTTTTATTCATCGCAACTTGAACCACAGTCTTTGTCCCTCCTCTTCATGAAGGCTTCCCTTGGTTGGGGGAGGCCTCTTTCTTCATAGCTCCATCGTCATGGTCTCAGCTATGAGACATTTACCCTATGTCACGTTGCCAATTATGGCAGGGGGGTCTCCACTACATTGTCTTGGCCACAAGCGCTACAAACTACCAGACCTTTAGTCATTACGGACAATGACTCCCCCACCATTTTTGGCTAGTCCTGGACTTGCATAGTTCGAAGGACTTGTCAAATCCATGGCTTAGGAATTTGGTCAAGATCTAGCTCGAACTAGACTCCACCCTCCTAGACCACTAGGAACTCCATGAAGCACTTTAAATATCCTATGTAGAAAGCATAGTGTATGTTAGAGCGGGACTCTGTTTGCTCACGGAGTCCCAAAATCTCAGCTTGCAAACCACTACATAGAAATTTGGCCCAGTTGTAACAAGCCCCCTCCTCCATGACTTCCTGCATTACCCAAGCCTATTCAAGCCCCAAGACCTTCCCTTGGATGAGCAGTTGAGGAAATGTGTAGGCACGGAAAACCAGGTATGTCCCCATGGCAAGACCTTCCTTAAGCTTGTTCATAGGGAATCCATTTTGCTCCTTGGTGAGCCTTAGCCACTTGTCGATATGCTACTTTTGGAGGGTCAACTCCTACTTGTCCTTTGACATCACATCGATGCCATCAGTAGGGACACCAAACAAATCTACAAATAGCTGGTCATTCATGTCAATGAACACCTGCACATCCTGCACATATGTACGAAAATGGCTTGCTTACCTAGAGAAGGAATTGATCAAGGAAAGCATCTTGGTAGTAGGGACGCCCAGATTTGAAGCCATGAACAGATCCATAAGTCTAGCCATTCGAATTTTCTTAAGCAAGGGGCCCAAGGCCCCTCATTCTAACTAGCTCTGGCTCACCGCTACTTCACCATATTTGAAGTAGATGTTTTCCCCTTGCCTCTTGGTAGTTACCACCGTCACCTCACGAGGCTTCTTCACTCCTGCAGCAATGATCATGAAACATACTTAGCAAAAAAAAAAGAAACTATGAAAACACTTACGCTTGTGACGCCCGCCTATTAATCCACCAGGTCTATACAGTGATGGGAATAGTGGGAGTTCAACCGCCAGAACCGCTTCGAGCATGACCTACTTGAAAGGTTCTCTCCACTCCTTGTCCAGCCAACCCTTCATCCTAAAGTGACTATAGAAAGAGGCTAGCATGCGTAGGTAGGAACAGTATCCCTCCCCACAATGAGCAATCACGCCCTCCTACAGGCTCTTGGCATAGGAAAATTCCCATAGGGCTAGCTGTGTTGTGGCCTACTAATCCGGCTAGTCATGAACCCCATCATCGTCAAGGTAGAACCTAGTGATAAGCACATACTATCAGCACTTGGCCAAGTATGGCCTATGTTGCACAACCAAGTAAAGCAAAGATGCAAAACTCACCCGTCAACATAGGAGATGAACCCCTATGGATTCTAAAAGTATGTCGCCACATGACGCGTGAGGTACAATGTGTTGTACAAGTGATAACACTGGTATTCTGGCATATCCCATATCCAAGCTAAATGCCTCAACCCTATGGAGTGTTGGGTAGACCCTCCTCCCATCTTGCTTGTGGTTGCATCGTCAGAGAGGTATCTTAGGATGCCCTAATTTGCCCCTGGCAGGATGGCCTCTATTATGCCGAACACCTACATCTCGTCTAAGGAAGACCAAACTATGAGACTAAAATGGCTGAGAAGGAATTGCAGGAAGTCTTGCATCCCGTCCCTGAACCAAACCGCTCACTCTTCCAAACGTATCGGGGGAGGAGGAACGTTGGCCATAGGTTTGCCTACATGACATAGGACCCCTTCAAGATCCAAAATGATTAGCCTAGACCTTGGCCCTACCCTACACGATGCAATCAGTAAATAGCGACATCAAATTTGAACACAATGCATGTGCAACATAGAAGCACTTAGCATACCATAAATGTAGCATAGCATAGCCCTTTGTCTACACATAGCATAGCAAAGATGCGAAAGCCTAGCATAGTGAGAACATGCAAGTAGCTTAGCGTAGCAGCAAAATAACTAACAACATGCCCAAAAAAAAGCACATGCCACAGTGCTATGTCACACATAAACAAACCCTCCTGAGGGTTTTACGTCATGGCATGCCAAGGTCAAGCAACTTAAAAGGCCCCAGCCCCGCAGTCGTGACAACCACGACAGCAGCAATAGCCTTGCATGCAATCACAACGAAATCCTTGAACAATAACCATGACTAAAAGAGAAAGAGGTCGCAGCAACACAAAAGCTAAAACAACATGACCGCAGAAAATATAAATAGCAAAACAAATGAAACGCAAAACCAGAGAAAAAAAGAAAGCGATAGAATGTGCAAGAAGAAAAGGGTGGAGGAGGCATGAAAAATCACTTAGTCAACAGTGTGCTCTCCCATGTCAGAATGCATACTTGTGGCCCACGCCTTAGGTTCTTCTTCACCTCCCTAACCTTCACAAGCACCAACTGAGTCTTAGGATCCATGACCCTACTTGCAAATTTTCGACCTTCACTTTAGAAATTCACCTTGCTAATCGATTGACACAGTTGCTCCATGCTCCGAAATCGTCGAGTGCTCCTATGAGGATTATGTGCTTTTAGGGTGAAAACGGTGAAATTACCATGATTCAATACCTATTTATGAAAGTAGCGGCAAAATGAGAAAACTTTCTCTTTCTCTCTCCGATTAATGCGGGGCGTGGCATGTAGCATAGCATGCTTGCCACGACATCACGACACTATTAGCATTTAAACCTTGGCACGCTTCACGCCAATTACTCACCTTCTTGAAAACAAAAAAGAATAATATAATAATATTTTATTTCGATTAAAGGTCTAAAAAGACCTTAAACTAACAAACCTAGCATGATTACGCTCCTCAGGATCCAAAAATAGTAATTTTGACTCGGAATGATCACAGTCCGTAATGACGTTAAACTAACTACACTCTTACATCCACAGTTACCTCATATGCCTCAACATAGGTAATAGAATATTTCCTAACAGTTTCATGACTTCATTCCTGCACTGGCAATTTGATACCCCTTGTACTCACAATTTCATTCCTTTTATCATTATTTTGCATATCAAGATTTTGCATGTTGCAATATGGCAATCTGAGATGACACTAAACTAGTAGTTTGGTAGTCATATATCAATGGTGATACAACTTTTCACTTCACATAAATATGTCCATGTCTTTAACAATTTTAGACTATTGTGCCTTAGTGATTTGCCGCGGTCTTAAACTAGCAAACTCTCAATCTTTACATCACCTTACTTAGCAAGTTGCCTCTCGGTGTCGCTTTGTAGATTTATGTTTTCATCTTATGATGGTAGGTCAAGCAAGGGATGGAAACCCATCGTGTCCTTTCCACGCCTCTAATATTATCTAGGCCACAAGGCAAGCTCGCGAGATAGTTGAACCCTAACATGATTGACTGGGGGTCGACTACGATTAACACTATAGCAACCTTAGAAGCACCCCCAGATTGGCCTAGAAACTTGGTCCATGCCCTAGATTTAGAGGTCGGGGATGTAACCGAGGATTTTCTTGTCGAAATACCCATGACCACATCAAGAAGGGAGGAAAAGACATTAAGACTTAGCTCCCTCCTAGACACACAAATACATGAGGGCATAGTTAATACTTTGCAGGATCTCACATCGATGTCTTCGCATGGTCATACAGTGACATGCTGGGTCTAGATCTGTGGCTAATTTACCATAACATCGTCCTATACCCACACGTATGGGTAGTCAAGCAAAAGGCACATAAGATTAGGCCAGAAATTGCACTAGCCATGAGGGATGAAATCACTAAGTTATACTGAGTAGGTTTCATCTATGCATCGACTATTCAGAGTGGGTGTCCAACATCGTTTTGGTTTCAAAGAAAATAGGAGGGATACAAATATGTATAGAGTTATAAGACTTGAACAAGGCAACGATCAAAGAAAACTTCCCACTCTTGAGCATTGATCAACTCATTGACACCACGATAGGTCATGCTTTGCTATCCTTCATGGATGGCTTCTCCAGATACAACCAAATTTGCATCAACCTAGAGCACCAGCTGTCAACAACCTTCATGACTCCATGGGGAACCTTCTGCTATACCATGATGCCATTCAGGCTCAAGAATGCTGGAGTGACCTACCAATGAGTCATGACCTACATTTTTAGTGACTACATCCTAGAAACGTTAAACAATTACATGGATGATAGAGTGGTTAAGTCCAAAGAGGCAGCCCATCACCCACACGATCTAGAGTTAGTCCTCAAGTGCTGTCAAAAGTACGATTTTTTTCTTAATCCTAAGAAGTGTGTCTTTGAAGTAAAGATCTGACACATGTTAGGGTTTGTAGTATCAAAGGCCAGAATATAGGTGGACCCAGACAAAGTCAAGGCCATCATCAACCTAGCGCCTCCCACAAACCTTAAGGAGTTGCACGGTTTACAAGGTAGATTGCAATTCATTTGAAGGTTTATAGTAAGGTTGACCAAAAAGTTACACCCCATGAAACATCTTCTAAAGAAGGGGGTTGACTTCGAGTGGAAAGTCCAATGTCAACAAGCCTTCAACAACCTGAAGAAGGAGCTCTCGCACCTCCCAACGGTGCACCCGCTACAAAGGGACAAGCCTTTATTCATATACCTTGCCACCTCCAACGCATCCATAGTGGCACTGCTATGTCAGAAGTGGGATGATAGTTCTAAGATACCAGTGTATTACCTAAGCCATGCATTAGTAGCATATGAGGAAAAGTACAATGAGGTGGAGAGGAACTGCCTAGCCTTAGTGTTCGCATTAAAAAAGTGGTAGCATTACCTATTCCGCAGCACAACCAACATCATTTGCAAAAGCAGCATACTCCAGTCTGTCATCGAAAACTTGTACAAAAGTAGCAAGATAGCCCAATGGAAGGCCATAATCATGGAGTTTGACCTATGCTATGTAAGTCAATCATCGACAAAGGGCCAAGCTATAGCAACCCAACTTACGACCTCGCTAGTCGACGACTAGGCAACCATAGATCCCCAGTTCCCAGATGAATATGTTAGCAATGTCACCATCATCCCGTTGCATTTCAAGGAAAAATTACACTTCAACGATGCTTCAACCATGTGAGGAGGTAGCACCATTGTCACGATCACATTTCCCTCTCGGGAAATGTACCCATCTGCTTATCGTTTCACATTCCCTTGCACAAACAACATGGTGAAATACAAGGGGTTACTCAAAGGCCTCTTAACTACCCACGTGTTGCATGTACAACACCTGGTGATCCGGGGAGATTCACAATTAGTCATGAATCAAATCACCGAAGTCTACACCTATAAGGCTATGCACCTGCAACCCTACTATGACCTAGCAAAAGTCTTACTGAAACAATTTGTGACCACTAATGTGCAACACATGCCATGCAACGAGAGCACTATAGCAGATTCCTTAGCTACCCTCATGTTAAACATCCCATCACATTCCTTGGAAAACCTACCAACTACAATCATAGAATGCACAGAACCTATCACTTAGGTGAAACAGGTGGCATTTGTCAACGTTGTAGACACCCTAGAGTGGTATGATAACATCAAATCTTATTTATAGCATGGTGAAACCCCTGGTGGATTGACATCAGCTTAGAGATATGCAATCCAAAAGTGCGCTCGGAAATACGTGCTCATGCGAAATGATGCCCTGTGCTGACGATCCTACGATGGGGTATTGCTGGTATGTGTGGGTGGTGAGCAGGCACAAAATGTAGTTAATGAGGTTAATGAAGAGTTGTACGGTGGAGACATAGCACCCAGGGCTATGGCTACGAAAATCAGACACCTAGGATACTATTAGCCCTACATGAAGCATGATTGCCTGTTGAAATTCAAGATGTGTGACACATGCTAGAGATATGAAAATATTATACACATAGCACCTACAGAGCTACACCCAACACAAATTATGTGGCCCTTCCAACGATGGGGACTAGACCTCATAGGGCCTATCACGCCTAAGTCCTCCACAAGGCATAACTTCATTATCACTACCACAAAGTATTTTACTAAGTGGTTGGAAGCTATTCCCCTAAGGAAAACAACATCTTAGCAAATCTACCATTTCATCCTCAAGAACATCATAACTAGGTTTGGGCTTTCGATGACTATTGTGATCGACAATGGACCACAGTTCAACAATAAGGAAACCTGAACCTTCGGTAACAACCTAGGCATTAAATAATAATTTTCTTCCCCTTATTATCCATAGGCGAACAGGTAAGCGAAGGCTACAAATAAGTCCATCATCAACTTGCTAAAGTGGATGCTTAAGAACAGCAAGAGGTAGTGGCAGAAGAAAATACTCTACGTCCTCTGGGCCTACCGAACGACTTGCAAAATCACAACGAGTAAGATCGCTTACAGTCTCATTTACAGATCTGAATCTATGTTGCCTCTTGAGTTGTAGGTACCCTCACTTTAGATGATCTTGTCCGACGTTGTGAGTGACGCCCAGAACAACGAATCATGAACTATCAACCTCAACTTAGTGGAGGCAGAACACATGTAGACGTTGAGATGAATCAAGCACTATCAGAACAAAAAATAGCAGAAGCACTGTGCAGACCTGCATCAATGGCCAGTGTAGAAGGAAGACCTCATCCTCAAGGACATCCGTGAGCACGTAAGTAAGTTCTCAGCCAACTGGGAAGGTCCTTATGTAGTCACTAAAGCCTTTGGGAACGGAGCCTTCAAATTGGCAGACATGGACAACAACAAGTTTGCCAACCTGGTGAACCACATGTACCTCAAGCCGTACTCTGTCTGAGGTGCAATGACAACACACACTATCCGCTACGATGATAAACTGGCAGTCGTACAAGGTAGCATCCGCAATGATGATAAACTAGCAGCAACAAACAGCGTCTGCCATGACGTTAAACTGGCGACGACCGTCTGCCACGATGTAAACTTGGCACTGTTAGTCCACTATGACTATAAAATGGCATTGCACATCTGCTACGATGTAAAAATGGCATGTATAGTCTACTGTGACCTTAAACTAGCATAGCAGTCCGCTAGGACCTTAAACCAACACACAGTCTACCAAGACCTTAAACTAGGTTCGTGTCGCACCCTCAGCATGCACCACCATTAGATACACATCGAACGAAGAGGTTTGATACCGATGCATCGGTGGAATGTCACGTCTCCAGGATGTAGTTCTCGATGCAAGGAGAATATGGTCTGGGGCATACGCACCACCACCTTCGGTGTCATGTTGACCCTTGGAAGACGTCGTATGATGTCATACAGGCCCTTCAAACTTACCATCGCCATGGCCCACCTTCCTTATGATAGTTCCTGGGCTCATTCATACTTCTAGGGTGCTGACAGTATTGTGGCCTAGCCACAATAATGTTGCTCTTCAGTTCCCCGCCAAGGTCTCTACTCGCACAATGTTCAACTATGTGGTAGCTGATCTCATAGCTGAACTGAGCATGCATTCCTTTGGCGAGGATTCCAGTGCATCTGTGCCCTCAGTGCCTTGGGGACCAGCTCCCCCCATGACCGGTGCTGCTAGGACCGGTGCTGGCCTCCCTGCTTTGGGCATCTCACACCAGCAATGGTGCCCAAGAGTAACAACAATACCAGCAGCCCACAAGATATCATCTCTGGACATGCATCCTGCTATAGCAGCAAAGGCTACAGCGTCACGAAGCAAGTGCCTCGACTAACATGGTTGTTTGAGAGTGCAAATTTTAGCACATGCGTAACACAGCTCACCGTGCAGAAGGCTTTAGTAGGCAAGTTAGAAACCTCCATGGATGTAACTCAACTCATCCTGCAGAGGGGACACCTACCTACAGGAGGATGAAGAATAGTGCCAGCCAAAGATGAAAATGCAAACAAGCCCCTTAGAGCATTCCAATGAGGGACTCAGCTAAACATCATCTCTACTCTCTGCCTTAACCTCCGTAAAACCAATGCAACACTCTCAAGCATGGCCAAGTGACGTCACAACACTCACCAAGCGACAACCTTAGCATTTCACCTGTTGTAGTGTTTCATATTCTTTGCTAAATTCCATCGAGCGTGTTCTCTAGATGTCGATAAAGAGGGACCAATGAAACATCTTTAAAAATGTGAGGTCATCTTGGCCTCATCATGCTCTTACAGTCTACACAGCACTATGGTAGTTCATCAAGAGAAGAACATTCTGAGTCCAGGTCGGCCAGTTCAACAAATTTTCTACTTAGAGCATGGACAGGTCCTGTACCATCCTACCCACCCACCAAAGTAGCCTAAATAGCTGGCAGCCTGCTCAGAAAAAGTGTGCAGAATCGACGACAACATCCTAGATGCGCAAGAAACAGTTCGACAAGTTTTCTAAGTCACGGAGCTCGCTACGCTATGCTATGCTATGTTGCATAGCGTAGCATGGTGTAAGCTTTTTCTTCAAACTGATGGCTACGCTATGCTATGCTGCATAGCGTAGCATGGTGTAACAAGTTTCCATGCTACACCTGCATGCTATGCTACAAAGCATGGCATGGCATAGCAGACAGTTACGCCACAACAATGCACTTCACCGAATTGCACTATTGGCACACATCTCCAAACTCTAACGACGTAATTACAGCATGGAAGGTTTGCAATTATAGCATGACAGGCTTTTCTAACGAACATGCATGTCCAATGGTCATGCATGTGCATGCAACATAGACAAGTCAACACAGGCCGAGGGCATGTGGCATCCAAACTGCATCTTTTGCATGCCCTTGGTCCTATAAATATCCCAATGAGCAATGCTCAAGAGATACTTTTTTCGATCTTTTAGGTGGTCCTTCGACAATTTTGACAGTTGACAATTTTGTTGACTGGCAAGCAAGAAAGTTAGCATTGCATTCTTGAGCATTTGTAAACATCTTGTTTGACATTGCAAATAGTTGGCATTCTCGCTTGGCATTTTTTCCTTCTCTTTCCTGCTATCCTCATAGCATTCTGCATTGTTGATGCCTAAGTTCACGTTCAAGTATATAGCTATCTTGCTCTAAACATCTTGGTTACCTTTGGGATCTCTGAGCCTCCCAGCGTTGTGCAACCAATTGTATCCACCTTGACAGAGTGAAGTTATAACCTTGAAGCGGTGCATTTTCCTAACTACATTTTACCTTGTTTTCTTGTTTGTCATNTATTTTCCTAACTACATTTTACCTTGTTTTCTTGTTTGTCATTGCATTTTTACATGTTTTTGGTCCCTTTTGCATTTAAAGTTATCATTTTATGCTAAAAGTCACTTTTTCAAATTATCCATTTACGAAAGGTTATATTAACACTGACTAAGTTCCTGTCCGATCGACTAGATCATTTAGGGTGCCCCAATTCTGCTTTATCCAACATGGCCCTCACGCGGATTCGGGGTTAAGACTATCACGACCAATGACCTCTCGGTGTTTCCCAGCCCCCAACATTTTCGGTTGCTACAGTAGCTACCTCCTTTAGGCAAAGAAAATGGGACCACCCCTCTAAATCTAGCTAATTGTTTGAGCCACCTCATTAAGGTTACTCATCACTGGCCAATACATAGATGGATCTACCCCCCTCATTCCTATTCGCTACTCTTATTCACTCAAGATTTGTTATCAAATTTTTCACAACCATTCCATGGTTGTGTAGGCCTTAGATTTTTTTTCTTGAGTAGGTGGTGGTGATAGCAATTTCTCTAATTAAGTCATTACTGGTGTCTTCTCTTTCATGATCTTAGATCATGAAGCCAAAGGATTATGCTTGAGTGTGTCATTAGAGTAGTGAACAATGCCTACCCTTTTGTAAAGTATTCTAATAAGGAATTGAAAGGGCAAGGTCTTCATTTCACATTTTTTTTCTTTCAAATGCTTCTCAATTTTCAAATATAGCTATAGTGACCAAAAATGTCAATGGCTAGAACACCAAGAGGTTGTCGAGTGAATAGTTTAACCCCATATTCGTGCGAGGGCCATGCTAGGGAAAATGGAAGCATGGTGCCTTGAATGGTCTGGTCGATTAGATAGGGACTTAGTCGATGTATCTTAACCTTACCTAAATATTTGTTTTAGAAGCAAGATATGCAAGATGAATCAATGATCAATAAATGCAAGATAGCGAAAATAGTGCGAAACAACCATTATAATGAGGAAATAGCAAAATGAACTCGGGTGAGAAAATGCACCACCCCAAGGTCATGGATTTGATTCTTTGCCTCATTTGAAAGGTGTACAATAGGTTATGCAACACCGGATAGACACTACTTATAAGGAGCGGTATAGTCATATCTCTTCTGCTTGCCGTTAATCTATTTGCTAGGATGTCAAAATCCTTAACTTACAAAACGATGTTTGGAGCCAACCAGAGAACTCAAAGATAACTATAATGCTCAAGGAAATGCCAACTATGCCTTTTGAAAACCAACTTGAAAGCCAACTGCAACAAAAGCCAACCAAATTTTCTTGCTAACAACCCAAATTTTTTGCCAACCTGCAATATTTTTCTTTTTCCAACCCCTCAAGCATTGTTTTCCAGGGTTTTTATAGGGCTAGAAGTAGGAAAGAAATGTGGCCTAGATGCCACGTGTCTTAGACCCCACAAGATGCCATCATGTTTGTAGCATGTAGGTGGGTGATGCTGGATATGAACTTTGCTACGCTGTGACTATACCACCAAAATTGCATGTGCCGAGATCCACTGTGCTAACAATATGAGCAAAATGCAGGTTATGCTTTGGCACTATGTCACCCCTGCCTTTATAAGTAGGATCAAGCATAGAAAAAATATTTTGGGAGCTGACTAGGAGGATGTGAAGTGGAGTGAAATTGCTGATTCTACCAAGGAGATGCTAGGATGAGAAGGATTATTTTCCATGAGTTCTAGAACTGCTTGAAGGTGTCTTGATGCTTCCATGCTAGTGTTGCATTACTCACGTTGTTAATCACATTGATGTGGCGTAAGTAGCTACTTGCTATGTTGTGCTACACTATGTAGCATGACTAAAATTTGTATTGGAGTTGAAAAGTATTTATCTAAGGTTTAGTCATGCTAACAATTACAACTTTTGTATTTTATGTGGGAGAGATTTTGAACTTGTGGAACTCATGTCTAAAACACTTGTTGCTTTTGCATCGTTGCTACGCTGTGCTACGCTATGTAGCGTAGCACAGTGTAACGGCTAGCATATCGTGCATCTTTGTGTGCCAAACTATTTTGCTCATCCAAAGCACTTTTGGAAACTCCTAGCATAGTTTCTAGTTAGATTGTCAGTCAAGTCAATTGTCCAGTTGGGCAGGCTAGAGAGTCCATTGGGCTTGTCAGCTCTAGACATAGAAAACTTGCTAGACTGGACAGTCCAACCTTATTACCTACATTTCCCTACTGAACTATCATGACGCTACACTTGTGGAAGTCCTTTGCCTAAATTCCAAGACCTTGCTGGAGCATGAGGATCCTAAAATTTTATGGTGTTTCACTCGTCCCTCTTTGTCGACATCTGGAGGATCCATCCAATAGATGTCAACAAAGAATACAAAACACCATGAAGGAAAATTCACCAACATCATTCTCCGGTGGGTGCTCAGATGTCTCTTTGCAGTTCTTGGGAGTAATAGGATAGTTATGCAGAGGAAAGGAGAGAAGGGTGGACTTGAGGGGATAGGTTCAGGAAAAGGAAAGATGAAATGTAGTGTGGTCCCACATCGGAGTGTTTGTGAGGGAATTAGCATGTGTAAACACATTTCTTTTGCTAGCTTTTGACCTCTCATCAAAATGCTTGAAGAGGGTCATTGTAAAATAGCTAGTGTGCCATTTGCTTTAGGCACACACTCTTTTTAATTTATTTTTTATTTTTTTGTTTTTTGTTTTGTCATGCTTTTGCGCTTTTCTTTATGTTGTTTATCCATGTTCATTTTCAAACAAGCTTGTTGTTGTAGGACAGGTTTTTTCTCCCGGAGATGAGTTGTGTTACATCCATATGGGGTTTTGACCTACTTACAAATGCTTCCCATGCGGCAAGTTGTGTTACGCATGTCATGGACTTTGCGATTGAGCATATGGGAGGGCTTTACATGCTTCAAGAAAGCTTGTGAAAGGGATGTGAAAAGGGAAACTGCGGGTGTAAGAAATAAGATGATGAAGGCTTAAAAGGATGGGCAGGATGTGCACTCCAAGAAGCCAAGCTAGTTAGAGAAGTCACCTCCGAATGATGTGGTTTCATATCCCCCTAGCAAAATGCATCTTTGACCGATGTCATCTCGGCCCATATCCTGCAAGTGCAATAGAAAGTAGATCAGAGATGTGTAGCAACCAAAAATTTCGATGGCTGGAAAACACTGAGGGGTTGTTGGGTGTGATAGTTTTGATCTCGTACCCACGGGAGGGCCATGCTAGGAGTGTGTGCGGATACAGGGTGCCCTGAATAGTCTGGTCGATTAGATAGGAACTTACGTTGGTGTCAATATAGCCTTTTGTGACATATAACTTTGAAACAAAATGGAAATGCGAAATAATGCTTGAAAGTAAATAAAGCAAGAAATGCGACAACAATACGAAGTAATGCTTGAAAGTGAATAAAATAGAAAACAAATAATGCAATCGGGATAGCAGGAAAGAAATAAAGTAAAGTGTAGTTAGAAATATTCACCACTCCAAAGCTACAGATTTGCTCTGTCAGGGTGGATACAATCGGTTGCACAACGTGATGGAGTGCAGAGATCCTAAGAGTGACTAGGAAGTGTCAAGAAAAGCAAGTGGTGCGCTTTAGGGCAGACTTAGGTGTTGATAATGTATGGCTTCTACCAAGGTGGTAGAAAGGAAAAATAGAATGGAATGTCAGCCAGGGATGCTCACTATTCAGAATGTCGAATAGAGAGCTTACAATGCTCCATTTTGTGATGTGTGCAAAAGGGAGGTTGAATCCTAGAGAGAATTCCAAGGAAATGCCAAGTCAAGGAGTCGGGGAGAATTCCTTTACTCTTTTTTTAAATATTATTTTTATTCAAAGTTTTGAACTCAGAGATTGTCCCTTTTTTTTGGGGTGTTTCATTGGCCCCTCTTTGTTGACGTCTGTAGAACAAGCTTGATAGATGTCGGCAAAGAATATGAAACACCACAACAAGTGAAATGCTAAGGTTGTCACATGGTGAGTGCTGAGACGTTGCTTGGCCGCACTTCAGAGTGTTTCATTGGTTTTGCAGAGGTTAAGGCAGAGAGAAAAGATGATGTTTAGTAGAGTCCCTCATCAGAGTGCTCTAAGGATCTTGTTTGCGTTTTCATCTTTGGCTAGTGCTATTCTTCAACCTCTTGTAGGTAGGTACCTCCTTCATAGGATGAGTTGCGTTACATCCATGAAGGGTTTTGACTTGCTTACAGATACCTTCCATACGAAGATTTTTGTTACATATGTTCTTGAGTTTGCATTCTCAAATAGCCATGTTAGTTGAGGCACTCACTTCATGGTGTTGTTAGCATTTTTTGCTATAGTGAGATGCATCTGTGGGGACAAGGTCTTGCTAGCTGCTGGCATTGTTGTTACTCTTAGGCAGCATCGCTAGTGTGAGATGCCCAAAGTAGGAAGGACAACAGCAGTGTTGGCAGCATGGAGGAGCCGACCTTGAAGGTGCCAGGAGCTATTGTGGGTGCAGATGCTCTGGAATCCTTACTAGGGGCTTGCATTCCAGGTTTAGCTATGGGAGCAATTGCCACATAGCTAACGTTGTGAAAGTCTAGGCATTGGTAGGGAGCTAGAGTAACTATATTGTGGCTGGGCCACAATGCTATTGGCATTCCAGATGTGGGAGCTAGCCCAAGAACCACCATCAGCACAATGGGCCATGGTGACGGTAGGTTTGAAGGGCATCTTCAAAGGGTCAACCTGATGCTAAGGGTGGCAACATTGCGTGTGTCCTAGACTACGTTCTTAGTGTGTCGTGAACAGCATTCTAGGGCTACAGTGTCCCACCCACATGTTAGTATTGCGCCCACTCATTTGATGTGTATCTAGTGTTGGTGTATGCTGGGGATGCGACACGAACCCAATTTAAGGTCTTGGTAGATTATGTGCTGGTTTAAGGTCCCAATGGACCGCTGTGCTAGTTTAAGGTCCCAGTAGACCATACATGCCAGTTTACCGTCGTAGCAAACGTGTTATGCTAGTTTATAGTCATAGTGGACTAACAGTGGCAATTTCACGTCATAGCATATAGTTGCCACCAGTTTTATGCCGTAGCGGTCATTGCTCGATGCTGCTAGTTTATCGTCATTGCGGACGCTGCTCGATGGTATTGCTAGTTTATTGTCATAGTGGACAGTTACCACTAGTTTTACGCCATAGTGGGTGTTGCTCAATGCCGCTAGTTTATTGTCATTGCAGACGCTACTCGATGCTATTTCCAGTTTATCATCATAGCGGACGATTGCTGCAAATTTTACGTTGTAGTGGGCGCTGCTCAATGCTGCTAGTTTATTGTCATTGTAGATACTTCTTGATGTTGTTTCCAATTTATCATCATAGCGAATGGTGCTTGTTAGTGCCGTCATGCTTCACACATGGTATGGCTTGAGGTACGAGTGATTCATCAGGTTGGTGAACTCGTTGTCATCCATGTCTGCTAGTTTGAAGTCTCCATTTCTGAAGGCTTTGGTGGCCACATAAGGACCTTTCCAATTGGCTAAGAACTTGCTCACATGCTCATGGATGGCCTTGAGGTTGAGGTCTCCCTTCTGCACTAGTCATTAATGCAAGTTTGCATGGTGCTTCTCCTGCTACTTGCTCTGGTAGCACTCGATGCGTTTCAGCGTTTGTGTGCACTCTTCCTCCACTGAGTCGAGGTCGACAGTTCACCACTCACTATTATGGGCTTCGTACATGGCGTCCGTGAGGATCATCCGAAGTGAGGGTACCTGCAACTCAAAAGGCAATAGAGCTTCAAATCTGTAAATAAGATTGTAAGGGGTCTTACATGTTGCAGTTTTGCATGTTGTTCGATAGGCCTAGAGGATATAGAGGATTTGCTTGTGCCATCGCCTTTTGCTATTGTTGAGCATCTACCTCAGCAAGTTGATGACAGACTTATTTGTAACCTCTGCCTACCCATTCTCCTATGGATAGTAAGGGGAAGAAAATTATTGTTTAATTCCTAGGTTGCTAGAGAAGGTTCGGGTTTCCATACTACTGAACTATGGCCTGTTTTCGGTCACAATAGTTATTGGAAGCCCAAACCTTGTCACAATGTTGTCGAGGATGAAATAATAGATTTGCTGAGACGTCGTCTTCCTTAGGGGAATAGCTTCCACCCACTCCATGTAGGGCCAATAGTACCCTAAGCGTCTAATTTTGGCAGCCATAGCCCTGGGTGCTATGTGTCCACCGCACAACCCTTCATGAACTTCATTAACTATCTTCTGCGCTTACTCACCACCTATGCATGCTAGCAATATGCCGTCGTAGGAGAATCTACATAGGGCATTGTTCCCCATGAGCACATATTGCCAAGAATGCTTACAAATCACATATCTCTGGGTAGATATTAATCCTTCAGGGGGCTCTCCATGCTATAGATAAGCTTTAATGTTGGCATACCACTCTTGGGTATCCACAGGACTGATAGATGCCATGTATCCACAGGTTTGCTAAGGAATGTGATGGGATGTTTAATGCAAGGGTGGCTAAGGTGTTTGCTATGGTTTTCTTGTTGCATGGCATGTGTTGCACATTAGTGGTCACAAATTGTTTAAGTAGGGGTTTTTCTAGGTCGCAATAGCATTGCATGTGGGTAGCCTTGCAGGCGTAGACCTCGATGACTTGATTCACGACTAGTTATGAATCTCCTCAGATTGCTAGGTGTTGTATGCATAGCGCTTAGGTAGTTAAGAAGCCTCTGAGTAGCCCCTCATATTCTACCATGTTGTTGATGCAAGGGAACATCAATCAATAAGCAGATGGATGCATTTTCCCAGAGGGGAACGTGATCGTGGAAGCGATGCTACTTCCTTGTGTGGTTGAGGCACCGTCGAAGTGTAAAGTGGCTTCAAAATGAGATGGGATGATGTTGATATTGTTGACGTATTCATCTAGGAACTCAAAGTCTATGTTTGCCTTGTCATTGACTGGCAAGGCCGTGAGTTGGGTGCTATGGCTTGGCCCTTTATTGACGATTGACTTACATAGCATAGGTCAAATTCTGCAGTTATCACTTTCCACCGGGCTATCTTGCTACTTTCGTATAGATTGTTGGTGATATCCCAGAGTATATTGCTCTTACAAATGACATCGGTTGTACTACGGAATAGATAATGCTGCCACTTTTTTAGCACAAACACTAAGGCTAGGCAATTCTTCTCCACTTCATTGTATTTCGCCTCATATGCTACTAGTGCATGGCTCAAGTAATACACTGGTATCTCAGAACTGTTATCTCGCTTTTGACATAGCAGTGCTGATATGGATGTGTTGAATGTATCAAGGTATATGAAGAAGGGTTTGTTGCATTGTCAGGAGGTGCAAGAGTTCTTTCTTCAAGTTGTTGAACGCTTGTTGACACTGGGTTGTCCATTCGAAGTCAACCCCCTTCTTTAGAAGATGTTTTCATGGGGTGTAACTTGTCAATCAACCTTTCTATAAACCTTCAAATGAATTACACTCTACCTTGTAAACCACATAACCCCTTAAGGTTGGTGGGAGGCACTAGATTGACGATGGCCTTGACTTTGTCGGGATCCACCCTTATTCCAACCTCTGATACTATGAATCCTAACATGCGTTCGATTTTCACCCCGAAGACACATTTCTTAGGATTGAGACATAAATTATGCATTTGGCAACATTTTAGGACTACCCCTAGGTTGCGTGGGTGATCAGTGGCCTCCTTGGACTTAACTGCTATATCATCCACGTAGTCGTTTAATGTCCCTAGGATGTAGTTGCTGAAAATGTAAGTCATGGCTCATTGGTAGGTAGCTCCAGCATTTTTGAGCCCGAAAGACATCATGGTATAGCAGAAGGTCCCCCATGAGGTTGTCAAGGTGGTTGATAGCTGGTGCTCTGGGTTAATGTGGATTTTGTTGTACCCGGAGAAACCATCCATGAAGGATAGCATAGCATGGCTAGCCGTGGTGTCAATGAGCTGATCTATGCTCAGGAGTGGGAAGTTGTCTTTGATCATTTCCTTGTTCAAGTCTCAGAAGTCTATATAGATTCATATTCCTCTTGTTTTCTTTGAAACCACAACGATGTTGGATATCCACTCTGAATAGTCAACTGTGCAGATGAAACCTGCCTCGTATAGCTTAGTGATTTCATCCCTCACAGCTAGTGCGATTTTTGGCTTAACTTTGCGAGCTTACTATTTAAATATCTTTACATGTGGATATAAGATGATGTTGTGCTGAATTAGCCATGGGTCCAAACCCAACATGTCACTGTATGACCATGCAAAGACATTGATGTTGTCTTGTAAAACTTTGGCTATGTTTTTGTGCGTTTGCGCGTCTAGGAGGGAGCTGAGTTTCAATGCTTTCACCTCCCCCTTTAATGTGGTTATAGGAATCTTGACAAGAGGGTCTTTGGTTACATCCCTGACCTCTAAGTCTAGGGCTTGGACTAGATGCTTGGGCCAATCTGGGGATGCCTCTAAGGCCGCTATGGTGCTAGTTGTGGTCGGCCCCCAGTCGATCATGTCAGGGTTCAACTATCTCGCGAGCTTGTCCAATGGCCTCGTTAGTGTTAAAGGCATGGAAAGGTCACGAGGAATTTTCATCTTTTTCTTGACCTTCCATTATAAGATAAAAGCTTGATTAAGAGGCATTCGTTGGCAAGAATTATGTGTAACGAGAATTTGCAAAGTAATGATGCGATGCAACTTGTGAAGTGCAATAATGTAAAGGTTGCGAGTTTGCCAAGTTAGGGCCATGGTGGACCACCAAGGCACAAGTGTGTAGGACTACTGTCATAAGATGTGGAGTTGTATGAATGTCAATATGCAATTGCCAAACTGCTAGTTTAATGTCATTTCAAATTGCCAATCACAACATGCAAAATCTTGACAAGTAAGATAATTAGTGTGCAAAATAAGAAATTGCGAGTATGAGAAGTATCGAGTCGCCAGTGAAAAAATGGAAACATGAAACCATTAAGAAATGCAACACTACCCAGTGGAAGAGGAGGTGGCAAGTTTTCTTTCTCTTATGGCCATAAATAGGGGTTAGACCCTAGCAATTTCACCATTTTTATCGTAAGAGCGTAGAACACTCATCGAAGCACTAGGCAATTTCGGAGCATGAAGCAATTGTGTTCATAAGCAAGAAAAATTTCTACGATGAAGGGAGTAAATCTACAAGAAGGACCATGGCTCCTAAGATCCATTTGGTGCTTGCAAAGTTTGAGAGGTGAAGAAGACCCTGGGGTGTGCACCACAAGTGTGCATTGCGGTGCGGCAGAGCACACTGTTAACCCAATAAGTTACTCTACCTTTTTTTCCTTTCTTTTTGTTGCGCTTTCTATCATTCTCTGCTCTTGTTTTGCATTCTATTTGTTTGCATCCATTTTCTGGTTATCTACATTTTCTGTGGTTGCATCATTTTGGCTTTTGCCCCACCGCGGTTGTTGTTTTGGCCGTGGCAGATGTGTAATCATTGCATCATGACTGCATGCAAGGCCGCTAAAGCTGCCACCACCATAGTTGTTACAACCACGGAGGCTAGGGCAGTTTAAGTTGCTTGAACTTAGCATGCTACAACATAAAACCCTTGAGGAGGCTCAGCCATGGTGGTGATGTGGCAACAAGACACGTGTTTTGTTAGGCCATGTCGTCAATTATTTTGCTGCTACGCTAGGTCGTTTGCATGCTCCTGCTATGCTACGTGCGGTGGAGGGTTATGCTATGCTATATGTAGGGGCTATTAGACATTGTTATGTTGTACATGTACTACGTTTAAGTGTGATGCTAATTTTTGTTGACTGCATTATTCAGGGTGGGAACAAGGTCCTGGCTAATCGTTTTGGACATTAGCGGGGTCTTATGCCATGTGAGTAGACCTGTCACCAATGCTCCCCCTCCCTAGATTCATTTGGGAGATTGAGTGATTTGGTTTAGGAAAGGGGCACAAGACTTCTTGCAATTCCTTCTCAACTACTTTAGTGTGATTGTTTGGTCTTCCCTAAAGGAGATGAAGTAATCCGGCATAGTAGAAGCCATGCTACCAAGGGCAAGTTGGGGCATCCTGAGATATTTTTCTGACAAGGCAGTCATGGGCAGGTAGGGAGGAGGACCTAGCCAACACTCAACAAGGTTGAGGTGTTTAGCCTAGATCTGGGACATGCTAGAATTCAACTACTATCATAAGTATAACACGTTGTTTCTTGCTCGTGACATGGCGACGTACTCGTGACATGGCGACGTACTTCTAGAACCCACAACGGATCATCTATTGTGCTAATGGGTGAGTTTTACATCTTTTCTTTGCCTCGTTGTGTAATGCTGGTCATATTGATCGAAGGTTTTAAGAGTGTATGTTCATCACTGGGTTTCACATTGATAATGACAGGGTTCATGACCAACCGGACCTGCTAACTATAGTGCAGCTAGCCTTACCGGAGTTTGCTTCTGCCTAGAACCTGTGGGTAGGTGTGATTGGTCAGTGCAGGGGTGAATACCATACCTATCTACGCATGCTCTACCTTCTATACAATTAGTGTAGGGACAAGGATTGGCTAGATAAGAAGTGGAAAGAACCCTTAAAATAGGTCATGGTTGAAGAGGTTTTGATTGAACTCCCACTATTCTTGTTACCATATAGACCTGGTGGGTGAAAAGGCAGGTGTCACCTGCTTAAGTGTTTTCGTAATCTTTGCGTTCTCTGCAGTGTTATGTTAAGTGCATTTTTTTAAAAAATTGTTGCATGGGTGAAGAAACCTCGCGAGGTGATGGTGGTAACTGCCGAGAGGCAAGGGGCAAACATCTACCTCAAATACTATGAAGTAACAGTGAGTCAGAGCTGGTTAGAGCGAGGAGCCTGAGACTCCTTGCTTGAGAAGGTCTGAAAGGTGGGGCTTATGAATTTTTTCATGGCTCCAAATTCAAGTGTCTTTACCACTAAGATGCTTTCCTTGGTCAACTCTTTCTCTGGGAAGGTAGGACATTTTCACACATATGTGCAGGGTGTGTGGGTGGTCATTGAAATTGATGACCAGCTGTTTGCGAATCTATTCAGCATTCCTATTGATGGCACCTCCGTAGTGTCAAAGGACAAGCAAGAGTTAACCCTACAGAAGTAGCATATCAAGGAGTGACTAAGGCCCACCAAGGAGCGAAAGGGGTTCCCCATGGAAAAGCTTAATAAAGGCCTTGCCATGGGGATTTACCCAGTCTTTCGTGCTCGCACATTCCCCCAACTACTCACCCAAGGGAAGGTCCTAGGGCTTGAGTAGGCCTGGGTAATGTGGGAGGTTATGGAAGAAGGGGCCCGTTACAACTAGGCCAGTTTCCTATGTAGTGGCTTGCATGCTGAGATTTTGGGGCTCCGTGAGCAAATGGAGTCCCACTCTAACATACACTATGCCTTCTACATATGCTATCTGAAGCGCTTCACGGAGTTCCTAGTGGTCCAGGAGGATGGTGTTTGGACCGAGCAAGATCGCAACCAGATTCCTAGACCATGGATTTGCTAGATCCTCCAAACCATGCGAGCCTAGGATCCCCCAAAAATGGTCGAAGAGTCATTTTCTGTGACGACTAAAAGTTTGATAGTTCACAGCGTTCGTGGCCAGGACAACGTGGGAGATATGCCCCCTGTTGTAACCATTAGCACAACATGGGATGAACATCTTATAGCTAAGACTATGCCCAAGGAGTTGTAAAGGAAGAGACCTCCCCCAGCAAGTAAAACACTTCACGAAGAGGGGGGACAAAGATTGTGGCTCAAGCTGTAGACAATGCAACCCCCCATTGGTAAGCATTTTTTATGTAATGCTTACTTTGCTATAATTTGCGATGGTATGCTGCACTAGACAGTGTAGCGTAGCATAGCACCTATTTTGAGCCAGCTTGTTTTGGATTGACACGAACATGCCTTTTCTTTGCTTAGCATAGGAAGAAGAATATGAAGAAGAAGGAGATGAGGAAGTGTCAGCCCTTAGGATGGGGGTGATGAATAAAGACATGGAGGCTCTAATCTTGGACAAAAGGGCCCTAGTTAGGAATAAGGAAACTCCTATCTCTGGGGTAGGGGCTCTTGTCATTAGGTAGCCTCTTCCTATGGATGAAGGGGCACCTCACTTGAATAACACCAGTGCATGAGGAAGCGACTTGTATGGATCTGGCAGGGCCCTCCACCAAGGCTACCATGATCATCTTGCCGCAGTGAGAAGAAAAAATGCAGTTGGGCATGGGTGAGTTAGCGGGACGTCTGCCTTATCATAGTCCATTTTTTCCATTTTTGACATGCTTAACCATGTAACAAGTGTTACTGTTGATGCCACGGGACCTCCTCTGATTCACAAAAAGTCGTCGGCCAAGGTCCCTAACAAGTTTACATTCGTGTAGGGACTCGTTTACAACATGATCGGACACCTTTAGTAGGCAAACCCTGGCATGGATAAGTGGATGTATTAAATAATCCTATGTTGTTGTGCTAAATTTTTTTTAATTTGTTGGTTTTGCGATGCTAATGCCATTGCTTCATTCCCCATGTTGATGCAGCCTCTTGGCTCAAATGAAACTTGGCTCAACCTATGAAACTTGGCGTCATGCCTACACTCTCACCTGACATGACCTAGGTGCCTCATCTCGTGTTTGACGAGACTCACAAGTGCATCCTGCACTCGGCACGCTCTTTGTGGGAATGTAGGCAAACCAATGAGGACCTATGGAAACGGGCCCATAGGGCTGAGCAAAGAGAGGTTGAGCTAGTCGCTAAGGTGGGGAATCTTAGGTCGAGGGTCAACTTCCTCATAAACCATAAGCCTGACCCTGTCGATTGTCTTAAGGCTATGGATGATTATGCCAGGTTCTGGACTGTTGTTCATTAGAACGTCGAGTCTACGCCCAAGATAGTCAAGAAACAAATGCAGATGGAGTTGCTAGCCCAGAAGTGCCAAGACATGAAGGATATCAACGCCAAGGTTTTTGAATGGGGGAAAATCTAGAGGAACCACAAACATGTGTACAAGCTAGAGAATGACACCCATCGAAAATTGTATAAAGACATTGCTATGGAGGCATTCACGTATGAAGAATTCATGAATGCCATTGGTGCTTCTGAGGCCTTTTCTAAGTTTAAAGAGCAGGTGAAGGTTACAGACTCTCTTGACTTGCAAGTGGACCTTCCTATAGGAGAGACTGCAACTACCTCCCTTTCCCCAGGGGCCTTAAAAGGGATGACTATGGAAAGGAAGAAAGCCATTGCTGCGAATGCTGAATCTAGCGACAATCGTTGGATGGACATCACGATAGAGGAGATCTGGTGTTGCCTCAGGCTCAGCCTAGACCAGATACCCTTTGAGGCTGATGCAAGCCCCTCTCAAGTTAGTTGCTTTACTATGTAAATGCTCATGCTATATTGTGGTTTTTGTTTGTTGCCCTAACTAATTACTCCATTCCGATGATGCAGACTCTAGATGAAGGTGCAAGGTCCGTAGGGGGAGGGAATGAAGAACCGGCACTAGCAGAAGGTGACATGGGGGGAGATAATGCACAAGCAGATAGAGTAGAGACGAATAGCGAGGATAGCGCACATAGTGACAACCCATGACAGCATGGGGCTTTCTTTCTTGAAATTTTGTGAACATTGCAATTTTGAAATTTTTGCCAACAATTCCATTAGGTACAAATTTTGAATAAAATAAAGTAATTCAGTAGAGAAATTGATTTTTGGTTAAATTTTGTATCATGCAGATTTTTCATGTTTTCATATGCACTAGTTTTAGGTCGTTTCAGGCCATCGTGTAATATGCCAATAGAAATGCTAGTTTTAAGCCATTTCGGGCCATCGCCTAAAGAGATAGTGCATAAAAAAAGTAGAAAGCATTAATGCTAGTTTTGGGCCATTTCAGACCGTAGCATAATAGAGGTAATACTTTAACAAAGCAAAAATGGTAATGATAGTTTTAGGTCATTTTGGACCATTAACATAACATGGCAGAAGGATGGCATGTTAACAAGGAAGAAGGCAATGATGCTAGTTTTAGGCCATTTTAAACCATAGCATAGCATGCTGGAAGGGCGGCATGTTAACAAGGCAAGGAAGCAGTGAATGTATAGGGGTAGTAATTGGGTAGGAAGTAGTAGGGTTGCTACGCTATGCGTAGCTACTTCCTAACCCATTGCGGGTTGATCAAGAGGTAAGGTTGGGGCATTTTGCCAGGACCTTTCTTCATATCATTGTTCTCTACTAGGAAGGGTAACTCAGACCATGTGTTTTCAGTTTGGAGGCTAACTTTCTAGGCTGATTCTCCCATTTGATGGTTGATGTATGCGTGAGTAGGCACTTCATTCTTAGAGGTTGTGACCTCTAAGCCTTGCTCCATGTCTACGTTCCTGGTTGCCTGTGTTGCTCTTTTGTCACCACAGATCACCACCTCCTTGCCTACGTATGGTAAGTGGATCTCCTAGTGTATAGGTGAGGAGATAACCCTAAGTTACGCCAACCATGATCTTCCCAAGATCAGGTTAAACCCAGACATTTCCTCGACTATGATGAATGTTGTGTCTATGGGGAACTAGTCCCCTACTACAAAGTTTATGTGAACTATGCCCTTCACCAAGACGCATGCCCCATTGAAGGACCTCAGACATGATGTTGTTGTGGGTTTGATCTAGTTGACCAACCCCAACCTACCCATAATGGGGAAGGGAATGAAATTCGTGGTGGCCCTGTCATCAATGTGTATCCTTCAGATCCAGTGTTGACCGACCTGAATTGTGATGAAGATAGATGCAGTGGTTACCTTACCTCCTTCGGGATCTTCCCTAATGGCATTGTCACGGAACGTTAATTGTAGTGTCATGGACTCTATGGGCATGGAAGGAAGGATGACCGAGTCGATTGCTTCCTCTTCTATTGGCATGTTCTCGTCGATCGGAATCGCCATTAACATGTAGATCAGAGCCTTGTGGTGGGGTAAAGATGTCATGATTAGGTCATACATGATCAGTGTAGCATTTTTCTACTTTAGGGCTTGCTTGACCTGAGTGAGGGCATCCAGGAAGTCTTGCCCATTCTTGTGTTTGACATTTTCTTCCTCTTTAATTCATCCCAAAAGATGAATCTCCTAAGGAGAGGTGATCTCAGATCTGGGTTTAGACCCTTGTCTGCAGGATGATGCAAGTTGCGTGGTCATGTCGACCTTTGTCTTTGGGGGCAAAGGTGTGGATGCAAGGGACAAAGACATAGGCTTGGGGGTATCCTTGACAATACTTCCTTTCGATGTCTCATCTACCCAGTGTATTGCTCGCCTTGCAGGGCGAAGAGGTCGTTCAGCTTTGCTATGCGAGGTAGGGATCGTCAAAGGCATCGATCCCTTGATGATGAATGGAGTTAGAGGTGTCAACTGATGGGGTCGTGTGGCTTCATTAACAGATGGTGCAAAGGTGGGTGCCTATGGTGGGAATTTCAGGATGAATGGCTACTGCGAGCTTGGACCAACTGCTGGTGGGGCTGATGCATCACGCCAAGGCACATGGATCATGAATGGTTGCCAAGGTGGCCTAGGGTTTCTTTCTATGCCGATAATGTTGATTACATAATTAGCATTGTTGGCATTGAGGGGGTCTATGTAGACATGCATAGATTGGTTATGAGGGCATACTAGGTTGCTTTCATCTAGCCTCAATCTTCCCTGGTTGATTAATATTTGGATGTCATCCTACAACGACAGACAATAATCCATGTTGTGACCACACTATTGATGGTAGTCACAAAACCTCTCTAGCCTAAAACCCCTAGGAACTGGAGGCTCATTGGGCAGGGCCAGCAAGGGATTCCTAAGGAGCTCGCACTAGCATTGATGTCTTGCATTTTCTTATTTTGACATCTGCTTGTGTTGGATGTACCCCACTGCCAATAGTTTCTTCAAGAGCTCTAAGGGTTTTAGAGGCAGTGGGGTGTACTTTGAGAAATCTTTGTGCTCAAAGTTGTGTTTAGGTTGTGCAGATGTCTCAGGCATGGGTGCAGTAGGTTGTGGCACGTGACTTAGCTTGGGCATAGGGTTAGCCGCTAGTGTGGTCGGTTTCTTGTCGTTCTTGCTACTATTGTTGCTAGGTTTGGGCTTAGCCTCAGTTTCCATAGTGGCCACTGTGGTTATTGGGGCTTTGCTCTGTTCCTTATTTGTGAAGGTGCTTTTGTAAGTGATATAGGTGGGTTCTCTGCTTGCTTCAGCCGTGTCTTGTATGCTCTTAGTCTAAGCGAAAGCTTGACTAAGAGACTGAGGAGTGAGGTAATACTATTTGGAATTGATGAAGTCATTTACTGCATAGTTAAAGATGGCCAGAAAATGAGCCTCTGCAATGGGCTTGCAAATTTCGTTAAGGGTTGCGCTCCAATGTTGAATGAATTTTTGGACTGGTTCTAGTGAGTCTTATTTCACACTCATCAGCTGATCTAGTGTGGTTTCTGGCTTCAAGTTATACTTGAAGCATGTCACGAACTAGGTTAGTAGTTCTTCCAGAGTTGAAATGGATGACCATGGCAATGCATGGTACCAATCTAGGGCTTTCCTGGCTAGGGACATGGCAAAGATGTGAATGATCATGTGCGGCCATTGCTGCAGTAGAAAAGACTCAGACTTGCAGGTGAAAAGATGCGTGTTGGGATCTCCCTCCCCATCATACTTCATGAAGTGGGGAACAGACATCCCCAGGGGTAACTTCAACATGGGGATTACAAGGGTGACAGGGTCATCCTGGTAAAAGTCCATGATTTGTACTATGTCAGACCCAACATCTTTGAGATGTTTTATTTCCTTAGTCAGAGTCTGGATAAGCTAAAATGCTTGATCCAGACTCAGCGATGTTGTAGATGGCTGGGGAGCCATGGGGGAAGCTCCTACTTGTGGTATGTTAGGAGCGACGGTGTGATCCATCGGCGGTACCATTGGGACGACCCCTGTGAATGGTGTTTCTTGTGTTGCCCACCACCCGGTAGGTGGTGTTGTTAGGGAAGCAACCATGGGTTGGGCTGCTGGATGAACTGCTTGTGTCACCGGCAACGTGGACCATTGCCCTATGTTAGGTTGCACCTTCTATGAGGCTTGGTGTACTTGAAACATACATAGTGCGACATTTGTGATAGTTGTTGAGTAGGTGGAGAAGAAAATGGGGCCCACCATGGGGATAGGCTAGGACCCATCATAGTGGGTGGAACAGACGTGAATGTAGGAATAGAGGTAGTGGTTGTGTATGCTTGTGAAGTAGGTATGGTATGCACATGTGGTAGGGTAGCCATGATTGGTGTATTATGCACCATGGGGATAGACTATTAAATAGCCTGTAAAGAGGGATTAACTGCAAATGGTATAGGTAGAACAGGTGACAATGGGCATTGGAACACCATGGGATTGATGTGGCTACCCATGGAAGCTATAATCGTGGGCTGCAGAAGCATGGGGGTAATTACAAAGGGAGTGCTGATAGACCATGGCTTGGCCTAGAAAGACTAGGTAGGAGGGATAGGAATGGGGCTGATTGGACCTCCCTCATCCGATTGGGAATCGAGTTCTTCTTGCCCATCTTGGAAAGTGTCATCCTAGTTCGACACTATGTCTTGTTGCTCCCTAAGCCTGGCCAACTGGATTAGTTGTTCTATAAGTCATTGGTACGCTTGCATTAAAGATAGAGAAACACCTGGGGTAGGAACGAATTCCTTCACATGGTAATAAGTGAACTCGAAGCTACGTTTTTCTTCAAGTTCATGTAAATATAAGGGCAGATTAGCCTGCACCTTTGCACAAAGAAAACTGTAACGCTCGTGTTGCTGGGCCAATCCCTTAGGTCCTCAATTTTGAATCCTGAGAGATTGTCATGCCTCCAACGTCAGGTTCACCTGTTGTTCGGCACCAACGGTGCCTTGGACCATGATGGGAACTTCGACGTTGGAGGAAACCTCCACATTGAAGGTATCAACAGTAGTTGTTGAAAAAGCCATTGTTAGGATGAATAGTTATCCAAATAGTTATGCAATAGTTATGTGAATAAGCATGAAAGTTATGCGAAGGAGTGCAAGCAAGCAAGGGAACCAAAAAATAGCGAAAAAAGAAGGCTTTATGTCTTGCCGGATTCCAGAGGAATCATCTAGGTGATTGCTTCATACCGCACATGGTAGGGTACAATGCACACACAAGACTATCAGAACACTAGATAGCTAGTTAGCGACCAAGAAGGCTTTTCATCTCGCAGGATCCTCGAGGGACCGTCGAAGCAACCGCTCTGTACCTAGCGAGGCACAGGACGCATGCAAGATGGTGAGGGGTAACTTAGCTAGCACACAAGCATGCTTTATGTCTCACGGGGCTTTAGAGGAACTGTCAAGGCAACCAATCCATACCACACACACATAGTAGGGTACAAAATGCATGCGAGACTACTGTAAAATGGGCTAGTTAATAGGAAATTGGAGGCCTTGTGTTCTGTGGGGCTCCTGGGGAACCGTTGAGGCGACTGATCTATACCGCGCAAAGCACAAACAACCACAGAAGGGTGTCACATTTACGCTTACGTGTATCAGGGTGTAGAAGGCTCACAAAACTACCATGACACATGGAAAAGGCACCAAAAGGCCCTCCTTTTAGTGCCAGAAAATTATAGCGACCGAAAATGTTGGTACCTGGAAAACACCGAGGGGTCAGCGAGTGTAATAGTTTTGATCCCGTACCTGCGGGAGGGCCATGCTGGGAGTGTGTGCGAATACAAGGTGCCCTAAATAGTTTGGTCGATCAGATAGGGACTTACGTCAGTGTCAATATAGCCTTTTGCGACATATAACTTTGAAACAAAATGGAAATGCAAAATAATGCTTGAAAGTAAATAAATCAGGAAATGCGACAACAATACAAAGTAATGCTTGAAAGTGAATAAAATAGAAAAAAAATAATGCAATTGGGACAATAGGCAAGAAATAAAGTAAAGTGTAGTTAGAAGTATGCACCACTCTGAACCTACAGATTTGCTTTGTCAGGGTAGATACAATCGGTTGCACAACATGATAGAGTGCAGAGATCCTGTGAGTGATCAAGATGTGTCAAGCAAAGCAGATGGTGCACTTTAGGGTGGACTTAGGTGTCGACAATGTATGGGTTCTACCAAGGTGGTAGAGAGGGAAAACAGAATGGAATGTCAACCAGGGATGCTCACTGTTCAGAATGTCAAATAGAGAGCTTACAATGTTCCGTTTTGCGACATGTGTGAAAGGGAGCTTGAATGCCAAAGCGAATGCCAAGAAAATGCCATGTCAAGGAGTTGGGTAGAATTCCTTGCCTCTTTTTTTGAATGCTATTTTTGTTCAAAGTTCCGAACTCAGAGATCGTCCCTTTTTTTGGGATGCTTCAAGATGTAACCATGAAACACAATTAGGCAAAGGTCTTACATGCTTTAGACATCCCTGAAGTGGCAGGCATTGTTGCTAAGGCATGCAATGTCCAAAGTAAGAAGGCTAGTAGCAGTTCTAGTAATAGCAAGCTGAAGGAGTTGGCATCGAGGGAGCTAGGAGTTGTGGGGATGCAAGTGCCCAGGAGTCCCTGCCCAAGGCAAACATCATGTAGTTCAACTGTAAGATGTGAGGCTTAACAACTGAATGTATTTTGAGGTCGGATGATGATGGGGACTAGAGGATAGCAACTTTGTGGCTGGGCCACAATAGTGCTAGAACTCCTGCAGTAGGTGTTGACACTAGAAGCTAATGCCAGGGTGACAGGTCATTGTAGCGGTAGCTCCGAAAGGTTAGCATGATGTCATATGACATCTCCAAAGGATCAGCAAGATATCAGGGGTAGTGGCATTGGATATATTCTAGAGGATGTTCTTTTGACATTGTTACCTACGTTCTAAAACTCCAACGTTCCACCCTGTGTTGGCATTTTGTAGGATTTCTTATTTGAGGAGTGGCAGATGTGAGTTGGGAACGTTGTGCCACAAACCTAGTTTAAGGTCCTCGTAGATCATCTGATGTACTGGTTTAAGGTCCTAGTAGACCGTGATGTGCTAGTTTAAGGTCTTAGCAGACTACTATGCTAGTTTAAGGTCCCAGTAGACCGTTGTGCTAGCTTATCGTTGTAGCGGATGATGGATGTGCTAGTTTATTGTCATAGTAGATGGTGGATGAGCTAGTTTATCATCATAGCAGACTTTCTATGCTAGTTTAATGTCATAGCGGATGTTCTGTGCCAATTTATTATCATGGCAGACTATCTGTGCCAGTTTATAGTCATGGCAGACTAGGGATGCTAGTTTATAGTCGAAGTGGAATATCTATGGCAGTTTAACATCATAGAGGATGCTCTGTGCTAGTTTATAGTCATGGTGGACTATTTTCTTACATTGATTATATGTTAAATGTAGTACGAATTCAAGTATAAATGGTTCATGGGATTTGCAAACTCTCTACCATCCATGTCTACCAGCTTGAAGGCTCCATTCTCATAGGCTTTTGTAACTACGAATGGACCTTCCCAGTTTGTCGAAAACTTGTCTACATGTTCACACAGAGCTTTGAGGACTAGGTCCCCCTTTTTAATTGACCATCGATGCTTTTGCCTTTGTTTGTCCTGATACCATTCGATGCAACCTAGTGTCTGTGCATGCTCTTCCTCTAAGGAGTTAAGGTCAATGGGTCTTGACTCATTGATTTGGGCCTCATTCACGATGCTCGAATGGATCATCTGCAATGATGGTACTTGCAATTCAAGAGGTAACACTACTTCAGATCTGTAAACTAGGCTATATGGAGTCTTACCTGTAGCTGTCCTACACATTGTACGGTAGGCCCACAGCACATAGAGGATTTGCTTATGCCACCACCTTTTACTGTTGCTAAGAATTTTCTTAAGAAAGTTGATGATAACCTTGTTCATTTCTTCTGCTTGATCACTAGCCTACGAGTAATATGGTGATGAGAAAGATTTCTTAATGCCAAGGTTGCTACAAAAGGTTTTGGTTTCTGCATTACTAAACTGTGGCCCATTGTCCGTCACGATACTCATGGGAAGACCAAACCTTGTCATGATGTTGTCTAGGATGAAGTGGCAAACCTATTGACATGTAGTTTTCCAAAGGGGAATAGCCTCTACCCACTTCATCAAGTACTCGGTTGTTGTAATGATGAAGTTATGCCCTATGAAAGACTTAGGTGCTATGGATCCTATGTTGTCAAGTCCCCATCATTGAAATGGCCACATGATCTGTGTAGGGTGCAACTTAGTAGGTGATACATGTATAAGATTTGGGTGGTCTTGGCACATGTCACATGTCTTAACTTTAGCAAAAAATTCTCATTCCATGAAAGGCTAGTGATACCCTAGGCATCTAATCTTAGCTGCCATAGCCCTGGGAGCTATGTGTCCTCCACATAGTCCTTTATGGATCTTGCTAACGACCTTTTGTGCCTCCTCCCCACCAATGCAAGTTAACAGTATTCCATCAAAGAGCACTTACACAAGGTTTTATCTCCTACGAGGACATACTACCATGCTCGCTTTCAGATTGCATCCCTTTGGGTGGGTGTCAAGCTGTGTGAGGGTTTACCATGTTGTAGGTAGGCTTTCACTTTAGTGTACGACTCTTGGGCCTGGTAGCGCTTACGAAGGCCATGTGTACTAGTTAGATGATAGGGTCTATACACTCTATTATCGAATTAGGTAGGGTTGCAAATAGGTGTGGTGGCACGTTCAACGCTAGCATGGCTAAGGCATCAACTACAGTGTTTTCACCATGTGGCACATGCTGGATGTCCGTCGTGGTGAACTATTTCAATAAGTTTTTGGACAAATCATAGTAAGGCTATAAGTGTAAATATTTACATGCATAGACTTGAGTGATTTGATTGACAACAAGTTGAGAATCTCCTCGGACTACCAAATGTTGGATTTTTAATTGTTGGGCTACTAGGCGGCCCCTAAGAAGTCCTTCGTACTCAGCTACATTATTCGTACAAAGGAACGTGAAGTGGTAGGAGAAAGGTTGAATGTCCCCCAAGGGGAACATAATGATGATGGCAGCACTACCAGCTCATGTATTTGAGGCACCGTTGAAATGAAAAATGGCCTCGAAATGCAATGGCACCAGGTTGATACTCCAACATGTTCATCATGGAATTCAGGTTCTATGGTTGCTTGATCATCAATGGGTGAGGTTGTAAGCTACGTAGCTATCACTTGTCGTTTCGTTGACGATTGGGCCACATGGTGTAAATTGAACTCCATTGTTATCGCTTTCCATTGGGCTATCTTGCTACTTTCATATAATTTTTTTGTGATAGCCCAAAGTAAGTTTCTTTTGCATATGATGTTTACTTGGCTATGGAATAAGTAGTGTCTCCACTTTTTTAGTGTGAACACTAGGGAGAGACAATTCCTTTCCACTTCGTTGTATTTGGCTTCATATGCGATTAATGCATGGCTCAAGTAATAGACTTGGATTTTAGTGCCTTCTTCTCTTTTTTGGCATAACAGTGCTATGATAGATGTGTCTAAGGTGGCAAGGTAGATGTAGAAAGTCTTATCCCTTTGTGGTGGGTAAAGCATTGGGAGGTGTAAAAGCTCTTTCTTCAAGTCATCGAAGACTTGTTGACATTGGGTTATCCACTTGAAGTTAACTACTTTCTTTAGTAAGTGTTGCATGGGGTGTAACTTATCAGTCAACCTTGTTGTAAACCTTTTAATGTACTATATACTACCTTGCAACCTGCACAATTCTTTAAGGTTAGTAGGGGGTGTTAGGTTAATGATGGCCTTAACTTTGTCAGGGTCCACTTGTATTCCAGCCTTCGATACTACAAACCCTAGCATGCATCCAATTTTGATGCCAAAAATACATTTCTTTGGGTTAAGACGCAAGTAATGCCTGTGACAACACTTGAGGACTACCTCTAGATCTATGGGATGATCGATAGCTGCCTTAGACTAGACTGCTATGTCATCCACATAGTCATTCAGCCTCTCTAAGAGGTAGTTGCTAAATATATAGATCATGGCTTGTTGATAGGTTGCTCTAGCATTCTTTAAACCAAAGGGCATCATAGTGTAACAAAATGTTCCCTAAGGGGTCATGAACGTAGTTTTCAACTAATGCTCTGGGTTGATGTGAATTTGATTATAACCTGAGAACCCATCCATAAAGGATAATAGCGCATGACCAGCCGTAGTGTCAATAAGTTGGTCAATACTCGGCAACGGGAATTCATCTTTAATCATTACTTTGTTCAGATCCCAAAAGTTTATACAAATTCATATACCTTCTATTTTCTTAAAGACTACAATGATGTTTGATACCCATTCCAAGTAATCGACCGCATGAATGAATCCTGCTTGGTATAACTTGGTGATTTTGTCATGTATGGCTAGTGTGATTTTTGGTTTGATTTTTTGAGCCTTTTGTTTAACCGGTTTGACACCTTGGTCCAATACAATGTTATGTTGTATTAGCCATGGGTCCAAACCCGACATGTCATTGTAAGACCATGTGAATACCTTGATATTGTCTTGAAGGACTCTGGATACATCCTTTTTTATTTGTTCATGTAAGAGGGAACTTAATTTTAGCATCTTTACCTCCCCCCTAGACGTCTTTACTGGTACTTTGATGAGAGGGTCCTCGGTCACGTCCCTGACCTCTAAGTCTAAGGCTTGGACCAAATGTTTGGGCCAATCTAGGGACGTTTCCAAGGATGCTATAATGTTATCAATAGATGAATTCTAGTCTATTAACTCTAAGTTCAAATATCTTGCAAGCTTGCCAAGAGGACCTGTCAAGGTCAAAGGTGAGTGTAGATCCCGCTGCATGGCCACCTTCTTCAACCTGCCACAATAAGAGAAAGCTCAGTCAAGTGATACCTATTTGTAGCTATGGTGCATAGTAGTAAATATTTGCAAAGCAATAATTAAACATGTAATACTTTTCAGATATTTGGCCAAATTCGTAGGGCACCAGTTTAAGGTCTTGGTGGACCACGAGCAGGTTCAAACACGCAATTAACTCTGTTAGTTTAAGGTTGTGGTGGACCATTAACAAGTTGTAAAGGTATAGTTACTAATTTAAGGTCTTTGTGGACCGTTAAGAGGTTGACTCCATAAAATGTTACTAGTTTAAGGTCTTTGCGGCCTGCTAAGAAGTAGGGTTTGTGACATGTTACTAGTTTAAGGTCTTTGTGAACCATGGTACATAGACCTCATAAAATGTTACTAGTTTAAGGTCTTTGTAGAACATGAGGGTAGGTTTCATAAAATGTCACTAGTTTAAGCTCTTTACAGACTGTGAACATAGGCTTCATATAGGTAGGTTGCTAATATAAGGTGGGACAAAATTTTTTGTTGGGCCCACCTATTTGGAAGTAAGAATGCTATGCTATCGCAGGTTTTCAACACAAAAGTGCTACTCTACATGGGGCATCCCACATTACTCGAGGTGCAAAAATGAAAAGTTCTTTTCACCGCATCAGCTATAAATAGGGGTTTACCCCTAGTAAACTTGTCATTTTCATTATCAGAGAGCAGAGCCCACATCTAGAGAGTAGTACGATCATGCCGAGGGAAAGAAAAATGGTGTAGTGTACCAACTAACAACTTCTGCAAGTGAAGCAACGATGCCTAAAGGTGAACGTAAGCACTGAGGACTCGCTAAGGTGGACAAAGTCAAGGACACTTTGGGGTGCCTGACCCAAGCACGTGTCAAAGTGTGGGAGGAGGCTCCATCTACTCAGTAAGTTGTTATGCTACCTTTTTTATTCAAACTTCTGCAATTGTTACTATTGAAATCTGCATCCTTTGCCACTCATTTTGGTTTCCATTTTGGCCACTACACTACCGTTGTTTCTGGTTGGGCATCGTGGCTATACAGATGTTACGCTATGGTTGCATGTGGTACCTCCTTGACCTCCATTGTTGCGACTACCTTATCACTAGGGTTTGGGCAAGTTTGGATAGCTTAGTGCATGGTTAGCATAGCGCGCCACCCCAAGAGGGTTTGGTCATCTACGTGATCTGACGAAATGTGACCCATGTTTATCGTAGTATATGGAAAATTATCTTGTGTAGCTGAATTATGGTTGGACAAATGTAGCATAGTGAAATTTTACTTATTTGCACTTTGTAGTGTTTTTATTGTGGCATGCCTATACATCGTGAGGTCTTTGGGTTTATTTCCTTGCAACACTGTTGAATTTGCAATTATCGCTACATTGCTAAATTCATCTTTTGTTGAGTTTTCCATATTGCTATGCTTGTCATAGTGATATCTTGATTACATCATTGTATTATTGTGTGTCTGCTTGTTTCTATTCATTTGTGTCAGTATGCGTTGTCTAAGCGTTGTTGCGTTCTGTGAAGTTTGATAGTCATGCTACACTACGAAGCTTGCTTTGTTGTTGCTTGTTTGTATTTTGTTGTGTTTTGTATTTTTATTTTTTGCAACTATGAAATCATGCTATGCTACATGTAATGAAAATGTAATGCTATGCTATACATGGTCAGAGGGTTGCACTATGATACATGTAACCTTGCTCGTTCATTGTGCTAACATTTGGTTCTTCGTTATGCAGGGTTATGTTAATACCCATCCTGATTGTCTTGGAGATAGTAGGAGTCTTATGCTGCCTTAGAAAATCAATGTCCAATGTCCCTCCTCCTCACACACATGTGGAGTGGTTGGAGATTTGGTTCTAAGAGGATGGATGAGACTTTCTACAGTTCCTCCTTCAGCACTTTAGTATGATCATTTGGTCACACTTATCGGTAGGGACAGTAGCTACAATGACAAAAACCCTATTGCCTGGGGCAAATTGGGGAATTCTAAAATTTTTTAAAGATGGATTAATCGGGGGTGAGAAGATAGAAGGTTCCAACCAATGCCCAAAAGGCTTGAGGAACTTAAGTTGAATTTGGGAGATGCCTGAGTATAAGTGCTATAACTTATACAACACATTCTTTGTTTCTCATCACATAGGTACCTATTTTTAGAACCCACCTGGAACCATTTACTATGCCAGTGGGTGAGTTCTATAAAGGTATCTTGTTAGGTTTTGTAATCAATGCTACGCTAGACATAGGTGTTAATAGTGTAAATATGCTTACTTTTGTCAAGTTTTTTATTGGCAAGAGTGGTCTCCATGGTGACACGGATGCCTTGGCGTTAGCACAAATGGCCCTACAGGAGTTTTCCTCCACTAAGAATGTGTGCATCAATGTAATAGGCCAATTTGGGGATGATTTCTAAACCTATCCAGCATGGTATTCCCAATTTTATGTGAAGTGAAAGGAATTTGGTTCGTTGGATAGGGAATGGGCATCCCTCCAGCAAATCACCGTTGAAGATGTGTTGGTGGATCTCCCACCATTTCCCATGCCATTAAACCTGGTATGCTAAAATGTGAATCTACTATTACATGTTCAAGTGATGTTTAATTTTTTCTAACCCTCATTTTTTTGTTTTGTTTTTATTTATTTTTGCAAACTATTTTAGTGGTGAAGAAATCCAAGGAGGAGACTGTAATGGCCTTCGGGCACAATGACACCAACCTCTTCTTCAAGTAAGGGGAGGGGGAGGAGACTCAATGTTGGCTCTAAAATAGGGCCCCAACCATGCTTGTCCATAACCTTCAGGAGGCCAGGCTTATGGATTTATTTTTGGCCATTAACCCAAATGTCCCACCTACCAAAATGCATTCCCTAGCTGACTCTTTCTCTAAGTAAGCAGATCGCTTCCGCACACGTGTTCATGATGTGCGAGTGGCATTTGACATCAATGACCAATTGTTTGTGGATCTTTTCGATGTCCCCTATGATGGTCTCCATGTGTGAGAAAAATCTAACAGAGATGCAGGCCATCAGAGGGACAGTGAGGAGTGGCTAGGGGCTATAAAGGACCGAAAGGGAATCTATATTGCGAAGGTCAAGCTATCAGTGGCCAAAATGGTTTACCCCATCTTCCATGCCCACACCTTCCCCAAGCTGCTCTACCAAGAAAAACTCATTGGAATTGAGCAAGCTTGGATAATGAGGGATGTCATGGAAGAGGGGACC
Source organism: Gnetum montanum (assembly GCA_015680685.1). NCBI lineage: Eukaryota > Viridiplantae > Streptophyta > Gnetopsida > Gnetales > Gnetaceae > Gnetum > Gnetum montanum. Next base: position 707,631 of record MNCI01004792.1, read on the forward strand.
CATTACAATTGGGAAAAAAACCTTTGCAAAGGCATGCAAGCTAAAATGGTCAAGCTTCACAAGAAGCTTGAGTCCCGTTTCAATGTGCATCATGCCTTCTTTATAGCTTATCTATGATGTTTTGTGGAATTCTTGGTAGTCTGCGAGAATAGGGTCTGGGTACTACAAGATCATAACCATATTTCCAAACCGTGGATTTTCCAAGTCTTCCATACCACCTGATCTTAGGACCCCCCAAAAGCCATTGGGGAGTCATTTTCAATAACAATAGGGATCAGGTGGCATGCAACTTTTGAGCCCAGGACAGCTTGGGAGAGGTACCCCCTACTACCATTGGCAGTGTGACAAAGGAGAAATGCCTCATTGCGGAGACAATGACAACCAAGTTGCAGCGTAAGAGGCACTTTCAGCCGAAGATCCTCCCCACACAGACGAGGGAACAGGGAAGAATCTGTAACTCAAACTTCGTAGAGTGTAGCCCTCCATTGGTAAGTTTTTTTTTCGTTTATTTTTTTTTTCTAACGTTTGCTACATTGTGTTACGCTAGGTAGCATAACAACTACTTCAAGTTGATGTTATCTGCTTATTGCTATCATGATTTATCAGCTGAGGAAGAAGAGGAAGAAGGCGGAGAAAAGGTAATAACTCTTATGACAGGGGTGATTAGCAAAAAGGTGGATGGTCTGGCTATAGAGGAGGGGGCCCCGGCTAGTGAAGAAGGGGCCCCTACTACAGAAGAAAGGGCCTTGGTTGGTTAGGAGAAGGTATTTGCTGATGAAGAGGAGGCCCCTACTGATGAAGAAAGGGGTCCAACCAATGAAGTAGAGATTCCTAATAATCAGGAAGAGGCCCTTGCCGACGATCCTTTTGTAGAGAGAAGTTTGGTACTAGAGGGGCACATGAGCATCGAGGATGCTACTATGCTACTGGGTTAGTTGGAAGGAGAGGGGCTTCATTTGGACGCTGGTGATTTTGACCACATATTTGATAGTGTGTCGATGGGTGACCCTGCCCCGCTATCACCCCTGAGGGTTTGCTGAGTAGGAGCTTTACACTATCATTTATGCTATTCATCATCCCTATAATGATTCTCTCAACTATAGCAACCAAAAACTTCGATGGCTAGAAAAAATGTCAAGGGGTCATCGACTGCGAACAGTCTTGACCCCATTTTCGTGGGAGGGTTGTGCTAGATGGAATGGAAATGGGGCACCCTGAATGGTCTGGTCAATCAGAAAGGGACTTAGTCAATGTCTATATAACCTTTTGCAACATGTTATTTGAAAATGAAACTGATAGTGCGAAGTAACGCTTAAAATGTAATAAAAGGTAGAAAACAATGTAAAATGCAATAGTAAACAGGGGATAGTATAAAATGCAATTAGAAAAATGCACCGCTTTGGAGCTACCACTTTGCTATGTCAAGATGGATACAATCAGTTTCACAGTACTAGGAAGTGCAGAGATCTCGAGGGTAACCAAGACATATAGAGCGAGATGGTTGTGTGCTTGAACATGGACTCAGGTCTTAACAATGTGAAATGCTACCAAGGTGGTAGGCAAGAGTAGAACAAAACACTCACTAAGAATGCTAACTGTTTATACTGTCAAAATAGGAAGCTTACAATTCTTGAGGTTATGGTCTATCTTGCTTGCTTGTTAGCCAAAAAAATTGTTAGCTAACTAGACTACTCAGAAAACTAGAATCGAAAGTGCAAAAAAGAGAGCCCGAGTGCCAGAAGCTCTTTTTCAGTCAGAGTGTCCTTGTGCCTAAACAAACCAATCGTCTAGAGAGATTTTAAGCATTGCTCATTGGGGTATTCATAGGACCAAGGGCACATGAGAGATGCACTTTGGATGCCACATGCCTTGGCCTGTGCTGACTTGTCTATGCTGCACGTGCTTACATGACCATTGGGCGAGCCTGGCAAGCTGTAATTATGAGCTTGTCATGCCGTAATTGCACTGTCAAAGCAATAGTACAATTAGGTGAGGTGAATTAATGTCATGTAACCACTTGCCACATCTTGCCATGCTTGGTAGCGTAGCATGTTTGGTGTAGTGTGGCATCTTGTCACACTGTGCTAAACTACGCAGCATAGTGTAGCGTAACCATTAGTTTGAAGAAAAAAATCTGTATTGTGTCCCATTGCATGTGTTGGAAACCTTTGTAGTGTTGTGACTGATAGTCATGATTTTACTATGCCATGACATGCTACGTAGCATACCATAGCGTAGCAGCTATCCTTAGTCGTAAAAACATCGCCAATCTACAAACTTTATCTTTTTCATTATGAAAGTTGTGAACTTGTTGATCCCACCCTTTGAGATTCCTTCTATCATTTTCACAGAATTTCTACACCTCGTTGTGCCTTGTAGCTTAGCATAGCATAGTAGCAAACATGATGTGATTTTTCCAAGTTTGCGGCTTTTTGACGGAAGGAGACATTGTTGAAGGACTTGAAGTCAGGCGATGGGGCTGATCGTCCAACTTTTTCTATGTTCTGCTACACTCTGTAGCATAGCATAGTGTAGCACTATGCTTCTTCAAATGTCTTCTAGAGTTTTCTATGCTACATGGCATAGTGTAGCGTAGCAAGACTCCTTAACTTAGAAAACTTGTTGAAGCAAACAGTCTGAAAATCAGAGCATCCATCTCCTGAAGAACTGTTGTAACACTATGAAAATTACGAAGATCTAGTGAAGCAAGGATTTCTTCAAATTTTTGGTTGTTTCATTGGCTCCTCTCTATCGATGTCTGGAGGATGGGCTCGAGAGACATTGACAAAGAAAACGAAACACCATGGAAGGCACGATGCTAACGTTGTTGCTTCGTGAGTGTCAAGTCGTTGCTTGGCTGCACTTGAAAGTGTTGCATTGGTTTCCAAGAAAAGAGCAAAGATGAGGTTTAGAAAATTCCCTTGTCAAAGTTCTCATGAGGGACTTTTTTTCATTTTCATCTTTACTCTAACCTTCGACCTCATGTAGGATAGGTGTTTCCTTTCAGGATGAGTTATGTTACATCCGCAAAGGGTTTTGACCTCCCTAAAGATGCTTCCCGTGTGACGATCTGTGTTACGCATGTCATGGAATTTGCACTCTAAAGTAGTTAAGCTAGGTGAGGCACTCACTTCGCGATGCCATAGCACCTGCTCCTGTGGCCAAACTCGCCTTTGGCCACACCCTATAAGCACGACAGAGAGCGAAACAGCCACAATGTGAAGCGAGGGAAAGAGGTCTTCCTTGTTGCAAACATTGTTGAAGCTCTTGGACACCTGTTCTGGTGCATAGTGTCCAAAGTAGAAAGTCCAGTAGCGGCTTTAGTAGCATCGTTACAGTGGAGTTAGCATCAATGGTGCCCAGAGCTACTGTGAGTGTGGATGCTCTGGAATCCCTGGTAAAGGCATGCATTCTCAGTTTAGCTATGGGATCAGCTATCACATAGCTAAATGTCATTTGAGCTGAGGCATTGGCAAGGGGTTGGAGGATGAAAATATTATGATCGGGCCACAATACTGCTGGAACTCTAGTGGTGGGCACTGGCTAAGGAACTACCGTTAGGGTGGTGGGCCATGGCAACGGTAGGTCAAGAGGGCTAGTGTGATTCCATACGACATCTCTAGAGGTTTAGCATGATGCCAATGGTGGTAGCATTGTGTGCATTCTAGATCATGTTCCCAATGCGTTGTGAATCATGTTTTAGAGTTACAATGTCCCACATCCACGTCAGCACTATGCATGGTTATTCGATGTGTACTTGGCGTAGATGCATGCTAGGGACGTGACGTGAACCCAATCTAAAGTCTTGGTGGATCATGTGCTAGTTTAGAGTCCCAACGGACTACTGTGCTAGTTTAAGGTCCCAACAGACCATACATGGTAGTTTAGTATCATGGTGGATGTGTTGTGCCAGTTTGCAATGATAGCGGACTAGCTGTGCCAAATTTTCATCCTAGTGGACGGTTGCCACCAGTTTAACATCGTAGTGGATGCTTCTTGTTGCCACTATTTTAATGTTATTGAAGATACTGCTTGATGTTGTTACTAGTTTAATGTCATAGCAGATTGATGAGATGCAATATCGCATGGGCCACGATATCGCATACGCGATATCGCGGTCCACCGCCAAATCTATAAATAAGAGGCGACACTCCCCTTATTTTCCATTTTAGGCTTAAAGTATGGAAACTCTGGTAGTTTGATCACTCCAGAGATAGAATATTTTCCTTGTGCCTACAGTAGGATTCCTCAAGTGATCAGATCTTTATTCGAGTAGCTTTGTACCTGAACATAAGTTGTGTACGATAATAAAGACAAGCTTTGTGGATAAACCATGCAGTGCATGGAATAGGATTTATTACTTGTTATTTCTTACCTGCATTAGTGCAGCATGAGTACGACTTGGTTACATGCATTGATGAATGTGTACGGCTAACCAAGGAATCGGCTACTCATCATGATTAGTTTCTCTCACCCTCAACTCCTAGAATGCGGGATGAGTACGACTTGATTACGAGCATCTACGGGTGTGTATGGCTAGTCAAGGAATCAGATGCTCATTATGTTTAGGCTAGTTAACTGCCTTAGTACAACCACTTCGAGCACGTGCATTACGTGTGGTGATCCCAATAACGATTAGCATTTGGTAGCCACAGTTGCATAGTTCAGGGTGTGTACGGTAAGTGGGAACAGATGCTGACGCTAGTTAATTTACACTTAGGTCCTTAGTTAGAGTTAGTTAGTTCTCTCAACCCTTCACCCTTTAGCATAGGATAAAAACCAGAAAATACTATAAAAATCATACACCTCAGACTTACTTAACCATACACCATGACAACAACAAGTAAGTTTGGGAAGATAACAAATGATTAACCCCAAGTGTTCCATGGGGCATTTAGGCATTTAGTCTATAGAGTTTGACAGGATCATGCGTGCTACGCTCATTTCGTATGGTTGAGTGTAGGGGTACCTCGCCACTCATCATTGGCACCATTGCTAGGGACTAAGTGTCTGTGCATTGAATTGAACATAAGGGATATCACTCACATCGTTGTGAGCCTTAAAGTACCTTCAGGTTAATCAAAAGATAAAAATTATATACGGTAAATTAGCACACTGATAAAAATGCCTTCTCATAAGAGCAACTCACCACCTAAGGATCATACACGAGATAGTCGAAAACATAAAACACTTAACCAAAATTAGCCAAGTCCTAAACAATATAAAATGACATATACTCATTCCGATGAGTATATCCCTAACTTTACTTTTATTCTTCATCAGGATGAACAACTGTGGTGGAGATATTTGCAAGGTAACATTGTGTTACCCCTAGATCGAGCAATCTATCACATGCTTTTCCATGCCTTGGCATAGATTGGCATGCAAGAACATTACGCTGAATACGTTGTGGAAGATTTTGACATGAGGGATTTTTATCCCACTGATGCCCAATGTATGAGAGACTTAAGGCAGGAGAGTCAACATGCTTTTCTGAAGGTCAAAGCCCTGCACGTCCTTAGCCAAATAGGAGATGAGGAACCCCTTATCATGGGTTCTTTAACAAATGACGTTCCCCCTCCTAACGATGGTGAGGAGGCTAGGTATCAAAATCTATGATCAATGAACCATATCCCTAGTTTTGATGCCCGTGAACACCAACTATTGACAGAGGGAACAACCACTTATGCTAAGGACAGGCACTTAGATCGTCACCATGATTGGGGCCATAGCAGCTAAAGAGAAGGTAAGAAACATCACCATGGTGATGGTTTCCCTTCTTCTTCCCCTTCTTCACATCACTCACCCTCTCCTTCCACATCTGGGCATAGCCACCATGAACATAAAGGTGAGGATAAAAGTAAAAAGGATGAGAGACCTCAATGGGAAATTCGAGAGAGAGGACAAGGGCAAGGACGTAGGGAGAGTAGGGAACAACATAGACATCACAGGCGTCATGAAAGAGATGATCATGAAGAGCCCCTATTCACAACCTAAAGTATGCTTGACATAACGAAGGAAGTTAGGATTCCCACAAGGCATTTAAAGGATAGTCAGATCAAACAATTAGACATGAACAATATCCCATGATTTGAAGGGGAATACAATGCTAATCTGCAAAATCATTTATAGGCATTCCACGATGCCTGTGCCTTGCAAAATATAGACAATGAGTGGAAAAAACGTAAGTTGTTCCCAAGGACACTCACTAAGGAAGCAGAGAGCTGGTACCAATTCTTAGAACCGAAAACCATCAGGAGGTAGAGTACGATGCTAGAACTATTCAACGAAAAGTATCAAACGTACTCCAGAGTGTCCAATTTGCATAAGCAGATCCAAGGCTGGAAGCAAGGTCATCACAAACCCTTGGATGCTACCATGGCCCACTATTAGACACTGTTACATCATTACCCAGGCCATGGGTACACTTAGCAGGATCAACTTCGCCACATCGTGGATGGGCTAAGGCATGAAACTAGAAGAACCCTTGGGAATTATGCCCAAGGGTGATTATCAAAAATTAGAGCCCATGAAGTACAAAGCTTGTTGGAGCAAGTAGCAAACGAAGAAGGTGAGCTACGTAAAAGGGAAAGTACAGAAGAGTACAACCGTAATCCCTCCCTTTGAAGGAAGGAAATGAAGTTTTGTGATGAAGAGGATGAGTCACCACTCGAAGAGTTGGTGAACTGGAAACCCTTGCCGATCCAAAAATTAACAACAGAAATGGCAACTAAGGTAGATGATGTATGGAGTTCCTTAGATTCTAAAATTAAAACTATCTTAAAAATTGTAGTAGAGTCTAAGGTAGAACAAAGTAGTGACAAAGGTAAGAAGAAGAGGAGAGATTTAAGCCCTACACATAACAAGGGTAAGGGAAAAATCAATAACTCCAATGTGGCTATGGACTCTAACACAGATGATTATAGTGGATGTGGGGTCTGCTACTATGAACATCCTAAGGGATGTTGCCCAGTTATCTCACATCTGCAGGAGTTTGGGGTGTATGCGCTTAATCCAAGACTTAACCAACGGCAAACAACCCGAAGGTTACCTTATCCAAGAGGTAACCCAAGGTAGTTCCACCAACCACTAACATATTATCCAAGTGGAACTCCACCACAGCCCATCAGACAACATCAGTAGTGGCAATACCCACAGTCATGGGGGATGCCATTGTCAAAACAACAATACCCTTACAAACAGCCTAATCCTTATGGTTATTTTGGGCAACAGCCAATTTCCCCAGGTGACTCTATGGGTCACATAAACCCTCCACATTACTACCAAGTTCAGGAGTATTTTTGGACTCCTTCTCCTTCAGGAAACACTCCATACCCACACTATCCTCTAAATCCATCCACATCTCTTGCGCCAGTGGCCCCATCATCAACCATTCCAACAAAGCCTAGAATAAATCGCACTCAACTGCAATATCCCAACACTACGAGGGCTCCCAATCCTCCAATATCAGTTGGTTCTAACAATCATATACCAAAAAGACCCTTCCTCAGGACCAATAATCCAACCAAGCATTCGCCTTCACAAGCGGGTGAGCATCCTAACACCCCTATACCAAATAAGGTTTTGGGAAATCCTTTGATAGCGAAATCACGTCCAATGCATAAAGTTATGTTAACACATACAATAACTAACTAGATCAAGGATGGCCACCTCCCAAAGAAATTATCGGATCCAGGAGTCCCCCTAGTTTACCTCCAAGTTGCTAAGAATGAACCCCATAAGGCTCTCCTTGACTCAGGTTCTGAGGTCAACTTAATCTCACAAGAACTGTATAAAACCTAGAACCTACCTCCACTCAAGAAGAGCAATGTTCACCTAGAGCTGTCTGACCAATCCATCACTATTCCTTTGGGACAAGTCAAAGACATTGTTACCACTATCGGTGGATGGTCATACCTAGCCGATTTCCTAGTGATCCAGATAAACAATGACAAAGGGGATTTCCCAATTATAATGGGGAGGGCATGGATAAATAAAATTGACACATGCTTAGGAATTCAGAACCTTTCCCTAGAAATATCCAAGACAAATACTTTTGAAAAAATTGAGAGGAAAAGAGTTCCATGCATCGCATATAGTGACACAGGGTGTCATTGAATGTAGAAATCATGGGTGATACAAAGTTTAACATTGCTTGCATGCAATCAGTGTGCATGGAATATTGATATACAAAAGTGCCTATATGTGATAGCCACCCAACAAGAAAACACCCAGTGGCTAATGGATGATAAAGAGAACAACCCGACAGCCTGCATGGAACTAGCTGAGGGAATACCTAGTGCTTACATTGAAAGCGCAGACATATTAGAGAAAGTCTGTTGCCAACTTCCAGCCCTTAACTCCGAAAATATTAATTGGGAAAAGTTGGAGATTCCTAAGGAATTTAAACAAGAGCCCCTAGATTTAAAATTGTTTCCCACCGGTTTGAAATACATGACCCTTAAAAATGGAAAACTGGTGATCATCAACGCAGAGCTTGCACCCAAGGAAAAAGAAAGTTTGCTAAGGGTGATAAACAAGTGGTCAACAGCCTTTGCTTGGTCATACCCTAAACTAACTAGAATAGATCCTAGGATATGCTAGCATAGGATTTACATAGACCCTTCTATGAATCCTCACAAGCAACCCCAGAGGAGGTTGAACCTGAAACTAAAACAAATAGTAAAAGAGAAGCTAGAGCAGCTTCTCAAGGTAGGGTTCATTTACCCTATTTCTGATAGCGAATGGGTTAGTCCTCTTGTTATCATACCAAAGAAATGAGGTAAATGGAGGGTATGTATAGATTTTAGGCTATTAAATCTGGCGACATTTAAAGATCACTTTCCATTGCCATTTGTTGACCAAGTCTTAGACACTATAGTAGGGCATCACTATTATAGTTTTTTAGATGGATATAGTGGGTACAACCAAATACAAATTGCACCAGAAGACCAAGCCAAAATGACATTCACCAGTCCTTGGGGAACATTTGCGTACAAACAAATGCCTTTTGGCTTATGTAATACACCTACTACATTTCAATGATTAGTTCTAAGCATCTTTCAACAGCGAATAGGTAATGGAGTAGAAGTCTTCATGGACGAATTCTCCACTTATGGAATGAGTTTTGATCAAGCCCTTGACTAGTTAGAGCAAGTATTGAAACAATGTATTGAAACCAACCTCAAGATCAACTGGTAGAAGATCCATTTGATGGTTCAAGAGGGCGTCGTACTGGGGCATAAAATTTCACAATCAGGAATTGAGGTGGACCCAGAAAAAATTAAAGTCATCCAAGGAATTACTCGACAACCAGAAACTGTTAAAGATATTAGGTCATTCCTTGGATACACTAGCTTCTACAGGAGGTTTATCGCGAACTTCTCCAAAGTTGCCAAACCGTTGGTAGAATTAACAAAAAAAGATGCACCATTCGAATAGACCAGGGAATGTGAACAAGCATTCCAAACTCTCAAACAGAGGCTTGTGGAAACCCCCATTCTACAAGGCCCTGACTAGTCCAAGTTGTTCCATATCATGACCGATGCATCTAATTACAGCTTAGGAGCCATACTGACACAACTAGATGAACAAAAATGACCTTATTACATCCACTATGCCAGTAAAAGTATCACCGGTGCACAGCTTAACCACATGACTATCGAAAAGGAATTAATGGCTGTAGTGTTTGCACTGGATAAATTTAGGCACTATGTATTCGGTTACAAGGTATACATCCATACAAATCATAGTGCAATTAGGTTCCTTATGAACAAACCAATGGTTAGCCCATGTATCATACGTTGGCTAGTAATTCTTCAGGAGTTCGATTTAACAATTGTAGATCGCAAAGGCACTGAGAACGTAGTCACCGATCACCTATCTCGATTGTGTTGGGACAACAAAGAGGATGAACATGTTGTATCTGACCATTTTCCTAATGAAACCCTCTTTGCTAGTGTAATAAATAATCAACCCACAGAAATCAATTGGTATAGTAGCATTCTCACTTATCTCATTTCACAATAAATACCATAGGGGTGGGACTTTAGGAAGAAATAATAGTTTCTTCACAAAGCCAAGTACTTCATGGAAATCAAGGGACAACTCTATAAAGTCTGTCCTGATGGCTTGGTTTGATGGTGTGTGCCCAATCAAGATCAATTGAAAGTTCTCCAGGATGCTCATGAGGGCCCCTGTGGGGGTCATTATGCCAGAAGACGAATAGCCACTAAGGTCCTACTTACAAGATAGTATTGGCCAACACTATTTCAGGATGCCCATCATTTTGCCCAATCCTATGAGTGCTGCCAATGTGATGGTGGAATGACTGCTAGAATGGAGGATTCACAACAATGGATTCAACCTTTAGAACCCTTCGATATCTGGGGAATAGATTTTATGGGACCGATTACACCAATGTCCAACGAAAAGGCATATATAATCGTTGTTTTTTATTACTTAACCAAATGAGCTGAAGCAACAGCTATAATAGAATGCACATCATCTACAGCTGCACGATTTGTACAACAACAAATCATTAACAAGTTTGTTGTTCCACGTGCACTCATTTCTGATAATGGAACACACTTTACAGGTGTAACCTTTCACAAACTGATGCAACGCTTAGGGGTTGAGCATAAATTGACCACACCTTACCACCCCAAGCCAATGGTCAAACTGAGGTTACCAATAGGGAGATTACAAGAATCTTAAGATGAACAATTAGCAAATATAGATGAGACTGGAGCATGAAACTGAACGACACTCTTTAGGCGTACCATTCTACTTGGAAACTCCCTACAAGGTATTCTCCCTATGAGCTCATGTATGGGAAACTTCCAAAACTCCCCATACAGAATGAGCTCTGTATACTGTCCATGGCTTGCGAACTTCACCTGGATCTTGACCTAGCACAAAAACAACGGTTAGCAACCTTGAACATGTTAGATGAGAATAGATTGGTTGCGCTATCGTTAAATGAGTTGCACAAGGCACACAGTAAACAACGTCATGACTTAAGGATCTGAAGGTTTAGGTACCAACCAAGAGAGAAGGTCCTTTACTGGAACCCCACACATGTACCCCAACATACAAAGTTTCAAACTTTGTGGGAAGGGCCTTATATTATTCATACTACCTTCCCCTCTGGAGCCATGATGATCTATAAGCCTGAAAACCTAGATAAAAGGTTATTGATTAATGTGCAACAAACAAAACCTTTCCACGAATCTGCAATAGCCAGTACAAGTTACAACTCAACCAGCGGTCAATCTCACTTGTTATTTTGGATCTCTCCCTTACAACTCAATCATGGGGGAGATGGCCACCTATGCTGATCATATGAAGCCCTCAGTTCCTTTTACGTTTTTGTTTTACAATGTCTTTTTTACACATTTTTTTTTTTACAAATTTCTTTAACTTTTCTAGTTTTTGTTTTACATCATTGTTATACTTATTCACTTTTTGTGTGTGTGTGTGATCCACCTTGTAAGTTCATCCCATAATAAGTGTTTGGAATGATGGTATGAACTTTTTTCATATTGATTGCTAATGTTTGGTTTTTACCTTTAAGTCATAATGTTGATACTAAGGTATGTTTCTTTTGATATGATAGGTAATGAGATCACTTCATCCATCCATCCACCAATTTCTATAGTTTCTCTTGGCTTGGAAATGTACTGTCCTGTTCCAATAAAAACTTTAACGAATTAGTGACTAGGTATTTCTCAAACTAAGGAAGAACTCAAGGATTACAAAGGGTGTGACTTCAAGGGAACTTAATGCTTTTGTGTTGGTTGTTCTCTTGGGTGCTTGGATGTTTTCTTCTTGAGTTTTCTTACCATTCTGATGTTACCCAATTATCGAAAGCTGAGACAATAAACATAAGAAGTCTTTGCATGGTGTGGTTATCATGCATAAAAACACAAAACCAAAAAAAAAAAACTAAGTGAGAATTCAAAGCACACCCCTTAGATGAAATAAAATTTGGGCTACAAGCACTGGTTATGGAACCAAAAGCTTTCCCTCTAACTAAGGCCCTTCTTGCTTCCCATTCTCTCCTTTGTTTCGTCGTAGTGGTGGTGGCTCTTTGGAGATGCATTCTTGTTATTCAAGAGGATGGTTCAGCCAACTGTATTGATGCGAAGTCACTGAAAGTGGTTGGTTTGAGGCCGAAGTTTGAATGAGACTTGCCAAGTCACATTAATCATAAAACACACAAAGGGGTTGTACACCACCTTGTCCTTGGGATTCCATTTCGTTCTATTCTCTTCATCCTTCTCTCCATTATTCACCTCATTTCCGGTTGTATCATTAGTGTATATATTTTGGTTGATGCATTGTTTTATTTTTGGTAAATTCTTGTGATTAAGACTTTAACTCTTATTCCAAATTACATTCCCAGGGCCTATGAACTCTTTGAATGTTGGTTTGTCAGGGCATTAAGGGCATGAGCCTGCTTTGGAGAGGACCCACTAGCATTCCTATTTGGAGCATTAGTTAAATTCTTCCCCTTAACATTTTGCAATTAATTTTCTTTTGTTCATTACCATCTTGCCATCCATTTCATCGATGCCATAGTCATCTCTTTTTGTCTATCCTTCTTACTCCTTTCCTTTCTCCATTCTAACGCTACCAGAGGTTCGCGATTAGTCATGGGGGTACAGGACCTGATTTTTTTTTATTTTCTTCCTAACCCCTACACCTTCGGTAGCCATCAGTAACATTTTCCCAGTTCCATATCAGCCATACCACAACCTAGACAATGAACCTACACCGAAGCAAGGTATCAATTACATGATGATTCAATTACCCTTGCTAATATAAAACTATGTTTTGTGTGCAGATGGTGATTAAATAAACAATGGATTAGATTTGGAGCTAGAGCAAACACTTGGAATGGAGCAGCGCTAAAGCAGCTATGCAAGAAGCAAGATCGATAGTGTGCTTACCGAAGGACAACGAAAAGTGCAATCTTGGCATTGGCAGCAGCAACACTTCTTTCTATCTCTCTCTTTCTGTCAAGCTGCCTGATGTCATTGTAATAATGTTTTCACCCTTGTTGTCATGAACACCAGTTTTGTCAAGTCTTGTAATATTGATCCATTCACATGTCATCCCATTAGTTCCATTTCCCTCAATAATTCCATACCTTCCTAATATTATTGTAAGGAACTCGAGGACGAGTTTTCATTTAGTCATGGGGGTATAATGAGACATGATATTGCATTGTCCCCTGCGATATCACATATGCAATATCACGGTCCACCACCAAATCCATAAATAAGAGGTGGCACTCCCCTTATTTCCTATCTTAGGCTTAAATTAGGAAAACTCTGGCAGTTTGATCACTCCAGAGATAGAATATTTTCCTTGTGCCTGCAATAGGAGTCCCCAAGTGAACGAATCTTTACTCAAGCAGCTTTGTACCTCAATGCAAGTTGTGTACGGCAATAAAGACGAGCTTTGTGGATAAACCTTGCAGTGCATGGAATAGGATTTATTACCTATTATTTCTTACCTGCATTAGCGTAGCATGAGTACGACTTGGTTACGAGTATTGATGAATGTGTATGGCTAACCAAGGAATTGGCTACTCATCGTGATTAGTTTCTCTCACCCTCAACTCCTAGAATGCAGGATGAGTACAACTTGATTACGAGCATCTACAGGTGTGTATCGCTAGTTAAGGAATTGGCTGCTCATCACGTTTAGGCTAGTTAAGTGCCTCAGTATGATCACTTCAAGCACTTGTGTTACGTGTGGTGATCCCAGTAACAATTAGCGTTTGGTAGCCATAGTTGCATAGTTCAGGGTATGTACGGTAAGTGGGAACGGATGCTGACGCTAGTTAATTTAGACTTAGGTCCTTAGTTACAGTTAGTTAGTTCTCTCAACCCTTCACCCTTTAGCATAGGAGAACAACCAGAAAAGACTATAAAAATCATATACCTCAGACTTACTTAACCATACACCGTGACAACAACAATTAAGTTTGGGAAGACAATGAATGATTAACCCCAAGTGTTCCATGGGGCGTTTAGGCATTTAGTTTGGGGAGTTCGATCGAATCACACATGCTACGCTCATTTTGTAATGTTGAGTGTAGGGGTGCCTCGGCACTCATCACGGATGGTGCTTGATGCTACTAGTTTAACATCATTGCGGATGTTGCTCGATGTCGCCATGATTTAGATGTAGTATGGCTTGAGGTATGAGTGATTCACCAGGTTGGCAAACTCGTTGTCATCTATGTTTGCTAGCTTGAAGGCTCCATTACCAAAGGCTTTAGTGACCATGTAAGGGCCTTCCCAGTTGGCTGAGAATTTGCTCACATGCTCACGGACAGCATCGAGGATGAGGTCTTTATTCTATATTGGCCGTCGATGTAGGTCTGCATGGTGCTTTTGCTATTACTTTCTCTGGTAGTACTCTATGTGTCTCAGCATCTGCATGCGCTCCTCTTCTATTGAGTCGAGGTTGATAGTTTGCGACTCGTTGTTCTGGGCTTTGCTAACAACATCCGAGAGGATCATTCGGAGTGATGGTACTTGCAACTCAAGAGGCAACACAACTTCAGATCCATAAACAAGGCTGTAAGGAGTATTACTTTTCACAGTTCTCCATGTCGTTCTATAGGCCCATAGAACGTAGAGGATTTTCTCATGCCACCACCTCTTGCTACTACCAAGCATCCACTTTAGCAAGTTGAGGATGGACTTATTTATAGCCTCCACCTGTCTATTCTCCTATGGGTAGTATGGGAAGGAGAATGATTGCTTGATGCCTAGATTGCTACAAAAGGTTCAGGTTTTTGTACTACTGAATTGTGGCCCATTGTTGGTCACAATAGTCATTGGAATCCCAAAACATATCATGATGTTATCCAAGATGAAATGACAGATTTGTTGAGACATCATTTTCCTTAGGTGAATGGCTTCCACCCACTTAGTAAAATACTCAGTGGTGGTGATAGTGAAGCTATGCCCTGCGGAGGACTTAGGCATGATAGGTCCTATGAGGTCTAGTCCCCATCGTTCGAAAGACCACGTGATTTGCGTTGGGTGCAGGTTCGTAGGTGAGACATGTATGAGATTCGCGTATCTCTGGCGCGTATCACATGTCTTGACTTTTGATAGGCAGTCACAGTCCATGTGGGGCTAATAGTACTCTAGGAGTATGATTTTCACAGCCATAGCCCTAGGTGCTATGTGTCCACCACATAGTCCCTCATGCACTTCATTAACTACCTTCTGCGCCTGCTCCCCACCCATGCATGCTAGAAATATCCCATCATAAGAACATCGGCACAGGGTCTCATTCCCCATGAGCGTATATTTCTGGGCACGCTTTTGGATCACATCTCTCTGAGTAGATGTCAGTCCACATGGAGGTTCGCCATGTTGCAGGTAGGCTTTAATGTTAGCATACCACTCCTAGGTATCCGTAGCACTGATAGAGGCCACATGTCCCGCGTGAGTGATAGGCTCAGTACATTCGATGATCATAGTCAGTAGACTTGCGAATGAGTGTGCTGGAATGTTTAATGCAAGGGTGGCTAAGTCATCTGCCATGGTGTTCTCATTACATGGCATGTGTTGCACATCTTTTGTTGTAAATTGCTTAAGCATGCTTTTTTCTAGGTTACAGTAGGGTTTCATGTGCATAGCTTTGCAAGCATAGACCTTGGTGATTTGATTCACAACTAGTTGTGAATGACCATGGATTACGAAGTGTTGTATGTGTAGTTATTTGGTAGTTGAGAGGCCTTTGAGTAGCCCCTCATACTCTGCCATATTTTTGGTGTAGGGGAACACAAAAGAATAAGCAAACAGGTTCATTTCCCTAGAGGGAAACATAATGATGACACCTAAACTACCTCCTCACGAGGTTGAGGCACAGTCAAAGTGTAAAGTATCTTCTAGGTGCGATGGAACGATGTTGATAGTACCAACATGTTCGTATGGAAATTCGGGATCTATGGTCACGTGGTCATCAATGGGTGAGGTTGTAAGTTGCATTGCTATGGCTTGACCCTTAGTTCATGACTGACTTACATAGTGTAGGTCAAATTCTACGGTTATTGATTTCCATCGGGCTATCCTACTGCTTTCATACAAGTTACTAGTGATAGCCTGGAGTATGTTGCTTTTGCAAATGATGTTGAATGTATTGCAAACTAGATAGTGCCTCCATTTTTTTAACGTAAATACTAATGCAAGGAAATGCCTCTCTACTTTGTTGTACTTTTCCTCATGCGCTATTAATGCATAACTTAGGTAGTACATTGGTATTTCAGATCCATTGTCTCGTTTCTAACATAGCAGTGCTGCAATAGATGTGTCGAAGGTGGCAAGGTAGATGAAGAAAGGCTTATCCCTTTGTGGCAGATGCACCGTTGGGAGGTGCAAAAGCTCTTTCTTCAAGTCGTCGAAGGCTTTTTGACACTCGGTTGTCCACTCAAAGTCAACCCCTTTCTTTAGAAGATGTTGCATGGGGTGTAACTTGTCAATCAACTTTGCTATAAACCTTCTAATGAACTGTACCCTTCCTTGCAAGCCAAATAACTCCTTAAGGTTTGTAGGAGGTGCTAGGTTGATGATGGCCTTGACTTTGTTAGGGTCCACCATTATCCCAGCCTTCAATACTACGAACCCTAACATGCATATGGTTTTCACACCGTAGACACACTTCTTAGGGTTAAGGTGCAGATCATGCATTTGACAATACTTAAGGACTACCCCTAGATCACGTGGGTGATCAGATACCTCCTTGGACTTGACTGCTATATCATCCACATAGTGATTTAACATATCTAGGATGTAGCAGCAGAAGATGTAGGTCATGGCTCGCTGGTAGGTTTCTCCAGCATTCTTGAGCCCAAAAGGCATCATGGTGTAACAAAAGGTACCCCATGGGGTCAGGAAGGATTTTGTTAGCTGATGTTTCGGATTGATGCGAATTTGGTTGTAGTTGGAAAATCCATCTATGAAGGATAATAGAGCATGATCGGCCATAGTGTCGATGAGTTGATTGATGCTTGGAAGTGGGAAATTATCTTTGATAGTCGCCTTGTTCAAATCCCAGAAGTCTATGCAGATTCGTATTCCTTCCATTTTCTTAGAAAGAATGATGATGTTGGACATCCATTCTAAATATTCAACTGCACAGACGAAACTAGCTTGGTATAGCTTGGTGACTTCATCCCTTACAGCTAGTATAATTTCTGATTCGACTTTACAAGCCTTTTGCTTGACTACCTTCATGCGCGAGTCTAGGACGATGTTGTGCTGTATTAGCCTCGAATCTAAACCTGACATGTCGTTTTACGACCATGCGAAGACTTTGACGTTGTCTTGCAGAATCCTGGCTATCTTTTCGTGTATCTATGCGTCTAGGAGGGAGCTAAGATTTAACATTTTTATTTCTTCCTTGGATGTGATCACAGGCGTCTCAACGAGAGGGTCCTCAGTCACATCCCTGGCCTCCAAATCTAGGGTTCAAACTAGATGCTTGTGCTAGTATGGAGATGTTTCTAAGGTCACTATGGTGCTAGTTGTGGTTGACCCCTAGTCGATTAGGTCTGGGTTCAGTTGTCTCATGAGCTTTCCATGTGGACCTGCTAGGGCTAAAGGCATGGAGAGATCGTGACGGATTTTCATTTTCTGCTTAACCTGTCAAAGTGAGACGAAAGCTTGGTTAAGAGGCACATGTTGGTAGTGATTGTGTATAATGAAAACTTGCAAAACAATGAGATGTAACATAAGGATTACAATTTTTCTAGTTTAAAGTCATGGAATACTGTTATGACATGGAGATGCAGAGCTGTTAATAGGAAAAATGTAAAATGTCAACATGGGAACATGAAACTGCTACGCTATAAAATGTAAAACTGCCAATGCAAAAATGTGAGATTGCTAGTTTAGTGTCATTGTAGACTGCAAACTTATAACAGATCAAAACATGCTAGTTTAAGGTCTTTTTTAGACCGCGGAAGTTGCAACTGTGTTGGGGTTTGCTAGTTTAAGGTCCTTTCAGACCGGTAAGAGCACAACTATGCTATGATTGCTAGTTTAAGGTCTTTCCGAACGGGGATAACCGAAAATATATTTTTTCACTTTTCAAAAAAGTAAGTCATTAGCTTGAAGTGTGTCAAGGTTTTAATGCTAACAATGCTATGATGTCATGGCGAGCATGCTACGCTGTACGACTCACTCTGAATTAAATGGAGAGAGAGAGCGGCAAGTTTCCCTTTTCACCATTACCACCATAAATATGAATTAAACCTTGGTAAGCTCATCATTACCACTGTCAGATCACAGAGCCCATATTCAGAGCACAATGTGATTTCAGAGCAATTGTGCTAACAACGAGCAAGGTAGTTTTCTACACAATGACGAGGAAAAGAAATCTACGAGTAGGACGATGGCTCCAAGGAAGGAATGCATGAATTTGGTGCTTTCAAAGGTTGAGGAGGTGAACCAAACCCTAGGGTGTGTGACACAAGAGCGCATTGTGGCATGGAAGGACACGCCCTTGACCTTGTAGGTTACTATGCTTCATTTCTATTTTCACAATTCTGTTATCATTTTTTGCTTCTGTTGTTCTCTGCTTTTGTTTTGCATCCTATTCTTAGCCAACTGTGTTTTCTTTCATCACATTGTTTTGGCTTTTGCATCACCGCTATTGCCGTTTTGGCCATGGCAAGTGCATAAACATTACATCATCATTGCATGCAAGGTGGCTTAAACCGGCACCTCTGTCGTTGTCATAACCACAGGGGTTCAGGTAGTTTAAGTTGCTTGGCTTTTGAATGACATGATGTAGGACCCAAAGGAGGGTTGGGCCATGCGTGATGTGATAGTGTGACACGTGTTCTATTGGGGCATATTGTTAATTACCCTATTAGGGTTAATTTATCTGTTGTTATGCTAGGCTATTTTTACTATGCTAGCTCTTTCATGTTCTTACTATGCTATGCATGGGAAGAGGGTTATGCTACGCTATATGCATGAACTGCTAGGTGTTGCTACGTTGTGTGTGTATTGCACTTAGACATGATGCTAACACTTGCTGGTTGTGTTGTGCAAGATGGGGCTAAGGCCGATCCTAATTGTTTTAGAAATTAGAGGGATCTTGTGTCCTGTGAGAAAACCTATGGCCAATGCTCCTCCTCCCCAGATACGTGTGAGAGAGCACAGGGTCTGGTTCAAGAAAGGGGCACAAGACTTCTTGCAATTCCTCCTTGACCACTTCAGTGTGATCTTCTGGTCATCCCTAGAGGAGGAGGAGGTGACTAGCACAATAGAAGCCATATTTCCTAGGGCAAGTTAGGAAATTTTGAGGTTTCTGACCAACGGGGTAATCATGAGTAGGCAGGGAGAAGGATCTAGTTAGCACCCAATAGGGTTAAGGTGTCTAGCTTGGATCTGGGACATGCCTAATTACAGTTGCTACCACTGTTACAACACATTATTTGTCACACGTTATATAGCGACGTGCTTCCAGAATCCACAGGGAATTGTCTACTGGGCTGTTGTGTGACACTGGCTACATTGGTCAAATGCTAATAATATGTGTTTGTTACTAGGTTCCTCATCAACAAGGATGGGGTTCACGACCTACCAGGTCTACTGGCTACAACACAGATAGCCCTACAGGAGTTCTCTTCTACTGAGAACCTACGGGCGGGTGTGATCAATCAATGCGAGGATGAATAACACACCTACCCACATCAATACTCCATTCCTTATGATCAGTGTAAGGGGTAGGGTTAGCTAGATGAGGAGCCAGCAAAACCCTTCAAACTAGTCACGGTTGAACAAGTTCTGGTTGAACTTCCACTATTCCCATTACCGTATAGGCCCAGTAGGCCAAACAGTAACTATCACATGCTTGACTGTCTTTGCAATCTTTGTATTTTCTACATTTTTATGCTAAACATTTTTTGTAAAACTATTGCAGGGGTAAAGAAGCCCCAGGAGCTGACGGTGGTAACTGTTGGGACACAGGGGGCAAACATCTACTTCAAATACGCTGAAGTATAAGCAAGCCAATACTAGATAAATCATGCAGCTTCATACTCCTTAGTCTAGAACATCGAAAAGGCTAGACTTATGGATCTATTCCTAGCCCCAAATCTGAGTGTTCTTGCTGTTGAGATGCTCTCCTTGGTCAACTCCTTTTCCGAAGAGGTGAGCTACTTCGGCACACACATACAAGGCATGTGGATGGTCATTGAAATCAATAACGAACTGTTTGTGGACCTGTTCAATGTTCCTACCTATGACATCCTCATAGGGTTGAAGGGCAAGAAGGATTTAACCCTTTAGAAGAAGGATATCTAAGAGTGGCTGGGGATTGCTAAGGAGCAAAAAGGGCTCCCCATGAAGAAGCTTAAAGATGGGCCTACCATAGAGATCTACCCTATCTTCCGTGCTCATGTGTTCCCCTAGCTGCTTACCGAAAGGAAGGTCCTGGGGATTGAGTACGCTTGGATAATGCATGAGGTCATGGAAGAGGGGACTTGTTACAACTGGGCTAGCTTTCTATGTAAAGGCTTATAGGAAAAAATCTTGGGACTCCATCAGAAATTAGAGTCCCATTTCAACATACATTATGCCTTCTACGTAGCCTATCTGAAGCACTTCATGGAGTTCCTGCTAGTTCACGAGAATGGAATATGGGTCATACGAAATCACAACCAGATTTCTAGGCCGTGGATTTGCCAGATCCTCAGGACCATCTGAGCCCAAGATCCCCCAGAAATAATTGGGAAGTCATTCTCTATGAAGACTAAGGATTGAGTGGCTCGCAATGTTCATGGCTAGGACAGCATAGGTGAGATGCCCCCTGCTATAGCTGGTAGTGTGTCATGGGGGGAATGTCTCATAACTGAGACCATGCCCAAAATGTTGCAGCGAAACATGCCTCCCCCAGCTAAGGAAACCCTTCATGTGGAGGAAGAGGAGGGGCAGAAACTGCAGCTTAAACTGGAAAGGACGCAACCCCCCATTGGTCAACACTTTTGTCTAATGCTTACTTTGTTATTTTTTACTATGCTATGCTACACTAGGCAGTGTAGCGTAGCATAGCACTTGCTTGAAGCTAACTTGTTTTGGACTAATGCAAACATGCTTCTTTGCTAGAAGAGGAAGAAGAAGAAGAAGAATAAGGTGATGAAGAGGTGTCAGCCCCTAAGGTGGGGGCAAAAAATAAAGACACGAAGGCCCTAGTCTTGGAAGGAAGGACACTGGTCTCCTAAAAGAAAAGGCACCAACGCATGAGAAAGAGGTCCGTAAAGGCTTGGCAGGGACCTCTACCAAGGCTACTGCCATCGTCTTGCATCAGCAATAAGGGAGACCACAATTGGACGTTGGTGAGTTTGGAAATATGTCTACCTTGCCACGGCCCCTTTTCGATCATTTTTGATATGTTTAGTTATGTAATAGTCACTACTGTTGATGCTATATGATCCCCTTCGATTCATGCGGAGTCATGGGCTGAGATCCCTAACAAGTTTACATTCGTGCAGGGAATCGTTGATAACATGATCAACCACCTCCAATAGGCAGACCCTAACGCAGGTTAGTAGTATTAGGTGCTCTTATGTTGTTATGCTAGAATTTCTCAAGTTTTCTATTCTTGCTCTGCTAACACGATTACTACACTCTTTATGTCATGGAAGCCTCTCGACTCAAATGGGACCCAGCATGGCCTTTGAAAGTCAGTGTCATGCCTACATTCCCCCCTGAAGTGACCAAGGTGTCTCGTCGTGCATACGACAAGGCTTGCAAATGTGTTTTGCACTTGGCATGCTCCTTATGGTAGTATAAGCATGCTAGCGAGGACCTATGGAAATGGGTCCAAAGGACCAAGCAAAGAGAGGTCAACCTAGTTGCCGAAGTGGAGGACCTCAGGTTGAGGAATAGGAGAGACCACAACTGTCTCATTTTCACCTATTGACCTTCCCATAGGAGAGACCATAACTGTCTCCTTTTCACCCGGACCACCAAGGTGGACAACTGTCGAAAGGAAGAGAGCTGCTATAGAAGCTGAACCAAGCAACAAGCGTTGGATGGACATCATGGCAGAGGAGGTCTAGTGCTGCCTCGGTCTCAGTTTGGATCGGTGCCCTTTGAGATGGATGTAGGTCCTTCTCAAGTAAGTTGTTTTCTATTGTGTTAATGCTTATGCTCTATTGTAGTTTGTGTTTGTTGCCCTAGCTGACTGCTTCACCCCTACGATGCAAGCTCCAGATGAGGGTGTAGGGATCATAGAGGAAGGAAATGAAGAACCGACAGAGGGCAATGTAGGGGAAGGTAATGCAAAAGAAAATAATGTAGAAATGAAAGGCAAAGATGATGTGAACAGAGACAACCCATGATAGCATGGGATTTTTCTTGAAATTTTGAAATTTTGTAACAAATTTTGCAAACATTGTTTAAAAGAAAACAGTTTTGAATAAAGCAAAGAGGATTTTTTGAAATAGAAATTGATTATATGCTAACTTGTGCATTGCATACTATTGGCACATTTGGCCATTACATGGAACAGTTGGAATATTTTATTCAAAATTAGCATAATCCCTAGTTGTAAATTTGTAGTTTAGTATTGTGAGTTGATGGGAAGCAAGCCAATGGTAAATAATCTTGATTTTGAAGCCTTCTTGGAAAGTAGAACTAAAATGCCAAGTTATTTTCTTGAGTGAAGATTGAAATAAAAAAATAAGGATGTGATTATTTACTACAAGAAATAATATTGGAAAAATAGACAACATCGTGGGTAATGGATTATTAAAAATCAGCTAACAGTTGGAAGCAAGTGAAGGACCTAACGGACTACCAACAGGTTCTGAACATTTAAAATTATCAAAAGTTAGTTCCCTGACGCAGTGGTAGCAAGTTGAAAGCCTGACACAGCAGCAGCAATGGCGGAAGAGGAAACATGGAGTAGGAGGAAGAAGCCTTTGAAGATTGTGACGGCGTCAGACTCATTCGGCTGCGAACAGAAAGAGACGTTGATCTCGCACCTCAAATCCAAGGGCGTCGCGGAGGAGGAACTCAGCAATGACAAGTATTACGTCGCCGATGACCACGTGGATAGGGCTGTGAGCAAGGCGCAGGCACAGTAGGAGGACGTTCGCGGCCTCGTTGCTTGCAGAACTGGCATTGGTATAGCGGCTTTTGCGAACAAGCTTCCAGGCGTCTATGCCGTGACGTGCTCCTCCGTGGATGACGCCCAAAATTGCAGATCCATTAACAACTCCAACGTCATCGCTGTTGGTGGAATGTTCACCAATCTTGATGAAGGAGTTAAGATGCTGGATGCCTAGCTCCAAATAGATTTCAAGGCCCCCTATCCCGCCGGTTCTGAATGTTTAAAATTATCAAAGGATGTAAAGGTTTCGGTATTGAAGACGAACACAAATTCCTGGCATTTTTGAGAGGCAGAGGTTACAACAGTTGCAGATCCTTACAGAACACATGGCAATGTTTCCTAACGCGGTGGCTGAGTCTTCTCCTATGGTGGCAGTTTCTGGTAATGATTTTTGGCCGAAGAAGATATTTTGAATTAGTTGCGGGCAGTTGTAGCATCGGTGCCTTCACCTTCGGGCTCGTATTTTGGCCATCCCGAATTTTAACTTCAATTATCGGGAATAAGAAAGGATAAATTAACTACCTCTACCACCAATAAGGTGGATATTATATTATATTTTTATGGTAAAATATTAGAGATTAATAACACTTAGTATTTAAAATTTAAATTAAATTAAATTAGATTAGGGAATTTAGAATTATTTTAATAAACTAATTTTAAAGGCAATATTTATAATATTTATTAATTAATTCCCCCTAAATTTATGAATAACTTCCTAACTTCCTCCTAATTTAAAGGACAAGTAACCTCCTAACTTGTTGGGCAAGTAAACTTCTAATTGGTTGGCCAAGTTACTTGGGAGAAAAGTTAGCTAGGATATTTTGGCATGTAACTACCTTGTAAACCTTATAAAAAGGATTCATGATCACTTTGAGGAAGGGGGGGATTTTGGAAGGATAATTTGGAGAAGAGACTTTTGGGAGGTCTCATACATCACACTTTGTAAGGCTACTAGTTAGCACTTAGGCTCTCACTTGAAGACACTTTGGGGTCTTGAGAAGAGCATCTGCAAAGAAGATTTGTAAAGACGATTGCTTGTAAGATGGCTTGCTAAAGGAAAGATTTCAGCCTCTTTGTCATGCTCCTGTGAGTTATGTATTTTATTTTTTATTTTGTTTAAATTGCTTAGCTAGTGGTTTAGATAGTATCATCCTTGGCAAGTAATTTTGGGATTTTTAGATTGCTCTTACTATTCTTGTTGCCCGATACGAAATTTCTATTAAACTTTCTCCATAGAAGTGCTTGTGTTTAAAAGCCTTAAGAGCATTTTAGTAGTAAATTTTGTTATTGTGCAATGTGTGGGAACTGCTATTGGGATTGTTGTAAGAGAGCCTCTATTTGTAGTCACGCCGTTGAACAATTCAGTAGTCGAGAGGGTTCAGAAAATCTTTGGTATTTTGATGGGACCAGAATAGCTTCGTTTTATCTTTAAAGTGAATTCCCATGGTATTTCAATCAGAAATTGTCAAGTATTTTAAAGTTTCTATTTGAATGCAATCATTGACATCTATTATCTAGTCAAAATGGAGTCTCGTACGTGGTAGTTTACGCAGCAATTTTTGGTAGCATAGTAGGATTGTCTTGAAGAAATTGCTTGTTTGAGCCTTGGAGGTTTGAACAATTCATAGATATTGAATTTGGGATAGCTTTATTGCGAAGTGTTTACTCATGTCATTATACCTTGTTTAAATATTTGAGGTCTACATAAACCTTCTTTCTTTTCTTTTCTGCTTATTTCCATCGAATATTGCTTTATTTCTAGTTTTCTTGTGGAACTATCTCTTTCTCTGGGGAAAATTAGCAGTAGATTGTGGAGTTGTGCTCAAATGTTTTTGCAAAATTTTATTTGTTATAAGTAGGTATTATAAGGACCGCATAGACTAGGTAGTTGAACAAACTAGGAAATTTTCAACAACTCACAGTACTTGGCAAAGTTGGCTGAATCTCTTTAAAGTAAGTCATTTGTAGTTTACACACAATGCAATCGTTACATTTCTCACAACCACACGGCGCAAAAGCACACACACATACTCACATTAACTACTGAGTTTATTTGGAGGTATTTGGGCCTTGGTGTTGCCAGAGACCAGCAGGCACCTAAATCCTGTTCGAGGACACTCGTTGGTGGTCGCATCCCAAACGGTCGTCAACAGTTCTTTTCGCGCTAGAAAGAGGGATGAAAATTAAGCCTCTAGGTTCATAAGCCTTATAATTTTAGCACATCAACAATTCTTTGTTACTATAAAGGCTTAAGAAATTAGATACCATTTTCAGTTCATGACCAAGAAGATTGATAGTTTGGAAAATTTAAGAGTTTCAAAAGATATTCTAGATTCTAAGACTGATTCTTCATCAGAAGAAGAAGAAAAGAAAGTTTCTAAATTGGGAAAAAAGTAGTGGAGTGAAAACT
Organism: Gnetum montanum; assembly: GCA_015680685.1. Lineage (NCBI taxonomy): Eukaryota > Viridiplantae > Streptophyta > Gnetopsida > Gnetales > Gnetaceae > Gnetum > Gnetum montanum. The sequence goes on from MNCI01004792.1 coordinate 733,201, forward strand.
ACAAGATCAAGAAGATCATCCATTATATCTGGTTTATCGATTTATAAGAGAAGATCTAGAAAGTCTAAGAGTTCAACATTTCAAAGGAATAGGATGGCAAATCCTTGGCAAAGAGTTACACCATTAGGATTTCAAAACTACAATAATATTCCTAAGGTAGTTTACAAATATTTGCCTGAGCCTTTCACTCCTGGAAAAGCTTATTTAGCTGAGGAATATATTCACATGTTTGAGTTAGCTTTATCTCATGCAAATATTCAACATGAAGATCAAGCTTGTAGGTTGTTTGTATCAAATTTAAAGGATATGGCTCAGATTTGGTATTCAAACTTACCAAGAGATAGTATTACAAGTTGGGATGACATGAAGAATCTTTTCTTAGCCCATTTTGGTAATCAATTAGATCAACAACAACTATATTGTGGGTTGATACAAGCTAAGCAAGGAGTTAAAGAGTCAATTAGACATTTTAACATCAAGTTTCAACGAATTTGTCGGCTCTTTCAAAGGCAATATAGGCCATCAGAAGAAATGCTTAAGGAAACTTACCTTAAGGCTGTCAACCCCAACATTTCAATTTGGTTAAGGAAACCTCCAAACTTAACTACACTAAATGACTATTTTAGTGAAGCTATACAGTAAGAAAAATAGTTGAATCCTGAAGAAAATATTGCGATTCCAAAAAGAGAAGAAAGAGTTATGATCCCTATGCAAGATTTAGCTCAATTTAAAGCTTTACCATGTCCATCTCAGGTAAAGATAGAGCAAGAATATGAAAGAGTAGGATCTGAAATAGGGCAATTAATGAGAGATATTTCTAACAAAATAGTGAAGCTTGAAAAAGCTTTATCAAGAGTAATTATCAAGGAAGAAAAGAAAAATAGAAAGCATAAACATCAAGACACTAAGTTAGTAGAAGATGAGGATGAAAAAGATCTTATGATGTCCAACTTTCTTGATATTGAATCTGATAATGAGTTATCTAGTGTTCACTATGCGAGTAAATCTTCTAGCAATGGATCAAGCGATACTTCTTGTCTATCAAGTTCTGAAGAAGATATGTCATTAGCTGAGGAATGTAATAACAATAAGGAAAATGGATATAATCTTCAATCAAAAGAAATATTAACTACTTCTAGACCCCCAAACATTATTACTGATCCATCTACTAAGAGAAGAGCTTTTGAGCCAAGTAGAACGGATAAGAATAAAGGTAAAGATAATCAAGAGGAGCAAAACACTCCAAATTAGTCTTTTAGTAAATGGATAAAAAGATCAAGCTTCCTTGGTGATGGAGAATATGATTTGATAGATGACCTTAAACACGTCAAAGCCAATATTAGCCTCTATCAGTCGCTTCAAATAGGAGATTAGCAAAGAAAGGCTTTAGAATTCATTAAAGGTAAAAGGAGAGCTAGAGAATCAGAGTTAAGTTATGTGTCTAAAAATGATGAAAAGTTAAGGACTTCGTATGACAAGGAAGCTCCTCCTTTTCTTTTGACAATGAAATTAAAGAATAAATTCTTACACAATTTTTTGGTTGATTCCGGAGCCACGTCTACTATAATGTCATTGTCTATATGTAAAAAACTTGGTTTGATTCCTAAAAAATCAAATAGAAAGATTGTTCAAGTGGATAAAAGTAGAGTGAAGATTGTGGGTCAATTACCAAGTGATCTATTGGAAATTGCTTCTGAACCTCGCATCCGAAGTAGAGTAACTATTCAAGTAGCAGACATANGAAAGTAACTATTCAAGTGGTAGATATATCAGATTCACATAGTCTCTTATTGAGTAGAAGTTGGAGTAAGAATTTCTCAGGTTACATATCAACAGATTATTCTCACATGTGGTTACCTTGGAAGGGAGAACCAAATCAAATCTACATCTATAGCGAACCTTTGATGATAGATAATATTACTTCACATGGAAGAAGTAAAATGGCTGAAAAAGGAGGTGTTGAAAACAACATTTGTACNTGAAAACAAAATTTGTACACTCCAAGAAAGTTGTAGTCCTAAAAAAGAACAATCAAAGCAAGAGGATAAATAGGAATTATACTTTGATGGTTCATGTAATTCAAAAGGTGCAGGGGTTGGAANGAAGGTGCAAGAATTGGAATAGTTATGTATTGGTATGAGAATAGCTCTAGATAAAAAGATCAAAAAAATCACTATNGAGTATGAAGCTATATGTATTTGTATGAGAATATCTCTAGACAAAAAGATCAAAAAAATCACTATAAAGGGAGACTCAAGATTAGTCTGTGAAAAATTAAAAGGTAATTGTGTCGTAAAGAGCTCATTCTTGAGACCTTATAAGCAACTTGCTTGTAAGATGTTAGATCAGTTTCAACATTGCCAAATAGAGCATATAAACAAACCAGAGAATCTTATAGCAGACGATTTGGCAAAGGTAGCTTCAACATTCGATATGCAATTATTAGAGAGTTACAAAGATGTCATGATTGAAGAATAACATCAGCCATCAGTACCAGATAATATAAGACATTTACAAGTATTTGAAGATGACGATCAAGTACTAAGATTTATGAAAAATAAACAAGAATTCAAGGGTCAAGTGATACCTGAAACATCATCAAATTCCAAAGCTAATTTTATTCCAAAAAAATGATTGACTTGGAGCATGAGTTCAAGAAAAATTTACTTACTGGAAAGGATATACAAAACCCAGATAATCAAGCTTTCGAGGCAGTGAATTTTGGATTAGACAAGATGCCAAAGATATTAAATGTTACAAAGGAAAGAGATTCGAGTTTCAAGCAGGACTTCTTGTCATGTCTAAGGAATAATTTGGATAATTTTGCTTGGTCTTATGCTGATCTTAAAGCTTTTAGACAAGATATGATGACACATAAGATTCCTTTAATAGAAGGTTGTAAAACAGTCAAGCAAAAACAAAGGAAATTTAATCCATCATTTGAACCAGCTATGTAAGCTGAAATCAAGAAGTTGTTGCAAGCACAAATCATATATCCAGTACAATATTCTACATGACTTGCTAACCTTGTTCCAGTGAGAAAGAAAAATGGTGATATAAGACTTTATGTAGACTTTAGAAATCTGAATGATGCTTCAAAAAAGGATAAGTATCCACTTCCAAGAATTGATGAGATGCTGATTAAAGTCTCAAGTTGTCAAGCATATTCTTTCTTAGACGGTTTCTCAGGTTATAATCAAATCATCATAGATAAGAATGATAGATACAAAACATCATTTATCACCAATTGGGGAACTTTTTCCTACCAAAGAATGCCATTTGTATTGTCAAATGCTGGAGCTACTTTTCAAAGAGCAATGGATTTAGCATTCAAGGATTTATTAGGCAAATTTGTGGTGGTTTATTTGGATGATATTACAATATTTACAAAGAAAAAAGATCATATTAATCATCTTCAACAAGTTTTCGATAGATGTCGTGAGTTTGGTATTTCATTAAATCCTAAGAAGTGTATCTTCGGGGTTAAATCCGAAAGTTTATTAGGACATGTGATATGTCAAGAAGGAATTTCCATAGACAATTCCCAAATCCAAGTAGTACAGAATATTGAGCATCCCACAAGTAAGAAATCTCTTAGATCTTTCTTTGGGAAGATAAACTTTGTGAAAAAGTTCACCCCCGGGTTTACCGAAATTACTAAACCTTTGATGAATATGCTAAAAAAGGATGTTCAAGTAGAGAAAACACCAGAATTAGAAAGAGATTTATCAAAAATCAAAAAGGCTATACAAGAGGCTCCGTATTTGGTAAAGCCTAGACTTAAAGAAGATTTTTGGTTATTCTCATTTGATTCAAATGATTCTATCACTGCTATTTTAACACAAAAGGATAATGAAGGTCAAGATGAACCAATTGTATTTTTGGGATATTAGTTGAAAGGTTCAGAGTTAAATTATTCAGACTTAGAGAAACAAGCTTTAGTAGTCATCAAGGCAGTTCAGCATTTTAAATATTATTTGGAAAGTTCATTAGTTCACATTATGCTAATTAAACCTGCAGTCAAGCGATTCCTATCCCAAAATGAGATTGGATTGAAAAGAGGAAAATGGCTTATTAAGTTGCAAAGTTTCAGATTTTCATTGGAAATATGCAAGACAATTAAGGGAATGGGACTAGCCAAGTTAATGACTAGAGAATGTAAAGTTTATATACTTGACACCCATGAAGAGAATTGGTATGATGATATTCTCAAATTTCTTAGCACAAGGAAAATCCCAAATAATTTAAATACAAGTCAAAAGAGAGCTTTCTTCAAAAGATCATGAAGATTTGTTGTTAAATATGGTATCTTATATAGAAATGATTTTCGAGGAGTTTTATTGGAATGTGTTCATAATGATCAAATTAGTTTCATTTTGGAACAATTTCATGATCATTTGAATCTATTTTATGAATCCCCTAAATCAACTATGCAACATATACTTCAATATGGTTATTACTAGCATTTCATGTATCAAGACATTAGTTCAAAGATTCAAAAATGCTATAAATGTCAAATTCATGGGCCCAAGATCCCCTTTAAAGCTAGTAGTTGTAGATAGACCATTTCAGCAATGGGGTTTGGATTTTATTGGTACAATTACTCCTTCAAGAGCTAGACACAAGTTTATTCTCACAGCTACTGATTATTTCACTAAATGGTCTGAAGGAAAAGCTCTAAGAGGAAGTTCAGCATTGGATGTGATTAAGTTTCTAGAAGACCACATTCTAAGTAGATTTGGTCTACCCGAAGTGTTAGTGTCAGACAATGGGCCCGCCTTCAAATTCGAAGAGTTTATGTAATCGACAGCTGAAAAATCTATTTTCTTATTTTTCTCATCAAATTATTAACCCCAAGGAAATGGCTTAGCAAAATCCACCAACAAAAAACTTATTGCTTATATCAAGAAATTGATGGATGGGAATCCAGGAAATTGGATTGATTATCTACAATCTGCATTATGGTCAGATCGAATCAGATTCAAGAAAGCTATTGGGACATCACCATATAACTTAGTCTATGGTTTGCCAGCAAGAATCACAAACAAGATTATAAGATCAGCTTCTGAATTTGTACAAAGATATAGTGAAAGGACTGATAAAGATAGAAGTTTCACGACTTTTCTTATTAAAAGAGAAGCTAAAGTAGATAAAGCAAGGGATAATTTGTTACAGAATACCTCTCAAGTTAAAATATGGTTTGATAGAAAGGCTTTGAAAAGAACTTTTAAGATAGGAGACCTTGTCCTGTTATCGAATATGAAGAAACCAAATAAGTTTACCCCAACATGGGTCGGTCCCTTTCAAGTTACAAAGCAAATGTCAGAGGATACCTACAAATTGTTAACCTTGGATGGCATGGAATTGCAATTTCCATATAATGTTTTTCATATAAAACATTATTTGGGATAATTTCTTACAACTTGAAGATGTTATGACACAAAAATAATATATGTATGTAGTATTATGTAAATATTACTAGGATTATAGTGTCCATTATTATATTTAATTATGCTTTATTTATATTTGAAACATTATCTTTCCCTCAAATGGGGCAAGTGGAAGCCTACAAATGAAACAAGTGGAATTCTACAAGTTTGACAATTGGGGAAGGTGACTCATCCACCACTTAGTGAGGATTGTGACAAATGGTTTGAATGCCTAAAAATAAGGAAGCTTGGTTGAAGACACTTGGATGGAAGTTCAAATTTTTAGCACCTATAAAAGGAGGGTTAGATTGCTTAATATTTCATCATCTTCAATTCAAGTTTGGTAGTGAAGGTTAGAGAGAGCTAATGGAGTTTGAGAGAGCAATGAGAAAGCCTTTTATTCCATATGTGATGGGATGTTTCCCTGAGCATGTATTGAAAGCTTATCTAAAGGCTAGATCTTGTGGAGCTCCAAAGGAATGTCCTTTTATGGCTTGGTTGTCCGATGAATTTTCTTTTCTCACTAGAGATCTGGATATAGAGTCCAATGTTTGGGGGCGATATCAAGATTGTTCCAAAGAAGAAGAAAAAGGAGAAGAGCCACCAACTTATGAAGAGTCTTCATGGGGATGAGGAGAAGCTTTTGTCTCCTGAGAGGAAAATGAAGGACTTAATGAAGAAGAACAGAAGAGCTTATTCGAAAAGGAAAATGAGAAAAGTGCTGAAGAGAAAGCTCCAGTAGATCAAGGTGAGAGCTCCACCAAGTGAGAGAACAACAGGACCGCCTTCATCACATTAGAGATTTTCTATGAAACAGTTAGAGAGATGAGGATTCCCACTAGGGTAACCCTCACAATTCAGTTTTCATCCCAAGAATAGTCCATGAAAGACTTGATAATGTATAGTTTGTTGTGTACAGTTTGATTTTTCTTAGGAATGAGATTTTTGTCTCATCCCACCTTATGTGAAATGGGAATTTTCCTCAAAAAATATTTCTATTCAGTTGTAAAAATTTAGTGAAATTTTTAGTATATTTTAGTCCTAAAAAAGGGGGCAGAAATGTTGGCACATTTGGCCATTACATGAAACAGTTGGAATATTTTGTTCAAAATTAGCACAATCCCTGGTTGTAAATTCACAGTTTAGTATTGTGAGTTGATGGGAAGCAAGCCAATGGTAAATAATCTTGATTTTGAAGCCTTCTTGGAAAGTAGAACTAAAATGCCAAGTTATTTTCTTGAGTGAAGATTGGAATAAAAAAATAAAGAGGTGATTATTTACTACAAAAAATAATATTGACAAAATAGATAACACCATGGGTAATGGATTATTAAAAATCGGCTAAGAGTTGGAAGCAAGTGAAGGACCTAATGGACTACCAATAGGTTCTGAACATTTAAAATTATCAAAAGTTGGTTCCTTGAGACAGCAGCAGCAATGGCGGAAGCGGAAACATGGAGTAGGAGGAAGAAGCCTTTGAAGATTGTGACGACGTCAGACTCATTCGGCTGCGAACAAAAAGAGACGCTGATCTCGCATCTCAAATCCAAGGGCGTCACCACAGAGGACCTCGACAACAACAAGTATTACGTCACCGATGCCCACATGGGCAGGTCCGTGAGCAAGGCGCAGGCACAGTAGGAGGACGTTCACGGCCTCGTTGCTTGCGGCACTGGCATTGGTGTAGCGGTTTTCGCGAACAAGCTTCCAGGCGTCTATGCCGTGACGTGCTCCTCCATGGATGACACCCAAAATTGCAGATCCATTAACAACTCCAACGTCATCGCCGTTGGTGGAATGTTCACCAATCTTGATGAAGGAGTTAAGATTCTGGATGCCTGGCTCCAAATAGATTTCAAGGCTCCCTGTCCCGCCGGTTCCAAACGTTTAAAATTTTCAAAGGATGTAAAGGTTTCAGTATTGAAGACGAACACAAATTCCCAGCATTTTCGAGAGGCAGAGGTTACAATAGTTGCAAATCCTTACGGAACACACGGCAACGTTTCCTAATGCGGCGGCTGAGTCTTCTCTTGTAGCGGTAGTTGCTGGTAACGATTTTTGGCCGAAGAGGATATTTTGAATCAGTTGCGGGCAGTTGCAGCATCGGTGCCTTCACCTTCGGGCTTGTATTTTGGCCATCCCGAATTTTAAGTTCAATTATCAGGAATAAGAAAGGATAAATTAACTACCGCTACCACCAATAAGGTGGATATTATATTATATTCTTATGATAAAATCTTAGAGATTAATAACACTTAGTATTTAAAATTTAAATTAAATTAAATTAGATTAGGGAATTTAGACTTATTTTAATAAACTACTTTTAAAGGCAATATTTATAATATTTATTAATTAATTCCCCCTAACTTTATGAATAACTTCCTAACTTCCTCCTAATTAAATGGACAATTAACCTCCTAACTTGTTGGGCAAGTAAACTTCTAATTGGTTGGCCAAGTTACTTGGGAGAAAAGTTAGCTAGGATATTTTGGCATGTAACTACCTTGTAAACCTTATAAAAAGGCTTCATGAGCACTTTGAGGAAGGGGGGGATTTTGGAAGGATAATTTGGAGAAGAGACTTTTGGGAGGTCTCACACATCACACTTTGTAAGGCTACTAGTTAGGACTTAGGCTCTCACTTGAAGACACTTTGGGGTCTTGAGAAGAGCATTTGTAAAGAAGATTTGTAAAGACGATTGCTTGTAAGATGGCTTGCTAAAGGAAAGATTTCAGCCTCTTTGTCATGGTCCTGTGAGTTATGTATTTTATTTTTTATTTTGTTTAAATTGTTTAGCTAGTCGTTTAGATAGTATCATCCTTGGCAAGTAATTTTGGGACTTTTAGATTGCTCTTACTGTTCTTGTTACCCGATACGAAATTTCTATTAAAATTTTGCCATAGAAGCACTTGTGTTTAAAAGCCTTAAGAGCATTTTAATAGTAAATTTTTTTATTGTGAAATGTGTGGGAACTGCTATTGGGATTGTTGTAAGAGAGCCTCT